>JAHRHZ010000049.1:903008-923308 GCA_024137785.1 Ginglymostoma cirratum | reverse complement strand
CTAAACCCTTTCTGATGAAGGGTTTAGGCCCGAAACGTCAAGTTTTCCTGCTCCTATGATGCTGCTTGACCTGCTGTGTTCATCCAGCCCCATGCTTGTTATCTGAGGTTACCCCTGCATTGGTTTGAATCCTGCTGACTATGATTGGAGTGAGTTATGAAATGAGACATAGAGTTCTGAAGGAGTGCAAATTTGTGGAAGGTGGAAAATGGGAGACCAACCAGAGGAATGTTGAAACTGTTAAGGATCACGGTAACAAAGATAGGGTAAGGCAGAGAGAGAAAATCTTCTGGAGGTATTAGAAAACCAAATAAATAGAAATTAAAGCATTGAAAAGTTTTGAGTTCAACCAGTCTATCTTAGTTTATCCCTAAGATGAGCACTAGCATTAATACCATCAGCTGCTATGTCTTACTGGATATAACTATGCTGCTTAATATTGTCAACAATATTGACAACAACGATAACGAAGTGTTAAAAATTGTTTAGTCTTGTTTTGCTGAGGTGACCACTTGAATAATTGCATAACTTTAAAATTTCAAGGCAGTTCAACCATTTTTTCTGAAGAAGGGTCTAGGGCCAAAACGTCAGTCTTCCTGCCCCTCTGATGCTGCTTGGCCAACTGTGTTCATCCAGCTCTACACCTTGTTATCTCAATCATTAATCTAGTTAGTTTTGCTTCATCTTGTTAATGTTTTTGTGTTGAATTCCGTATAATTGCTCCTTAGTTTTCCTAATTTGAGTTTAAAATATAGTTTAAAAAAGATAACATTGTGTTGTCAGTTCTACCACCTCCAATTGGGGTAGCTTGGCCCAGGATTCATTATTCTGAGTACTATTCTAAGCATTGTTCTGCTGATATATGTGTGGCAGACCAGTTATCACTGATCTCCATTCTTGACCTCATTGAAATATTTGGAATTTGAGCACAGTTGTTGAATTAACATATCACGTGCCACTGGTGCCAAAATGGACACATTTTCAGCAACTGTTCATGATGAATGTAATTTATTCCTAGGCTAGTAGATGCCACTGGCTGCAAATAATTTTTAATTTATCTCCAAATCATGCTCTAAATCACGTATGGCTGCTACTCTAATCTGAGGCTATTATTTACATCACCTTTTACTATTCTCTTTAGTCTTTTCAAGCCTCTAGCATCCTGGAATACAATCAGAGAATGATACAGTGCAGCAAGAAGCCATTCAGCTCAATGAGACTATGCTAGCTTTTTGGAAGTCCAGCCTCAAATATATGAGCACTCCAATTCTGGCCTCCTGAACATGTGTCTTTCTTTTCAACTGCTTCTAATGGATAACTATAAAGTTGGCAGCTCAGATCCTAAACTCTAAAATTTCCTTCCTAAGCTTCTCCGCCACTCCTCGTCCTCCTCCTTTAAGATATTCTTTACTACCTAGTTTTATGGCTCACTTTGGTCATCTGCTCTAATCTTTCTTCTGTAAAATTTTGCTATGTAAACTTTCCAAATTAAAATCAATTTGTAAATTTTAAAGTAGATTTAGCTCAATTCTATTGTTATTATTCCTTGATGATCCCACACCTACTGGTTTTACTAGTTTGTCAGCTTCAACTTCAGGCTGGTTCCTAACCAGTGACTTATCTTC
Source organism: Ginglymostoma cirratum (assembly GCA_024137785.1). Taxonomy (NCBI): domain Eukaryota; kingdom Metazoa; phylum Chordata; class Chondrichthyes; order Orectolobiformes; family Ginglymostomatidae; genus Ginglymostoma; species Ginglymostoma cirratum. The sequence continues at coordinate 921,683 of JAHRHZ010000049.1, read as the reverse complement.
CTGGGCTGAAATACACTACTCTGCCCTGCACCCTCTTCATCATTTTCTTCTGCTGCAACCAATTCTATACAGCCCCTGGAATTTCATTCACACAAAGTACTTCCATTGGTGTGTCATATAATACTCTACCCGTAAACTAGCTAACGGACTTCATTGTCTTATCACACCGGTGTCTAAACTTGGAGAAAACTTTGTTGATGCTCTGTGCTAACTCCACACTATCTACCTCAACAATATCACACATGAAACTCTTTAACTTTGGCCTAGATTCCTTCTTGCCTGCTTCCCTTTACTACTAGGATAAAAACAGAAAAGTCCTGGAAATCACAGCTGGTCAGGCAGCATCTGTGGACAGAGAGGAGGACAACGTTTCGAGTGTTGATGACTCTTCATCAGAGCTGCCATGAAGTATGGAGGGGCAGCGTACATGCAATAGTGTGGAGGTGGAGTTGTGGGTGGGAGAAAGGCTGCTGATAAAACAGATTAAGTGATCAGAGATAACAAGGTGTAGAGCTGGATGAACACAGCAGGCCAAGCAGCAGGAAATCTCGATGTTTCGGGCCTAGACCCTTCATCAGAAAAGGGGCCGAAACGTCAAGATTTCCTGCTCCTATGATGCTGCTTGGCCTGCTGTGTTCATCCAGCCCCACACCTTGTTATCTTGGATTCTCCAGCATCTGCAGTTCCTATGATCTCTAAGTGATCAGAGTGTGAGAATGGCACAACAATGGTGGATAGAACTTCGCCTATGGCAGACATGGAATACAGAAACAGGTGACATTTTAAGGAGGCAGAGGCATTTGAACATAAGATTGCAGAACTGAGCACAGGCTGAAAACTCATCTCTCTCCCATTCTGCCTGTCAAGATGAAAAAGCATCCAATGACAATATTGATCAAAAAGAAACATCAGAACACTGAAACTCAACAGATAAGTACTCTTAAATGGTGTGTGTGTTTGTGTGTGTGCATGTGTGTATGAGACGTATGTTTTACTTTTTTTATTCATTTTTGGAGTTAGTAAGTAATAGCATTGCTGTTTTGCACAAAATCTTGTAAATGTTCTTTATTGGTCCTGGTGAAAATAGATAACTGCATGTTAATTGGAGAAGGGCAATCCTACTTTCCACTTCTTAGCTCATAGCCATGGACACTATGGGAATTCAAGTGAATATCTGAATCCTGTTTAAATGTCACAACAATTTCTGGCCAAACTACCCTCTGTTTGAAAAAAAGGTCCTCTTTAGCCTTCTACTTCTTACTTTAAATCAGTGCCCCCTGGTTATTGATACCTCCACTAATGAAAAGAGTGACTTCTCTATAATCTATTTATGTCACTCATAATAGTAAATGTCTCTATCAGGTCCCCTTACAACCTTCTCTGCTCCAAGGAAAACAAAACCAGACAAGCCAATCTTTCCTGGATAACAAGGTGTGGAGCTGGATGAACACAGCAGGCCAAGCAGCATCATAGGAGCAGGAAAGGTTGACGTTTCGGGCCTAGACTCTTCATCAGAAATGAGGGAGGGGTAGAGGGTTCTGAAATAAATAGGGAGAGAGGGGAAGGCGGATAGAAGATGGATAGAGGAGAGGATAGGTGGAGAGGAGGCAGACAAGTCGAAGAGGCGGGGATGGAGCCAGTAAAGGTGAGTGTAGGTGGGGAGGTGGGGAGGTAGGGAGGAGATAGGTCAGTCCAGGGAGGAGGGACAGGTCAAGGGGGCGAGATGAGGTTAGTAGATAGGAGATGGGGGTGGGGCTTGAGGTGGGAGAAGGGGATAGGTGAGAGGAAGAACAGGTTAGGGAGGCGGGGACGAGCTGGGCTGATTTTGGGATGCGGTTGGGGGAGGGGAGATTTTGAAGCTTGTGAAATCCACATTGATACCATTGGGCTGCAGGGTTCCCAGGCTGAATATGATTTGTTGTTCCTGTAGCCTTCAGGTGGCATCATTGTGGCATTGCAGGAGACCCAGGATGGACATGTCGTCTGAGGAATGGGAGGGGGAGTTGAAATGGTTCACGACTGGGAGGTGCAGTTGTTTGTTGCGAACTGAGTGTAGGTGTTCTGCAAAGCGGTCCCCAAGCCTCCGCTTGTTTTCCCCGATGTAGAGGAAGCCACAACGGGTACAGCAGATGCAGTATACCACATTGGCAGGTGTGCAGGTGAACATCTGCTTGATGTGAAAAGTCTTCTTGGGGCCTGGGATTGGGGTGAGGGAGGAGGTGTGGGGGCAGGTGTAGCACTTCCTGCGGTTGCAGGGAAAAGTGCCGGTTATGGTGGGGCTGGAGGGGAGTGTGGAGCGGACAAGGGAGTCACGGAGAGAGTGGTCCCTCCGGAAAGCAGACAAGGGTGGGGAGGGAAAAATGTCTTTGGTGGTGGGGTCGGATTGCAGATGGCAGAAGTGTCGGAGGATGATGCATTGGATCCGGAGGTTGGTGGGGTGGTACATGAGGATGAGGGGGATTCTTTTTTGGTTGTTATTGCGGGGACGGAGTGTGAGGGATGAGTTGCAGGAAATGCGGGAGACACGGTCGAGGGCGTTCTCGACCACTGCAGGGAGGTTGTTGCGGTCCTTGTAGAATGAGGACGTCTGAGATGTACACCCCCAACCGCATCCCAAAACCAGCCCAGCTTGTCCCCGCCTCCCTAACCTGTTCTTCCTCTCACCTATCCCCTCCTCCCACCTCAAGCCCCACCCCCATCTCCTAGCTACTAACATCATCCCGCCCCCTTGACCTGTCCGTCCTCCCTGGACTGACCTATATCCTCCCTACCTCCCCACCTACACTCACCTTTACTGGCTCCATCCCCGCCTCTTTGACTTGTCTGCCTCCTCTCCACCTATCTTCTCCTCTGTCCATCTTCTATCCACCTCCCCCTCTCTCCCTATTTATTTCAGAACCCTCTTCCCCTTCCCCATTCCTGATGAAGGGTCTAGGCCCGAAACGTCAAGCTTTCCTGCTCCTCTGAAGCTGCTTGGCCTGCTGTGCTCATCCAGCTCCACGCCTTGCTATCTCGGATTCTCCAGCATCTGCAGTACCTATTATCTCTCTCAAGCCAATCTTTCCTCATAGTTCAGGCCCTGCAGTCCAGGCAACTTCCTGGTAATTCTCCTGTACACCCTCTCTCGTGTAATCACCCTTCCCAATAATGGCTTTTCCTGTTATATAAGCTATTATCTTACTTTTCTTCCAATTGTCCTCATGTCCTCTCCAATCTCATTTTGCTCTGGAGATCCACCTTCTGCCCTCTTGCTCCTATCTGCATAAAACTTCTGACAACCCTAACACCAACTTCAAAAGACTCTTTCTTCTCAGGTCCTTTAGATCTGCCATAATCATCCCAGTCTCAAACAATCTTTCCTTTCTTGCACATTAGTGCCCCTTCTTAAAACTCTCATTTCTTTCCAAGACCTTTTAATCTACTGTCATCTTCAAATCCTTGCTCGTCTTACTGGAACACCTTTGCTGAATCTCTACAATTCTGCCACAGGACAAGAAAAGCTCTTATCAAAGACCCAAATGACAGCTAATGTCACGTGACAGAGGTTCATTCGCATTCCTCCCTAGCTGAATGCAACCTGTCTCCTGGTTGTCCTCACTACCTCTTCCAGTACCTCCACACTGATGTCCCACATGGGTGGAATTGCAGTTGCCACACTCCACTTTCATCTGTATAATCACAACTAGGGAGTTATTTCCACGAGCTTACAATGTCATTCATGCATACACACAGAGATCTATCCTTGCAACCCACAAACTCTCACCCACCCACATGTGCCCTCCTATTTCACCTATGAGGGCATCTCAAAGAACAGACTCCATTTCCATGTAAATAGAACATAGAACATAGAACATTACAGCGCAGTACAGGCCCTTCGGCCCTCGATGTTGCGCCGACTTGTGGAACCAATCTGAAGCCCATCTAACCTACACTATTCCATTATCATCCATATGTTTATCCAACGACCATTTAAATGCCCTTAAAGTTGGCGAGTCTACTACTGCTGCAGGCAAGGCATTCCATGCCCTTACTACTCTCTGGGTAAAGAATCTATCCTGACATCTGTCCTATATCTATCACCCCTCCATTTAAAGCTATGTCCCCTCATGCTAGCTGTCACCATCCGAGGAAAAAGGCTCTCACAGTCCACCGTATCTAATCCTCTGATCATCTTGTATGTCTCTATTAAGTTACCTCTTAACCGTCTTCTCTCTAACAAAAACAGACTCAAGTCCCTTAGCCTTTCCTCATAAGACCTTCCCTCCATACCAGGCAACATCCTGGTAAATCTCCTCTGCACCCTTTCCAATGCTTCTATGTCCTTCCTATAATGCGGTGACCAGAACTGTATGCAATACTCCAAGTGCGGCCGCACCAGAGTTTTGTACAGCTGCAACATGACCTCACGGTTCCGAAACTCAATCCCTCTACCAATTAAACCTAGCACACCATACGCCTTCTTAGCAACCCTATCAACCTGGGTGGCAACTTTCAGGGAGCTATGCACGTGGACACCAAGATCTCTCTGCTCATCCACACTACCAAGAATCTTACCATTAGCCCTGTACTCTGTATTCCTGTTACTCTTTCCAAAGTGAATCACCTCTCACTTTTCCGCATTAAACTCCATTTGCCACCTCTCAGCCCAGCTCTGCAGCTTATCTATGTCCCTCTGTAACCTGCAACATTCTTCGGCACTATCTACAACTCCACCAACTTTAGTGTCATCCGCAAATTTACTAACCCATCCTTCTACACTCTCATCCAGGTCATTTATAAAAATGACAAACAGCAGTGGCCCCAAAACAGATCCTTGCAGTACACCACTAGTAACTGAACTCGAGGATGAATATTTCCCATCATCCACCACCCTCTGTCTTCTTACAGGTAGCCAATTTCTGGTCCAAACTGCTAAATCACCCTCAATCCCATGCCTCCGTATTTTCTGCAATAGCCTACAGTGGGGAACCTTATCAAATGCTTTACTGAAATCCCTATACACCACATCAACCGCTTTACCCTCATCCACCTGTTTAGCCACCTTCTCAAAGAACTCAATAAGGTTTGTGAGGCATGACCTACCCTTCACAAAACCGTGTTGACTATCCCTAATCAAATTATTCCTTTCTAGATGATTATAAATCTCATCTCTTATAATCCTTTCCAACACTTTACCCACAACCGAAGTAAGGCTCACTGGTCTATAATTACCAGGGTTGTCTCTACTCCCCTTCTTGAACAAGGGGACAACATTTGCTATCCTCCAGTCTTCTGGCACTATTCCTGTAGACAATGACGACATAAAGATCAAAGCCAAAGGCTCTGCAATCTCCTCTCTAGCTTCCCAGAGAATACTAGGAGAGATCCCATCTGGCCCAGGGGACTTATCTATTCTCACATTTCCAGAATTGCTAACACCTCCTCCTTATGAATACCAACAACACATGTTCTAACTCAACACAGCCAATCTCAACCACTCCACTGTTGTTAATTATCAGACTGTTTACCTAACATCTGGTATTGGATAGGCAGAAATTTCTTCCAACTAAATATTGGAAATACTGAAACCATTCTTGTTAGACCCATCGAAAGCTTTGTTCCTTAGTCACTGACTCCAGCCTTGTTCCTGGCTGCTGTCGAGGCTGAACTAAGCTGTCAAACAGTGATGTTATATGTCATCCTCAGATGTGCTTCCAAAACTTGTCTACACCATCGCTAGTTCCTCCTCACTTCAACTCCATGCTTCTACCTCCACAATAATGCTGATTCCACATCTGTTTCAGTTTATCTGCTGTTGAAAACCTCACCCAGGCCTTTATTGCCTCCAAACTTGTCTATTCCAGGGCCCTGCTGTCCAGCCTCTCACATGATACCCTCCAAAACTTTGAGGTCTTCTGTCTGAGATCTAATTTAACAAATTCCATTCACCCATCGCCTCTATGCTTGTGGATCCATAATGTTTCCTGGTTTTACAATGCCTAGTTTTAAAGTCCCCAAATTTGTTTGCATTGTTTCACCTTCACTATTTGGGGCATCATGGTGGCTTATAGTGCCAGGGACGCAGGTTCAATTCCACCCTCAGGTAACTGTCTGTGTGGAGTTTGCACATTATCCCCATGTTTGTGTGGGTTTCCTCTGGGTGCTCCGGTTTCCTCCCATAGTCCAAAGATGTGTGGGTTAGATGATTGGCTTTGCTAAGTTGCCCATAGTGTCCAGGGATATGCAGGTTGGGTGGATTAGCTGTGGGAAATGCAGGATTATAGGTTAGGAGGGGATAGGTCTGGATGGGATGTTCTTCTAGTTCAGTGGGCCAATGGCCTCCTTCCACACTGCAGGGATGCTATGATTTCTCTAATCTCTTGATGTATTACAAACTTCCAAACTATTTACACACCCATAATTCTGGCTTTTCAAGCACCCCACATTGCAATTGATCCAGTTTTTGTGACTATGTCTTCTGTCAGCTTACAATTGGATTACCCTTCTGACATGTCTCCATGTCTCTCCCTTTCTTCCTCCTTTGCATTGGTCTTTAAAATCTACTTCTTCGAGCAAGCTTTTGGACGTCTGCCTTAATATAGTTTCATGTGACTCAGAGTCAACATTTGTTTGTTAACACTCTTGTGAAGTGTCTCGGGCTGTTTTACTACATTAGATGTGGTGCAAAAATACAAATCGTTGTTTTAGTTCTTTTGCCAGTTACCTTCACTTTGTGCCACTTGGTTATTGACACATTTGCCACTGGAAACATCTTACTTATTCTATCAACTATTTTGAACACCTTTATATATCTTCCCTTAATTTTCTCTGCTCTAAGGAAATCAGCCCCAACTTCTGCAGTCTGTCCACAAAAAATGAAGTCTTACATCACTGGAACCATTCTAGTAAGTAACTTTTGTAAGGCCTTCACATTTTTACTAAAGGCTCCTGCCCAAAATTGGACACAGTGCTTGCCTGGATCTTGTAGATGTTTTCACTGTTTTATAAAAGTTTAGCATTACTTCCTTGCCTTTGGATTTGGTACTTCTGTTTTTAAAACCAAGGCTTCCATACACCTTTTAAAAAACATTTTTAATTTTTCCTGACACTGTTAAAGTACTTAATGTACACAAACCCCAGGTCTCACTGTTCCTAAACTCATTTTAAAATTTCAGTAATTATCTCTCCTCGTTATTTCTCATAAAATTAATCAATACACATTTTTCTGCATTAAATTACTCTCACCATGTGTTTGCTTATTTCACCAGTCTATGCTTCCTGATGCCAGCTCTTCCTGTTATGGGAGAATTGAGAGCTATGGGTCACTGTTCGAAAATCCAGGGTCACCCATTTCAATGGTGGGGCAAAGCTTTTTTTAATCTCAGAGGGCTGAATCTTTGGAACTATCATATAGAGCAAGACAGTCACGGAAACAACACAGAAACAGACCCTTCGGTCCAACCAGTCCATGATGACCATGTTTCCAAACTAAACAAATCCAACCTGCCTGTTCCTGGCCCATATCCCTCCAAACCTTTCCTATTCATCTACTTATCCAAATGTCTGTTAAATGTAATTGTGCCCACATCCATCACTTCTTCAGGAAGTCCATTCCATACAGGAACCACCCTCCGTGTAAAAAAATTTGCCTCTCATGTTTATTTTAAATCTCTCTCCTCTGACCTTAAAAACGTGCCCCCTAGTCTTGAAATCCCCCATCTTAGAGAAAAAACACCTACCATTAACCCGATCTACACCCCTCATGATTTTATAAACATCAATAAGGTCACCTCTAAACCTCCTATGCTCCAGTTCCTGATAGGCTTGTGAAATAGAGACAGTGACTATTTATCAGCCAGAGGTGGATAAATTCTTGTTAAACAAAGGGTTGAAAGGTTATCTGGGGTGGGTGGAAAGGCAGATTTGACATCACAGTCAGATCAGCAAAGATCCTTTGAATGGCAAAGCAGGCTGAATGGCCTACTCCTGCTTCTTGGTCTTATGTCCTTAAACGTTTCCTGACAATGAACGATGCCAATCACCCATTACCCTTGACCTCAAAGAGTCATAGAGTCATACAGCATGGAAACAGACCCTTTGGTCCAACCAGTCCATGCTGACCACGTTCCCAAACTTAACAAGTCCCACCTGCCTCTGCTTGGCCTAGATACCTCCAAACCTTTCCAATTCGTAAACTTATCCAAATGTCCTTCCAAACATTGCAACTGTACCTGCATCTACTTACTGGGCTACATTTGCTCTAGGTTCTTTCAATGCTTTAAAGTATTCATCCTTGTTTTGAAATAATTTCCCTTCACATCTCTGTATACAAAACTCTAGAACTCTTAATTGCTCCAACACTAGACCCTTGCTCAACCTATACTTCCTTTGTCTTATCTTTAGTATCCTTGTATTAATACGGTGGGTTACATGCTCTGAAATCCAATCCCTAAACCAATTTGCATCACTTAGCTGCTCTCGTCCTCAAGATCCTCTTTAAAATCGCATTTTCATCCAAGCTTTCGGCCACCAATCCTATTATGCTCTTCCCTTTTTCCCTTTCCCTCTGTAAAGTGCCTTGACATGTTTTTGTACATAGAGTGATAGAGTCATACAGCATTAAAACAGATCCTTCAGTCCAAATCATTTGTGCCGACCTGACATCCCAACCTGACCTATTCCCATTTGCCAGCATTTGGCCCATATCCCTCAAAGCTCATTCAGATGCCTTGTAAATGTTGTAATTGTACCAGCCTCCACCAGCTCCTCTGGCAGCTCATTCCATACACACACCACCCTCAGTGTGAAAAAGGTACCCCTCAGGTCCTTTTGAAACTGTCTCCTCTCACGTTAAACTTATGCCTCTATGTATAGACTCCCCCACCCTAGAGAAAAGATATTGGTTATTCACCCTATCCATGCCTCTCATGATTTTATAAACCTCTACAAGGTGACACTTCAGTCACCAATGCACCAGAGAAAAAAGCCCCAGCCTATTCAACCTCTCCCTATAACTCAAACCCTCCAATCCCAGCAACATCCTTGTGAATCCTTTCTACGATCTCTCAAGTTTAACAGCACCCTTCCTACAGAAGGGCAACCAGAATTGTACGCAATATTCTGAAAGTGGCCTCACCAATGTCCTATACAGCTGCAACATGACATCCCAACATCTATGCACAATGTTCTGACCAATGAAGGCGAGCATGCCAAATACCTTTTCCACCATCCTGTTTGCTTCTGACTCTGTTTTCATGGTAGTATGCATCTGCACCCTTAGATCTCTTTGTTTGGCAACACTCCCCAGGGCCCTACCACAATACATGAAAGCATTGTAGAAGTGCAGATTCCGGTTATTACTTATGAAGAGAGTCATTATTAATTAACATGGTACTGTTTTCAGACAGGACCCTCCAGAAAAGATGAAGTCCTGTTCTAGTTGTTGTTTATTCTTGGCTTTACAGTTAGGCAGAACCAGAATATTCATGGCATCAGACATTCCAATCATAGTCTTTCCCTCATTTGAACTTAACACTTAACCCTGCTTCTGCACAAATTGCCTGCTGGACATTTCTAGGTCTTACCTATTTCAATGTTCACAAATCTACTGCACCAGAATTTCATTAGTCCAAGAATGTTTTTGACACTTTTAGTCTTTACCGTACAATAAGTTCAAAAAAGTTCCTTACTCCAGTGAAACAGTTATATAAATAAAAAAATCACCAAAAATAATAGTGTTCATTTCTTGCTCTGCTACAGATTAGTGGGCCAAGTTCAATGGCCTTTACTCTGCTGGTTACTTGAACTTACTTTCATTAAATGGCTGCTGATTGGAAGCAAAATGTTTCCTTGCGGGTATAGGAATGATTGGAAGGTTTATCTCTAGAGTTCCCCACTTACGTAATTCCACAGGGAATCAGGAGTGACACTTGAAGTCTGCATGAATGAATCCCTTTGTTTGCTCTACGTGTGTGACCAGGAGGAGACACTTGAACGATTTTATTAATTATGCTAAAAGTACTATATGCAGAGGAACACCCCTTAGAATTATTAAAAGAATATTCCCAAACTACTCACGTTTTCCACTGTATTTACTAGCAATGCTGGACTAAATTTAATACCAATAGCCATTTTAGGATGTATATTGGGTTACACATTATATGTTATCTTTTAGAATTGTGAGATTGTTGAAGTTCGATTAAGGTGAAGATAGCATTCGTCCTTTGTTTCTTGTCATGTATGATTTCCATAACATCCATTCCTTACAATGGGTATTGTGTCATTTATTCAGTATTAAAATAGCAGAAAATCAAAATCACATACACATATGATCAAAATTATATTCTTAAATGCAAAATACTTAAGCCCAAAAATTCCATCCTAATCACTAGTCTGCTCATTCATACTGGTTATAATTTGTAATCGAAGAGAACATGAACTTGGCTGCTTCAGGCCTATTCTTTCCACAAAGCAAGTACAATCTATCCTAGCATAACCCAAGCCATTTAATCTCCCTGGCAGAGGTCTGCGAAATTTCTTTGTTTCCTCCCAGAGGTAAACTGAGCAAAATCCCAGGATTAGTCTAGCTTAGAGCATCAGAACAGCTGCTTTCTTTGGCATGATATTCTTGTGTTCTTGCAGGAGTTTTTTTTTCAGGGTTTGGATGCTGGGATTTCTAAAATAATTTTGGTGCTCGTAAGAATCATTGCAACAGCTGCTACAGAGATGGTTTTTATTCCCACTATGGAAGTGAAAGATACTATCCAAGCAATTGATTTACAATTGTTTTTTGCTGACTTCATGCTCCCTCAGGAACTTCTTTGTTGCTTGTGCCTACTCCAAGCGGGTCTCATTCATGGATTTCACTCACAATGAATGAGCTGTCAGTCAATGGTACAAGTAAAGAAAAGCAGTTCTGAGTACAACTTAGCAATACAGTGTTTAACAAGAGATAACAAACCATTGTGCTGTGCATCGGATCAGTTCTTGATGTTTGCTGTGGTCTTTGCAAGAGTTGTGGTCATCACACGTACAAAGGATGTTTTTTGATCTTTTTCAAGCTTCTGGGAGATCCCATGCATATAACAATCTAGAAAATTAGGAAATATAATAATATAATATAATATGGTGCAATCATTAAATACAATAGAAAGTTGTTATTTCTGTAAGGAGAATTGAGTGCAAAAGTACAGGGTGGCACGGTGGCTCAGTGGCTAGCACTGCTGCCTCACAGTACCAAGGACCAGGTTCAATTCCAGCCTTGAGCAGCTGTCTGTGTGGAGTTTGCATGTTCTCCCAATGTCTGCATGGGTTTCATCTTGGTGCACTGGTTTCCTCCCTCAATCCAAAAATATGAAGATTAAGTGGATTGGATGTGCTATAATGTCCTGGCATGTGTAGGTTGGGTGGTTTAGCTGTGATATATGCAGGATTATGGGATGGGGGGGGTGACTCTGGAGAGATGCTCTTTGGAGGGTTGTGTTGGGCCAAATGGCCTGTTTCCACACTGCATGGATTCTATTCTACACAAGGAGCAGTAGCAGGCAATTAAGCCTGCTCAGCTGTTTAATATGATCATAACTCATTTCATCCTCAATTCCATTTTCCTGTCTGCTCCCAAAACCTTTTGACCCGTTGCCATTTAAAAATCTGTCTATCGGATCCTTAAAATTAATTCACAATCCCAGAGTCTAAAACACTCTGGGCTGGTGATTTCACTAGATTTACAACCCTTGGGAGAAGTAACTCCTCCTCATCTCTGTTTTAAATCTGCCATCTTATCCTAAAACCATGATTTCTCATTCTTGATTTCCCCAAGAGGAAACACCCTCTCTACGTCTACTTCATTAATCTGCATTAGCATCTTACATATCTCAAATCAATCTCCTCTCATTCTTATAAAATCGAGGCAGTGTGGGTCTGAACTGCTCAATCCTTCCACATAAGACAAATTTTTCATCTCTGGAATTAATCTAGTGAACTTTCTCTGAACTGCCTTCAGTTCAATCCTTCCTCAAGTAAGGGAACCAAATCTGTACACAGGACTTCAAATGTGCGCCCCCTCCACCCCAACCCCTTGTACAGCTACAACTGCATGTCACTACTTTTTTACTCGATTCCTTCAGCAATAAAGACCAAAATGCCATCTCCAAGAGTTGAGAGATTATGCTCCAATCATACAAATAGTCTTAAACTACATTCGCAACGTTGTGTACAATATTGGTCACCTTATTTAAGGAAGGATTTAACTGTGTTGGAGGCAGTTAAGAGAAGATTTACAAGTCTAAAATCTGGAATGGAAGTTTATCTTATAAGGAAAGGTTGGACAGGCCAGGCTTATATCCATTGGAGTTCAGAAGGCTAAGAGGTAACTTGATTGAAACATATAAGATCCTGAGGGGTATTGACAGAATGTGAAGGTGGAGAGGATGTTTCCATTTAAGAGTGAAGCTAGAATTAGAGAATATTATTCAAAATCGGGGTCACCCATTTAAAATACAGGAGTGGCAATTTTTTTCACACAGAGAGTCATAAGTCGTTGGAACTCTTCTCCTGAAAAGGTAGTGGTTTGGATATTTTTAATTGAGAGGAAGCAAGGGGGTGAAAGATAATCAAGGTTAGGTGGGAATGCAGGTTTGAGATTACAGTCAGATCAGACATGATCTTAATGAATGTTTGCCATGATGTGGAGGTACCAGTGTTGGACTGGGATGGAAAAAGTCAGAAGTCAAAAGAAACCAGGCTACAGTCCAACAGGTTTATTTGAAAACACAAGCTTCTGGAGTACTGCTTCTTTGTCAGGTGAAGTGACTTCACCTGACAAAGGAGCAGCACTCCAAAAGTTTGTGATTTCAAAGAAACCTGTTGGACTAAAACCTGGAGTTGTGTGATTTCTGACTTAATGAATGGCAAATAAAAACCGAAAGAACTGCGGATGCTATAAATAAGGAACGAAACCTCAGTTGAGGAAAGGTCACCGGACCCGAAACGTTAACTCTGATTTTTTTATTCACAGATGCTGCCAGTCCTGCTGAGCTTTTCCAGCAACTTCTGGTTTTGTTCTTAATGAATGGTGAATCAGGCTCAAGGGCTGAATGATCTACTCCAGTGCCAAATTCATATGTTTGTGCGTTTAATACACCATGCTCTGTTTGTTGGCTTTTACTCAGTAGAAACAATGTAAACAGATAGAGCTGGAGTTCCAATTGGCTAAGGCTCACTTATCTCATTTAGTAATGCTGCCAGGGTCCATTTGGGATGCAACTTCAATTCTTGTTGTTATTGAGTCATTAGCGGTATCTCTGACACTTGCCCTCTTCAATTACTTTTTATATTGTAGTTAGTGACTCGTTGATACATGTGTGTTCATAATGAACTTGAGAATGAACCTTATGAACCTTAGTGAACCTGGGAGATTTCCATTGAAATTTCTATTGGCTGTGTGAGGTTTTGGTGTCAAGAGTCAACACACTTGTATGTTACTAAATGCGCAAGTTCTCACTCTTACCACCAAGCTACTGGTCAAATTGTATTTTTTGGCAAATTTTAATACAAATGACGATAATAAAGGTTCTGAATAAGAGCCATTGTAAACTTGTAGCATTAACTCTGTTTCTCTGTCCACTACCAACCCGTTGACTTTCTCCAGCACTTTCTGATTTTGCTATTGAGAATAATGTATTGTTTCGTGGCATGTAGGAGATGTAGGAGATGGAACAAACATCAGACACAGTTCCAGTTTCTGAACATCATCCAGCACCCCTGTTATTTGTGTAGAGCACTGGTGAGGACATAAAGTGAAAAGGTTACGTTGAATGCCATGAAAAAACTAAACTGGCAACACTCACTGTGTAGATCCACCGCACAGGATGAGTACCCCATTGAGTAGATTCTTCACAGAATCAGGTGCCTGTGGAACTGTAACTTAGCAGAAGTCATCATATTCGAAAAGGACGAAAACAATCAGAAAAGGAAAAAGAAAAGAGACTTTCTTTTCCTTTTGCTGTAAGGATAAACTCAGTTTTCTCATATAAAAATGTTTACATTGTATAAATAATATAGGAGCAATAACATGAGCTTGTGAAATCTCATGAGAGATTGCAGTCCATTTCTAGTTAGTACCATCTCTATGATCCTTCCATGATGACATATCAAATTGTTTTGAGCCTGTAGAAACTTGTTCCACTTGTTCCCCAAACCCGCACTGCCCGCTTCTATCTCCTTCCCAAAATCTACAAACCTGACTGCCCTGGTCGACCCATTGTCTCCACCTGCTCCTGCCCCACTGAACTTATCTCCACCTATCTCAACTCCATTTTCTCCCCCTTGGTCCAGGAACTCCCTACCTACGTCCGTGACACCACCCACGCCCTCCACCTTCTCCAGAACTTCCAATTGCCTGGTCACCAACACTTCATCTTTACCAGGGACGTCCAGTCCCTATACACCTGCATTCCCCATACAGATGGCCTAAAGGCCGTCCGCTTCTTCCTGTCCCGCGGGCCCGACCAGTCCTCCTCCACTGACACCCTCATCCGCTTAGCTGAATTCATCCTCAGCCTCAACAACTTCTCTTTCAATTCCTCCCACTTCCTACAGACAAAGGGGGTGGCCATGGGTACCCGCATGGGCCCAAGCTATGCCTGCCTCTTTGTAGGTTACGTGGAGCAATCCATCTTCCATAGCTGCACTGGCTCTAAACCCCACCTCTTCCTCCATTGCATTGAAGACTGTATCAGCGCCACCTCGTACTCTCACAAGGAGCTCAAACAGTTCATCCACTTCACGAACACCTTCCACCCCAACCCTAAGTTCACCTGGACCATCTCTAATACCTCTCTCTCCTTCCTGGACCTCTCTGTTTCCATCTCTGGCAACCACCTAGAAACCGACATCCATTTCAAGCCCACTGACTCCCACAGCTACCAGGAATACACCTCCTCCCACCCACCTTTCTGCAAAAATGCCATCCCCTATTCCCAATTCCTTCACCTCAACCGCATCTGCTCCTAGGACGAGGCATTCCACTTCCGTACATCTCAGATGTCCTCGTTTTCATGGACCACAGCTTCCCCCCAAGTTGTCGAGAACACCGTCGACCATGTCTCCCGCATTTCCCGCAACTCATCCCTCACACCCCGTCCCTGCAATAACAACCAAAACAGAATCCCCCTCGTCCTCACGTACCACCCCACCAACCTCTGGATCCAACGCATCATCCTCCAACACTTCCGCCATCTGCAATCCGACCCCACCACCAAAGACATTTTCCCGTCCCCACCCTTATCTGCTTTCTGGACGGACCACTCTCTCCGTGACTCCCTGTCCGCTCCACACTCCCCTCCAGCCGCACCACCCCTGGCACTTTTCCCTGCAACTGCAGGAAGTGCTACACCTGCCCCTACACCTCCCCCTTCACCCGCATCCCAGGCCCCAAAAAGACTTTCCACATCAAGCAGATGTTCATCTGCACATCTGCAAATGTGGTATACTGCATCTACTGTTCCCGTTGTGGCCTCCTCTACATCGGGGAAACAAAGCGGAGGCTTGGGGACCGCTTTGCAGAACACCTATGCTTGGTTCGCACTAAACAATTGCACCTCCCAGTCGCGAACCATTTCAACTCCCCCTCCCATTCCTCAGATGACATGTCCATCCTGGGTCTCCTGCAGTGCCACAACGATGCCACCTGAAGGTTGCAGAAACAGCAATTCATATTCCGCTTGGGAACTCTGCAGCCTAATGGTATCAATGTGGACTCCACAAGCTTCAAAATCTCCCCTCCCCCAACCGCATCCCTCAACCAGCCCAGCTTGTCCCCGCCTCCCTAACCTGTCCTTCCTCCCACCTATCCCCTCCTCCCACCTCAAGCCCCACCCCCATCTCCTACCTACTAACCTCCCGCCCCCTTGACCTGTCCGTCCTCCCTGGACTGACCTATCTTCTCCCTACCTCCCCACCTACACTGACCTTTACTGGCTCCATCCCCGCCTCTTTGATCTGTCTGTCTCCTCTCCACCTACCTTCTCCTCTATCCATTTTCTATCCGCCTCCCCCTCTCCCTCTATTTATTTCAGAACCCTCTTCCCCGCCCACATTTCTGAAGAAGGGTCTCGGCCTGAAATGTCAGCCTTCCTGCTCCTCTGAAGCTGCTTGGCCTGCTGTGTTCATCCAGTTCTACAGCTTGTTATCTCCATTTATAATGTCATCATTAGCTGTACTAAAGAGAAAATATTGTCATTCTTTCTGTCTGGCCTTGATTCACGCATGCTTTCAAAGGTGAAATGGTTATGTTTAATATTCTGTACCAGCTAGTCCCTCATTAGCTCCCTCCAGGAGATCATTGTGTTGTAAAAAGGACATTGTCACTTAAATTGCACATTCTGCTTGCTTAGTTCCCCAGGCAAGGCACTTGAAAGCTCACTACTGAAGAAATGTTTGCATTAGCACAGGTTCTCTGCATTTTCCATCAAAAACTTTAACGTTATAAACAAAGATGATAAGTCAGAAAATAACACTATTTGTAAGCTCCTCTCTTTATGACGTACTCTGAAGAAAAGCTGACTATGGGAAGTGTTGACGCAGTGGTAATGTCACTGCATGAGGGTATCCAGAGTCCTGGTGTAATGTTCTAAGGATGTAGTTTTGAATCCCACAATGGCAGATGGTCAAATTCAATTTTAAAAGAATTAGGAAATAAAATGCAGGTCTTTTGGCAACCACTGAAGATAATAATGATTACGCAATTGGTTCACTGATGTCCCTCAGGGAACGATATCTGCCATCCTTGCTAGATCTAGCCTACATGTGGTTTCAGACCTACTATTCTTAACTACTGTCTGAAATGGCTTAACAACCACTCAGATCAAGTTAAATTGAGGATAAGCAATATATACTGGCCCAGCCGGAGACACCCACATCGAAAGGTAAGTTGAAAATAAATCCCCTATACTCAATGGTTACTGTTAATGCAGGAGAAAGGATAATGGTTCTTGTGGCAATTTCTTGCTTCTCAAAAGTAAGGAGGGAAAGACATGCTAAGACTTTTCTTCTTAACAATGTTCCCACATGTGGAATAGGATAAAATTTTATCCTGGGTCTTCTCCAAACCCAGTGCATTAAACAATCCAATGAAAATGTCTGTTTCTTTTTAAGGTGGGGTAGCAGAAAACTAAGATTTCCTCTTGCCTTTCTGACTCCATTGTGACCCTGGCTGTTTTTCCTATATTAGGTTTGGTTTAATAAATCTCTGTCCTCAGGAAGACTACTATCGGGGTGGAAAGCTGCGATGAAATCCCTTCTGTATCATCTGAAAAGTGTTACAATCTCAGTAGAGCCAGTAACTTTTTTAAAGTAGAAGAAGTATGAAGCTCAAGTTATTCACAGAAGGAATAGTGCCACAAGATTCTACAGTTCACGAAAAGATTTTTTTATTAAGCAAGAGTCAAAGAAAATAAACAGTAAATGCTACTTTAGTTAATTACTTTTATTATAAAATAGGAAGTCAGTATTAGTTGAACATGAATTAATGGGAAATGTGCACTCAATTATGAACTATTAATTATCTATTAAATGGCAGATACAGCTAAAAGTGATTTACTATTTGGCTCAGCAGTCTGCTCAACATAGAGGTCATCAAATTCAGACACAAAGTACTTTGAATCTCAAGTTTTTAAATGAAGAATCTCAACTCCTCTAGGATGTAGTCCAGCAAACAGAAGTGCACAATCAACCTGAATTCCATGAGTAAAGTTTTTACCACAAATGGCACTGCTGATCACTTTAATTCAATCTAGATGCCATAGATCCCCCAATACAATCTGTAAAAGATAGAAATAATTGTAGCGTATGTACATTTATTTATTCACAGCTCCTCTCTGTTTTCCTCAACATGCCTGTACTGGACCACCACACTTATCAATGTCTAAATTTCAATGGGTCTGTGTTCTTTTGTATGTTTCACCCAGTTTCCTGTGATAGTTTTAGCTTCCTTAGAAATTCAGCAGTCCAGTTTCCTTTCTTAGTACCCCTTTTTGGTTTTCCTTTCCAGTTAGGCAGAATCCATAACAAAAGCCTTTAAAGGTAAGCCTAGGATTGCTGAGTTAAAGAGAGGAAACCTATCTTTTTCTCCTCTCAGAGGGCTGAGTGTCTTTGGAACTCCTTTCCACAGAGGTCTGTGGGACAGAGTTCTTGTGTATATTTAAGGCTGAGATAGATGGATTCTTGATTAGTAAGGGAATCAAGGGGTAATGGGGCAGATGTAATAAACTGGATGTAAGGAATATCAGATCAGCAATGATTCTACCAAAAGGTGGAGCAGGCTTGAGGGGCCCCTCAAGCCTGCTCCTGTTCCTATTCTATTTGTATTCCTGAGATAAAAGGTACTGCAGATGCTGGAGAATCCGAGATAACAAGCATGGGGCTGGATGAACACAGCAGGTCAAGCAGCATCATAGGAGCAGGAAAACTTGACGTTTCGGGCCTAAACCCTTCATCAGAAATGGGGGAGAGGAAGAGGGTTCTGAAATAAATAGGGAGAGAGGGGGAGGCGGATAGAGGATGGATAGAGGAGAGGATAGGTGGAGAGGAGGCAGACAAGTCGAAGAGGCGGGAATGGAGCCAGTAAAGGTGAGTGTAGGTAGGGGGGTAGGGAGGAGATAGGTCAGTCCAGGGAGGACGGACAGGTCAAGGGGGCGG
>JAHRHZ010000049.1:851434-902608 GCA_024137785.1 Ginglymostoma cirratum | reverse complement strand
GTCTCATCCTGGGAACAGATGCGGCGGAGGCGAAGGAATTGGGAATAGGGGATGGCATTTTTGCAGGAGGGTGGGTGGGAGGAGGTGTATTCCAGGTAGCTGTGGGAGTCAGTGGGCTTGAAATGGACATCTGTCTCATTTGTATTCCTGTTCCTATTACTTATGGCCTTATATTTTCTGTCTCAATTTAGAAAATGTTGAGCCCTTACCACTCCGATCTAGCAACTATCATCGCTTTTCATAAGGTTATCTTGGGGAATAGTTGTGAAAGATGAATTGAGGGAATCTACCTGGGAAGCTATATCCTACCGCCTGTCAATGAGTACAGGTACAGGGGATATGGCAAGGGGAGCTACAGGTTAGGCTGGGGAGGGAGTCATTGACATTTACCTTATCTGTTGCTTTTAAACCCACTACTAGTCAAGATTTCAGAAGAAAATCCAGTTTATTGTCCAGCCTTACACATAATGCATTTGAGTCACTTGAGTAATAAACAGGTATTGAACTGTTTTCAGCACCCATGAAACCACATATCGGCATCACTCACTGTTTTGATGAATAGAACAGATAAAACTGAGAGGGGGAAGAAAAGTCTACAAACTTCAATTCACATTTGAAGTTTCAAAGCAAATATGCACAGAAAACTGCTGCAAAATCCTGGTGGTCAGACAGCATCTGGGCAGAGAGAGAATCATAACCTTAAAATAAAGTTTAACTAAGTATCTCTTTTCAACACTGTTGCCTGGCTTGCTGAGTATTTTCAGCATTTTCTGTTTTTATTTAACACTTCCACCTGCAATATTATACTTGTAGATTATTGTTTACTGCTTGATGCGTATGTTACAAGAAACTAAAGAGGGGATGTGTCCAGGCATGTATCACAGTGTCACTGAGTGAAAACATGTAATAGGTGTGGTCATCAATCTGGGATAAAATTAAAGAAATGACAGTACTGTTTTTACTCCAACCCTCCCGTCCCACTTCACAAAAGAAATGCCGATCACCTCTTCCCACTTATAGATAAATTAAGTGTTTTGTACACTTGAATTTAACAACATTTCAGACATATTTTTCAGAAAATCGGCAGCCTGCCATGTTTGATTTATAAGTTTAATCTTTTCTGTTTACTGTCACCATTGCATGTCGATTGGTATTTAATAACATCAATGACTAATTAGACTATGACAGTCATTACATGATGCTTATATCATGATAAACAATTGAACAATTGAAACAATTGTGAAACTTGAAAGGGTTCTGAAAAGATTTACAAGGATGTTGGAGGGTTTGAGCTATAGGGAGAGGCTGAGTAGGCTGGGGCTATTTTCCCTGGAGCATCGGAGGCAGAAGGGTGACCTCGTATTGGTTTATAAAATTATAGATAGGGCGAATAGACAAGGTGGAGAAGCCCAAAACTAGTGGGCATAGGTTTAAGGTGACAGGGGAAAGTGGAGAAGCCCAAAACTAGTGGGCATAGGTTTAAGGTGACAGCGGAAAAATTTAAAAGGGACCTAAGGGGCAACTTTTTCATGCTGAGGGTGGTGTGTGTATAGGATGAACTACTAAAGGAAGTGGTGGAGGTTGGTACAATTGCAACATATAAAAGACATCTGCATGGGAATATGAATAGTGAGGGTTTGGAGGGATATGGGCAAAATGCTGGCTAATGGGATTAGATTCATTTAGTATATCTGGTCATCATGGACGGGTTGGACCGAAGGGTCTGTTTCCATGCTGTACAGCTCTATGACTCTAACTAGAAGGGCAGAATTCCTTAGCCTGCTCAGAGATAGAGTCTTAGAGTCATACAGCATGAAAACAACTTTGGCCCTCAGCCCAACCCGTCTATGCCGACCAGGTTTCCTAAATTGAACTAATCCCATTTGCCTGTGTTTGTCCCATATCCCTCTACACATTTCCTATCCGTGTATCTATCCAAATGTCTTTTAAATGTTGTAATTGTAACCACCTCCACCTCTTCCTCTGACAGCTCATACCATATATGCACCACACTCTGCATGAAAAAGTTGCCCCTCAGGTCCCTTTTAAATATTTTAGAAGAGTGTGTGGATATGGGGATGTAACTGAGAGGAAAATGCATTCAGTTTCCTGACAGTAGGGTAAAATCGTTACGATTAAGTTCTCAGTCTTTCAGGCAGGTTGTATTTCCTGAATTTCATCATTCGGAACCTCTGTCACATTCAGTAGCATGCCTGACTACCCAGTAACACCCTAGGCTGCCAGAATTATGCAATCCCCCTGTTAGCCAAAACTGGGAAACCCCCTTTATACAGAGCATGACTTTACATATTAGATGTTTACCTGTCAAGATAGATTACTTCCTGTAAGCTCCAGTGTGTTCAAACATTTTCATGAAGCTGACTCTTCCATAAACAAACTATTTGTTTGCGCAAGCGCTTGCAGTATAGGTCATGAAGCCTAATCAGGCCGAACAGATCATGAGAGGTCACAGTCATATGCAGTCTGCCTTCTTGTAGGTAAACGATTACAGTGTTATGGGTGAAGCCTGTCTGGGCCAACAAGTCTGCCCAAGAGACACAGCTATACCGGCTGATTCCAGCAAACCTGACTGGGGCAGGTGAGTGAGTCTCCGTTTAAAAGAGGGATAAAATTTATTTTGGGATTAACCTAATGGGGGGGATCAATTTAAACAGGGAATTAACAGAAAAGATACATTGAAAGGTGAGCCAGATGGAATGGAAAGCTGGAATGCATCTTCAAGAATGTGGTTGTTGGGTACTGGGAGAATCCTGGGGAGTGGAGGGAGAAAACTGGGATGCAAAATAGGGACAAGGAAGGGGGGAAGTTACTTATTAAGGATGGAGGACACAATGGGGTAATTTGGTTTGCTGAGGAGGAAAGACCAGCAGACTGAAAGAGTGTGACTTGGTAAGACTGAGCATGGGATCTAAATGGGAGTGGGACTGTGGGAAGAGACAGGGAGAGGGTCAATAGTCATGAGAAGGCTGAAGAAGGCATTGGGGAAAGAAAGGAGGACAAAGGCCTTCAATGTTATTGATGATCAGTATATTTCAAACTGGGTGAGCAGAGCGTTAAAGACTCAAAGGAAAAGTTAACCATCACTTTCTTTATCAACTACTTTTTCCAGAAGGTGGACTCTCAGAGAAGGTGCTGTGCAAACAACAGGGACCCCTGCTCTGTTTGCCCATGTCATTGTCCAAAACAGACATATCCAACTGAGCCAATCCAAACAGAAATTGAAGAAACTTATTGCATGATCACTCACTTAAAGTCTTTGAAGGGAAGCACATGCTGCAGAATGCAGACAAATGAAATCTTTAAGCTGCAAACAGTAACCTTCCAACCATGTCCCATTATTCATTAACCCTTGATAAGAAGGACACCCTAACAATTACAGCAGTGTTGATGCTGGGTCGTGGGGTGGGACCATTTCAGATTCCACCGTGTAGGGTCATTCACGTGCCCATGCTTTTCAAAGTTAAGAACATGGGCTTGAAACTGAATTGCAGACAGTTCATTCCAAGATTACAAGGCTGCATCACAAGGTGTAATGCAGGACAAAAAGACTCACATTGTGCTAGTTACCATATACATGAAAAACCATACAAAGACAACAGATCCAAGTATCTTGCACATTATAACATCAGGAAGAGGAACAGAAATTCTGAGTCATGGAAGGTACACCCCACTGTGTTGTAGATTACTCTAGAGCAGGTGTTCACCCAAAACATGAGGAAAATTGACAACAACCCAAAGGTCACTTTGACTACATCAACATCTTAAATAGAGATCACACATCTCAGTCTGGACAGTTCTTCACAGACTGGTACTTCCATGCCAGTTGTTTGAACCTAACCTAGCAGCTCTCTTAGATTTGCCATGACTGAGAAGGAGAAGATGAAAGAGAGGGAGCAGAAGAAGGGACAAAAAGCACAAACAGAGGCAAGAGACTAAGAGGGCTGTCACTGTGGATGAACAATCAAAACATGAAGAGGGCAAACTGGGTCTTCAATTCACCTGAGCAGTGTACCAGGAAAAGCGTGTGCTGGTGGCATTGCAGCTCACTGCAGAGAGTGAAAGGTAGTGCCAGAGAGTGGTTGTATGACTGAGGATCATCAGCTACACGTGTCAGCTCTTGCAGGCAATTCTGTACCTGTCACACTGAAGAGCAGTGCAGCTTGAATCTTCCTCACCACTAGCTCCTTACAAACCTCCGCTGGGGACCTGGGTGAATTTTCCAATTAACAGTCCACAAGATGCATTTGTGAGTTCACCAATACCCTTTACAGGAAAGCAATTCAATTTGTTCTTCATGGAAACAGACAGTAAAGGTAACAAGCAGTCAGATTTACAGCCATCAGTAGCCAAATCTGAGAAGTCTGCACCACGTTCTTTAGGTGCTGCCATTATACACATCCCTGAAAGTGCTCATGTTTCTGCTTCATTTCAGTGATTGGGTACCTTGCAGGACTGGTTATGGGGTAAGAAGAGTTGTCACCTGCAGCCATGGCTGATACCTCCTTTACTCGACCCTTCAACTGAAGCTGAGCATTGATATGATGCAGCCCATTGTTCAGTCAGGGAAATCGTGGATCAGACAATAGACCTGATGAAGATGAAGTTTTGATGCTTGGATCCGTCTGTGGGGCCTTACAGTACACAGAGTGTGCTGCATAATTCTAGCATGCTGTGCGCTACACAACTGGAGCAGGCAAAGTGGAAATGTGATGGAGTTTGAAGAATTGAGAGAGCAGCAACAGTTTTTCCAGGAGGCATTTAACAGGAAGAACATCAATTTCAACATGATAGAGTGCTGTAGTGTCAGGTGTACAAACTATACCGGACAACATTATCACCCAGCTCCGGTAGATCTGAGCAGGGAGCAGTTGCAAATTTTTTGCTGCTTGAAAGAGGCCCTATCCATTCCCAGAGGAAAATGCAGCTTCTATCTTTTTGGTTTTTGTTTTGGTTTTGCTGTTGCTGAAGGAAAATGAATGTTTTAAACCATTTGAAGTCTTTCTGGTATGTGATGTTCTCACAATGAACAAGATGTTAGATTATGCGGGGCATTGGGGAAGGAGTAGACCTCCCATAGACAGTGTTTTAAGATCGGATGACACTAAGGATAGCTTGCTGGTCTTTCAGAGCAAGGAGTTGGCCTCAAATGAGTGTTGCAAGCTGGCATATTCCAAGGTCCAGGACTATGTGCTGAGGGATGAACTTTAGCTTGGGGGAGCTGCCACCAAGGTGCAGTGGGGGAAGACCACCATCTAAGGTCTTCCTGTTGAAGTTAAATGGGGGTCCGTTCAGTTATCGGATCCTCCCAGTGCCTCAAGTATATGTAAATATAGACTTGTATAGGTAAGAAATGCCTTGGGTTTGTTTGTTCTCCATACGTAACGACTGTAAAGAATCAAAATGTTGTAGCAACTATGTCTGTATAAAAGATATTTATGAATGAAGTGTATTTTTGAAATAAAGAAAATCTGCGTGGCTTGGTTCTTTACTAGCAATACTGTTATGAATGCGCGCTTATATTTGCAATGAGGCATCAGGCATGCCATCTATGTGCCCTCAGAAGCATGTGGTTTTGGACCCCTCCCAGTATGTGCAAGATAAAGAGTACCTTTTGGCTGGTAGCATTTGATTGGATACACGGCTGGGCTTTAGAACAGCAGCAGCAACTCTCAGGAGGTCCCAGAAGAGCCAGTACTTCTGCCACTGGTGAGAGGCAGGATAGCATGCATGGAGAACCATGGACGCATGGTGCAAAGAGAGAAATCCTCCTCAAAACCTGTCAAAATTGTGCTTCTGTAAAATTCGGATCCGACCTTTTTAAAGTGTTTGTTGTGTTAAAAGTTAAAAGTTTATTCTAAACCTTGGTCAATGTTACTATTGTATTAATAGGTGTTTTTCTTTCTGAATCTCATCGTACTACCAGAAATGCTCATAAAGAATGCCAATTCAGAAAGCTCACAATTGCCTGGAGTTGATTTCAGTATAACAACAACACCATCAGCTTGTTCTTATAGCGCACCTTTGTTGGAATAAAACATCCCAAGTTGCTTTATGTGAGCATTGTAAAAGTAAATGCACAAATCTGAGCCATAAAAGGAGATATTAAGTTAGATGACCAAAACAGGATAGGTTTTAAGGAAAGTCTTAAAGAAAGAAAGTATGGTCAAGAGGAGGAGGGGACGGTAATAATACAGAAGTGGAAATAGGCAGTCTTAGTGATGACTTAGTTTAATTTCTGCTGGTTAAAAATACCTTTTCTAATATTCTTCAAATAAGCAAATCTGCTAAGAAGTGAAGCTTTAGTAAAAAGATTGGAATTGAGTCACAATGGAACTAAGAAAAAACAGAAAACAGATGCAACATTAACCTTGAAGATTAATTTCTTAGATTGGCCAATTTTCATTATTTTTTTGAGAGTCTGAATCCTCCAGTGATTACATCATTCTGTTGCAGCTAAATGAATAAACAATATGTGACCTGACAAAATGATAGCTAGGTTTTAAGTCCTTGTGCAAAATTCACCAGCATAAGTACTTTCCCCTAGGATAGCCATGTCAGCATCCTTCACGTTTTTAAAGTTTATTCATTCAGGAGACATGGGCATCACTGGCTGGGAAAGCACTCATTGTCATCCTCAATTCCCCTTAAAGGGCAATACATAATATGATAACCCTGCTGTCAATCCATTATCAATGGGATAGTTTCATATCATACACACTTACTGATAGCTTCAGAGGAGACCAGTCCAGGAGGCAACTTCTGCCTGGTATGAGGTGGTTTTCAGGGTTGCTGTTTTTGATGTTGTCACTCAGTGATCATCATAGAAGCATGTGACAGCCCAAAGGTAATATTGCCATTTCCCTTGGCCAGTCTCTCCCATACTTTATGACTAGTGAAAGTCAAAATTTATAGCCATCAAGTCTCACCTGCACCCATTCTCAAAGTAATGTTTTGAATGTCCTACTTTTTTCCCGGCTCCAGCTATTTGCCTTTGCAGAATATCCTTTCCTCCATTTTCCATCTGCAAATGTGCCTGAGCCAACAAAGTTGCCTCTGCTTGATTAAGTGCTAAAATACTCAGGGGACTCATCTTGGAGAGGATGCCACGTTTGTCATTTTGACCTTCTATGACACGCTGAGAATGGACTGCCGGCACTGTAAAGGAAATTCACTGAGCTGGCTGCCGAAATAGTGGACGCACCGGTTATGATTTTCCAAAATTTCCTAGATTTTAAAATGACCCCAACAGATGGGAGGTTAGCACATGTAATGCTGCTATTCAAGAAAGGACGGAGGGAGAAAACAGGAAACTGCAGGTCAGTTAGCCTGACATTAGTTCCAAAAAAGTGCTGAAATCTATACTAGGGAAGTCCTAACATTGTGTTTAGAAAGTCACAGTATTATCAGACAAGATCAACATAGTTTCTGTGAAACGGAAATCATCTTGGATAAATTTATTTGTGCTTTTGCACTACTTGTAGTGTAGATAGAGGAAACTGATATAAATAGTATGCTTGGATTTTCAAAAGACATTTGGTAAATTGTGATACAAAAGTTCATGTGCAAAGGTTATGGGAATTGTGGATAAAATATTACCATAGATGGAGGATTATTTAATGGTCTGCAAACAGACAGTAAGGTTAAACTCCATATTTTCAAGTTGGCAAGCTTTAACAAGTAGACAACCACAAGGATCAGCCTTACAGCCTCCATTTCTAATGGTATGTACTTATGACTTAGACAAAGAAAACTAAGAGTACTACGTTTGCTGACAATAGAAAGTTAAGGTTGAAATGTAACATTGTGAGATAGATAAGAAGGATGGAATTTAAAGCTCACCCTCATGGTGAGTTTGGAGGCAGATTTTATATCTGACTGGGTGAAGAATGCCCTGCAGAGACAGTTTCTACATGTTTTACATTTCAGCTTCTGTTTCGTTAGCTTTCTGCGGTATGAAAACAGCACAGGCTGATAAGATATTTATGGATTAAGAGAGTGATTTTGTCCATTTAAATCAATAAAATACAAATGTGAAAATTGCAATGAAACCTACTTTCCAGCACTGTCACCTATATTTCTGATGGGTTCCCATTCTCTAACAAGTGATCCCATTTCATCACAACCACTTTGGAGGGATAGTGTGCTCTAATCACCAGCACATTCATACGTGATGTGAATTACACTCTTATCTGAGGGTTCAGTTAGTTTGATGGTCATAGTATGATGTAGAATTAGAAGCACTGAAGCAAAGGTAGGACATTCAGAAATTTAAATCTGCTCTGCTATTCAATTAGATCGTGGCTGATCTCACAATCCTCAAATCCACTTTCCTCTATTTTCCTTACAACCCTTGATCCCCCTACTGTTTAAAAATCTTGAATAGACTAGACATAAGAACTCAGCCACTATAGCCCCTCTATAGTAAAGAATTTCATCAATTCACTACCCTTTAAGAGAAGAAATGCCTCCTCATCTCTGCCTTAAATGTGTGAGATCCCACTCCCGTTTCTGAGATTATGCCCTCTGATCCTAGACTATCCCACAAGTGAAAACAATATTTCTGCATCTACCTTGTCAAGTCCCTTGTATGTTTCAAGAAAAGGCTAGACTCTATTATTAGAGAATGAATAGCAGAGCACTTGGAAAACAGTAACAAGATTGGACAAAGTCAGCATAGATTTAGGAAATGCTTGACAAATCTATTGGAATTCTATGAGGATACAACTAGTAGAGTTGATACAGGGAAGCCAGTGAATGTGGTTTCTTTGGATTTTCAGAAGGCTTTCTATAAATCCCACATAAGAAATTAGCATATAAAATTAAAGCACTTGGGATGGGGTGGGGATAGTGTTACGGACAGAGATAAAGAGCTAGTTGGCAGACAGGAAACAAATAGGAGGAATAAAGGGGTCATCTTCTGAGTGGCGGCAATCAGTGCTTGGACCCCAGTTATTCACAGGTAACACAAAGCGAAGTGAGAGAGAGAGAGAGCCGTGAAGAAGATG
This sequence comes from Ginglymostoma cirratum, assembly GCA_024137785.1. Classification (NCBI taxonomy): domain Eukaryota; kingdom Metazoa; phylum Chordata; class Chondrichthyes; order Orectolobiformes; family Ginglymostomatidae; genus Ginglymostoma; species Ginglymostoma cirratum. Next base: position 893,582 of record JAHRHZ010000049.1, on the reverse strand, counting down.
CAGAAATGTTTCAGTATGAGATGCTTACTGTGATCTGGACCAGCTGATTGAATGAGCAAGTGCATGGCAGATGATGTGTAATGTGGATATTCTGTTTATTCCTCCTCTTTGTTTCCTGTCTGCCACCTAGCTCTTTCTCCATCTCTGTACATTACACCAGAGCTCTCACTATGGAGGGAATGCAACAAAGGTTTACCAGACCGATTTCTGGACTAGCATGATTGATATTTAGGGAATTGAACATCCAGAGACTGGATCAGTTAGGACTAGATTCACTGGAGTTTAGAAGAATGAGGGAAGGTCTCATAAAAACCTATAAAATTCTAACAGGACTAGACAGAGAAAACTCAGGAAGGATGTTCCCAATGACTTGGGAGTCCAGAACCAGGGGTTACAATCTAACTACATGGAGTAAGTCATTTAGGACTGCGATTAGGAGAAATTTCTTCACTCAGAGACTGGTGAGTCTATGGAATTCCCTGCCACAGAAAGTGGTTGAGGGCAAAACATTGAATGTTCTCAAAATGGAGTTAGACATAGTTCTTAGGGTTAAAAGGTTCAAAGGATATGGGGCAAAAGTGGGAACAGTGTACTGAGTTGAGTGATCAGTCATGATAATTTTGATTGACAGATCAGGCTTGAAGGGCTGAATAGCCCACACCTGCTCCTAATTTCTATATTTCTAAGAAGGTCTTCTTTCATTTTTTTCAAACTCCAAAGAGTACAGAAACAACCTACTCCTCACAACAAAATCCCTCCATACACAGGATCAGTCTAATGAACTTTCTCCAGACTGCCTCCAATGCCAGTATATCTTTTCTTAGATAAGGGGACCAAAACTCCTCACAATATTCTGCGTGCGGTCTGACTAGTGACTGTTATGGTTTTAGCAAGACCTCCCTATTTTTGAACTCCATTTGAAGAAAAGGCCAACACTCCATTTGCCTTCCCTATTCTTGCTGATGCCAACAGTGTGCTTTCAATTCCTGTGCCGTTTATGATAGTTAATGCAGGCAAACCTCCTTATCTTGTCCCACAGAAACCGAGTGATGCCCCTCAAGCTATGTAATCAACTGTCTTTCACAGAGGATGATGCCTTTGCTCTTTTGTGATCCATGCCTGATTACCCTCTCTAATAATTGAGCTTTATGTCCAGTTTTGTTTAGCTCCCTTTTCTAGTTAAGAGAGCTAGGATTTACCCTTGAGGGGAGACGATGATGGTGACCCACTTAAAAAACATTTGCTACAGGTCTGATTTTCATCTTAATCTGAACCAATTTTATTGTCAACCCATTAGTGACAGCTTGGAGATGGGCCTGTGATTTTGGTGTCATTGTGTAGAATTGAGCACAGGCCTGATAGTGCTGTAGAAAGCAAATAATAACACATTTTCTTCATCAGTCTTAATTCTTGGCAAATCATGGTATTAGCCTGAACATCACCACTACCATCTGTGCTGTTGTTGAAGGAATGAGACAAGCTGCAAATTGAATTGAACCAAGCTATCACTGTGTTGATTCATTTGCATCATAATACAAAATAGTACCAAACTGAATCTCTGTTGTAGTAGAAAAGAAGAGAAATAATTTGAAGGCAGATCACAAGCCTCATTAAAATCTGGGCAGTCTGTTCACTTGATGTGGGCCTGCTCTCTGAAGCTGCCAGGTCCTGTTCCATGCTGCCAGCATTAACTCATTTCCATTTCAAATCAGCCTTATGCTATACTGCCACTGTATTCACACATTTTCTATGTGTCTTCAACGTCTCTAATTTATTGTGCTTTAGATCTTTCTTCCTGATGTCTCAAGTTAATTTTCTTTTCAACCGTTCAAGCGTCTTGTTTTCTTTGTAAGTATTTTGCAGGGCATTCTACTCTATTGTAACTCTATGTTTTTGAATTCCTCCCTTTCACTTCGAACTGATCCTTTTTAAATATCATTCATCTATAAATGTTTCCAATCCTGATAGTCACCTACACATAAAGGACTGGATTGGATATTTCATCTTGCATCTCATGCTCTACATCATTAGTCAGCTTTGTTTTGCATTCTTTATCTCGATAAACACTTGAAGCTGTAACTTGCGAGAAATGCAATGCCTTGGCAAGGGCAACATTGCGGTTTGGATCTTATTGAAAAGCTGCAGAAATGTTATACCTCCTTAAGCCAATGAAATATGAGGACTGAGAAAGATACAGAGGAAACAACAGAGAAAGAGGGTGAGTTGCAATTCCCAAATTACAGTCAGATACAGTAAGAGATATAAAGAGGTAGAAAAGATTGGATTAAGAGAAAGAAAAGAGACAGATAGAAAGTAAGAAGTGATACTTTTGAATTGGAAAATATCTCTAAAGAGTTTTCCCTACTTAATGAAACTCCAAAATTTCATGTGTTCCCTTTTAGGAACAGCATTTGCTCAATATTTCATTTAACAGTTATTATTTTAATAAAAGGCTACTCACTCTGTTAATTAGCAGTCTTGATGAGTGAGTTTATCAGACAATTAATGTGCAAACTGAGCAAGATATTAAAAATATGGAGAAATTAAGGGCTAGGCCAGCATTTATTGCCCATTTCTAATTGGTGGTGGGGAGCTGTGTTTTTGAACACCTGCAGTCTATGTGCTGAAGTTTGACCAAGAAAGCCCTTAGGGAGGGAATTCCAGGATTTTGAGCCAGTGACAGTGAAGGATTGGTGATATATTTCCAAGTCAGAATGGTGAGTGGCTTGGAGAGGGACTTACAGGTGGCAGTGTTCCTACATATCTCTACCCTTGCCTTTAAGCAACTTGTTCCGGAGATTCTAGGAATACAGTTTGGTGCAGTAGATTAGAAGTTGATTTTTCCTGAAAGATTGGAACATTGTCGTGCCATATGGACAAAAGTAAATGCTAATGTTTGAGTACTGACAATGAATCTAAATTCATGGGGTGAAAGCTCATTTACAGTACTTGAAAATATCACTGGAGCTGTTTTCAGACAATGAATGGCTTGAACAAGTGATTTCTGCCTTGCAACACACATCAGCAAAAAGGTAATTTCTTGGAAGAATTTAGATCCTTTATTGGGGTCAGAGAGGAATTTTCCAGATTTTCCACCTCAATACATTTTGATCTCTTTTGCTGATTTCGTGGTGCTTGGTTGATTCCGATTGTTAAGCATTTGGAGTCCCAACTATGTAGGCTAGTCTTTCCTAATTCATCATTCTCACATGTTCTTGTGTTTGTTTGTAAGTTATTAGTGATGAGCTTGATTTGTCTGAAATAAAGACCCAAAGAATGGCAGATGCTGGAAACCAGAAACAAAAACAGGAATTGCTGGGAAAATTCAGAAGGTCTAGCAGCACCTGCGGAGGGAAAGCAGAGTTAATGTTTTGAGTCAAGCGATCCTGCTTCAGGATTCCATTGGTTGATTAGTCTGAATCTATCTTCTTGTTGATTTGAATCTGCACAACCTGGATGTTGCCAGTCTTTGTACTATAAGAGCGACTTCACTTTATAATGCAAATTATACCATTTATCACTGTCCTTTCAATGTAATTGTAACCAGGAGAATTGTAAGCAATGTTATATCACAAAATCTTGTTTAAATTTCTGATAGAATGTAGTTTCAGTAAACATTTTTATTTTTCAAAGGAATATGAAGCAATGTGATCTCTGAAACTTTTCAGAAACTTGAAAGATTTAAACAAATTTGGTGTGGGGATATGGGGATCAGGATGAAAAGGGAAGGATAAACAAGGTGTACAGACAATTGAGAAAGAAAAATAGTTCTAGGGTATACAATAATGAAGGGTCAGAACAAGAGGAAATATAACACTAATAATGATGTTTTATTCAAGAAATATGATCACAGCCCAAAGGCTGAATGTCATTGAAATTTGCATGCAAATTATATATAAATTTAGTAATTGAGTTAAAATATGGAAATCGATTTGATATGATTTGACTTATCATTGTCACATGTACCTAGGCACAGTGAAATTTTCTTTTGTGTGCAATACAGGCAGATCACACTGTACAAAGTGCGTAAGGGTAATAGAACAGAGCAAGGAATACGTTATGGCTGCAGAGAAGGTGCACAATGAATAAAATCAACATCAAGTTTAAAATTTAGGACATCCATTCAGAAGTCTGATAATAGTGAGGAAGAAACTGTTCTTGAATCTGTTGGTATGTGTGTTTAAGCTTTTGTATCTTCTGTGACTATAATTATAAAGAATGGAATCTTCCCAGCTCCTGTACAATGTGGGGCTTGGTAAATCAGTTGGAAAATAGGATAAGATTGACAGAAGTGAGATTCTTGACATCGAGGGGAATAAGTCTGATTCTCCAACTCCATCTACTGCACCAAACTGTATTCCCAAGATTTTGAAGGGTGCAACAAGAATCTTGTTAGCGTTTGGCAAATGGCTAATTTGCACCTATTTGTGTGCATTAGGACTCCTAATTCCAAATCTCACCTCATTGCTGCACAGTTTTCCCATTCTCCCACTTGCCAGATAGTAACTAGGCTGTGACAATTCCTGACATGAAAGTCAGAGTAGATTCCTGGTAACTCTGACTCACCACTTGCTCCTCTGGCCCTCCAACTTGAACAGCAGTCACTAATGCCTTAGGTCACGTTTCATGGGCAGCATGGGCACCCCCCCCCCCAAACATGGAAGCTGGCATCAGATATATACCAGCTTCCCCACACTCTCACGGCACATCTCTCTCAAGGGAGATAGCCTTCAGTTAGGGGGCCCTACACAGTAACTCAAGGACAGCATCCAGCAGCTTGAACACTGTCAAGCTCAGCTTGGATTTACAGAATCTGGGGATCCGTATCACTACAGTACAGGGAGTGGACCATGCTCAGTCCTGCAGGTCCAGTGCAAACAGTCAGTCAGAGAGCATTAAAGTAATAGAACAGAGGGAAGGTGCACAAACAGCAAGATCAACATTAAGTTTAAAATTAAGAGATTCATTCAGCAGTCTAATAACAGTGGAGAAGGAGCTGTTCTTGAATCTGTTGGTATGTCTGTTTTAGTTTTTGTATCTTCTACTCAACAGAAGAGATTTGAAGAGATAATAACTGCAGTGGAAGAGGTCTTTGACTACTTTGACTTCTTTCCCGAGGCAGTAAGAAGTATAGATGGAGTCAATGGATGGAAGATTGGCTTGCGCATTGGACTGGGCTGTGTTCAGAACTCTCTGTAGTTTCTTAAAATGCCAAATTTCCCTACCCTCCTGAGGAAGTAAAGGCATTGTTGTACTTTCTTGACCTTAGTGTTAACATGGGTGGACCAGGACAGATTGTTGATGTTCGTCATTCCTAGGAGCTTGATGCTGTCAATGAACTCCGCCTCAGTACCATTGTGGTAGCCAGGCATTGGCCCTCCACCTCGCTGCATGAAATTAATGACCAGTTCTTTTATTTTAATGACTCTGATGGAGAGATTATTATCTTTACACCACGCCACCAAGCACTTTTTCTCTTTCCTGTCTTGTCATCGTTTAATATCTGGCCTATACTGATGGTGTCATCAGCAAACTTGTAGATGGAGCTAGAACGGATTTTGGCCACATAGTCGTGAATGTACAGGGAGTATAGTAAGGGGCTGAGTACGCAACCTTGTCGGGCACCAGTATTGAGGATTGTTGCAGAGGAGGTGTTTTATCTATTCTCACTGGTTGCTATCTGCAGGAGACGGGGCCATCAATGGTCACAACCAGCCTGGCTTCGATGGGGTGAGAGTGCAGCATGATATTTTGGCACAACTAAGTGTAGGGCCGGAGTTCAGGGAGTAATGTTGGGAGATCAAGTTGAAATTAAAAATGGTGTGTGGGAATATGTGGAAGCTCAGTAATGATGGGGACTAAAGAGGGAATGCAAGGAAGAAAGGAACATGGAGCTTAAGGCAGTGCCTTCATGATCAGGCTGAACCTGTGACTCGCTGAGCCAAAAGTGACCGGTGTCACCTTCCATCCCCAGCCGAATCATATATGTGCAATGGAAACGGCAAACCACACCAGGAGTGGGTGGACTAAATGGTTTCTAAATGTCTGAGCATGTGCAGATTCCACTTTTGATCAATGTGAGGCTCTTCAAGGGGCAATTGCATTAATCAGGCACGTCCACAGTACAGTTTGCAGCCATCTGTAATCATAGCCTCCTGTGTTTGAAATACATGCTGTGTGCAACTGGGTAGGTTACAAGTCCTGGTCGCAAGCAACCCTGACCATGTCAATGGTGTTGCAGATTCATCTTAGCCATCTCTGTGAAGCAGAAATAATCAAAGGTGACCTTAGAGTGGTACTTGTGGGCCACAATTTACAGAGACAATCCAAGGTCTCACAGGCAACGCAAGGGCACAGAACTGATTTCCTCTCACCTTGAACTGTAAGTATTTGCCAACATGCTGTTATATGTAATGCTGCCAAACAACACTTGCAGTCTCCTGTATGTGCATGATGTGGTTAGTGCAGCATACATCAGAATAAGGTTTCCTATGTTATAGGTTCATGTAGAAGCATTCCACAGCCCTCCTTGTGTCCTCCATGTCCCATGTATGGAAGACGATTTTAAACTATCATTTGTGTGTGATGTGAATGCTGAGTGCTCACGTTTCTAATGATCGGGTTTATTTCATTGAGACTGTGACTAATCAATCCAGTCACAGCAGGGCCTTCAAAGGCACAGTGAAACTGAGGAGGAAAAAATGTGTCAGAAAATCCAGGGCCAGCAGCAACCTCCAGCAGCAGTCGAATGGCCTCCACATAAAGAAGTGGCAGCTGAAGGTCCCCTCAGGACATGGAGGAGGTACAGGAGGTCCAGGGCCTATCATCCTCAATGCCATCTCCCCCAAAGAAAAAGACAGTGTCACTGCAGACTGAGGATTTCGCGGGACCCTGTCACAGGAGATGTCAACTGCTGGATTGGGACCTGGGATCTGAAGGGGTGGGTGATCACCTTATCCCATATGGCTGTTAAGGTGACAGCTCCTAAATGTTTATGAAACTGGCTGCTTTCAAGGATCCCCAGGGACCTGTGCGGGATCTCACAACCCTCAATGCACAAAAGTATCAAGACTGTTATTAATACTATTTGAGCCAGATCACACAGTTCCATCTCATTTCCTCACGGTTCAGGGCTACAGCCCTCAGGGGCAAGAGGCTTTGCCAACATAGCTGGCTTCCCCCAGGGGCAGGGTGCTGTAGACGGTACACACATCATATTGAGAAGGCCATATCATAACATAACAGAGTTCATGAATAGAGAAGGGTCCCATTCCATAAATGTTCAAGTCATTTGTGATCGTTAATTCCATATTTTAGAAGTATGCACTAAGTACCCTGGGATCTACCATAATGACAAAGTCCTTGAGAACTCTCATGCTCCTGCTTTGTTTTACAAGGATGGTTACTTGGAGGCAAGGGCAACACTCTGGGACCATTGCTGATGATTCTATTACACAAACCCACTGCCCAACTGAGACTGGGGGCACATTTGGGCTTACAAAATGATGTCAAGAGTTATCAACAGTGGTAAGAAGGAAGACCAGAGTGTGGCACTGTAAATGCATGCAATAACAAATTTTGGAGAATAGTGTGAGAATCTTGCTAGGGCTCATGGAGAGAAACCTGCCATGAGTTTTTAAAACCTCAATCATATTAAAATTATAAACAAAATTGCAAACAAGTCACAATTAAAATGACCATTCCCACATTACAAGCATTGAAAAACTTACAGATTTCATAATTTAAGTATTTCATTGAGGATCTGGACCATGATAAGAATAGGATTACTTTGGTGTCATTTCATTTTACATCAAATGGAAATGACTTTAGTCAAACTTCAGAGCTGTCTTGATTTCTCTGGGTGTGATGGCAACTTATTCAGAATATGGGCAGATAGCGTCAGAGTTTTTCAGCACTTAATGTAAATGGCTGCTCCTATTATTAGTAGAGCTTAAACGGAAGGACAATGTTGTACGACTGAGATGGAGGCTCTAAGATTGAGCTCAGCCCGTGCTTCTGTACTCTTGTGATCTGAGCAGTTTGGGCGAGCGTGAAGCTCAGATTCCACACGTACACAGTATATTCGACTGGGGAATGGAAGTCAAGTGGAGGTGAACAACAGGTCATGGACAGGGATTCTGACAGCGATGAGGAATCTAAGGAGAAACATCCAGTTATTTGTTTTTTAGCATAACTGTCCATCTGGTCATCCTGCACCAGTAAGTTTGAATGTATATACCCAAGATTTTTGAGATTTGCACCTCTGCTAGGATGTAATCGTTAACTTTGTCGGGGGGCACATGCTTGTGCCTAGCAAAGTCGTAGCAAAATCACAAGCATTTAGCTGTTTGTTGTTTTCCTCGCACCGTTCTTTGAGAGTATTGAGGATTTCCTGAATCCATTGGCTGCATCCCACAGCCTGGACTGTACAGCTCTTACGCTATCCAAATATTTCATAATTAGGACCAGAAGAGGAGAGCTCATAATGGGAATCAGGAAAATAGTTGATGCTGGTCAAGTGTCCCACCAGATATTAATCAAACACTTTTGGAACTGTATCCACAACATGCTATAAATTACACTGATAAGTAATTTATGATTGTCAGTTGGCCTTATATTGTGTTGAACCTGTATAGACTGGAAACTATATATATGGATACACAGGGCCCTGTTTTTACAGACAGAATGAACATGCACACAAATTGTGACTGTTTCAAATTAACAGAATAGGCAAAAGCCATTCTCTGGTTCATTCCTCTAGGTAATTTCCTGGTCCATCACAGCCAATTCATCTGGTTGAAGTTTTAAAAAGCTTGGCAGTTAACTGTCAGTTATTACCTAACTGGTGCACTCTTCATCGACAATGCCTCTAACAATCACTTAGCAAGCGGTCAACACCCTCACACAATGTAAAAAGTTGCTTCCCTTCAAGCTGATATTCTCGTGAATGTCCTGAATAGTGCAAGACTGAAAATATCAACAAAGTATGTTTTTTTTTAGCAATATTCAAGTTCTACACTATCAAATAACCATTAATTATAGGATAATTATAATGTGGAACTTTACACTCTAATTTTCCAAGTAAGGACTGGAACAGTAAAATGGTAGATCGGGGCAAGTGTTTCTAAATCATATTCAGGAGAATTTTCTGCATCAGTATATTTCCAGTTCAAAGAGAAAGCAGGCATTGCTGGTTCTGGTTCTGTGGAATGAAGTGGATCAAATGGATTAACTTCCAGGATACAAACTCTCAGGGGACAGTGATCATAGAATCATATGGCTTATGTCGGGTATGGGGAAGATGAATTCCAGAGTAAAGTTAATTATTTGGGGAAAAACCAATTTAATTGCCATGAGAACTGATATGGCCCAGATTAGATTTATTTAGTTGTCACATGTACTAAGTAGAAGAATACATAAGTGCAGCAAAAACTGCACAAAGTCACCATTCACTGGTACCCAAGATAACAAGGTGTTGGAGCTGGATGAACACAGCAGGCCGAGCAGCATCATAGGAGCAGGAAAGCTTGACGTTTCGGGCCTAGACCCTGGTACCCACTTGGTTACAAAAACCAGAAATAAAAGATTTTAACACAGCCAAAAGATAAGCGAGAAAAGAAAAGTCCAGAACTCAGAGTCCCAAGTCTCATTTTGACAATGGTGCTGGCGCCGCTCCAATCACTAGGACACCCAGGAGGCCGCCACCTCCATGTGAAAGGCCCGTGCTCGTCGCCGACTGCCGTCCCCTCAAAGACACCGCGCTCCCCACCCTCTGCCACCCCCTCACTGTCCCCGCTCTCCCCACGCACCGCTGTCCCCTCACCAACCCCGCTCTCCCCACCCACTGCCGCCCCCTCACCGTCCTGCTCTCCCCACCCACTGCCGCCCCCTCACTGTCCTGCTCTCCCCAACCACTGCCGCCCCCTCACCGTCCTGCTCTCCCCACCCACTGCTGCCCCCTCACCGTCCTGCTCTCCCCACCCACTGCCGCCCCCTCATCATCCCCACTCTCACCGCCGACAGCTGCCCCCTCACTGTCCTGCTCTCACCGCTGATGTTGCTCCGGCCCATGCTTGATCTGCTGTTGCTGCGGGACACAGCCCATGCATTCAACTCCCGCCACATGGTTCCCGATCGGGACCCAACTCCTTTCCAATTCCTTAGGTAGGTCGTTAAAACGGTGGGGTTGCGGGGTGGGGGGTGCGGGTAGTAGAATTACTGCAGAGAGGAGAGGGAAGAAGAATAGAAAAAGGAAAGGGAAAGGGAAATGGCGAGCAGAGTAGAGATCCAAATGGAGCGACTTACCCTGCCACCATCTTGTGGACAATTTGGAATCAAACATTCGCAGGCAGAAGTATTGACAATGGGCTGTCTTTAGGTACATTCCCACAAGGGAAGAATGGCAAAGAAATCCGGAAGCTGCTGGATGACAATAAAAGATTTAGAATGCAAAGTGGTAGAGAAAGGGAGTATGTGATCTATATTGGGTGGATTATACAATTGAAAACTGGGTGCGTACAGAGGATTCAAAAGGTAAGTGAAAAAGGAAACAAGAGAACCAAAGAGGTAGTAAGAGAAGAGATAGACAGTTAACACCGAACTGAATCCAAAAGTCTTCAGGGCATATAAACTGCAAAAAAGTGGTAAAGAGAAGAGTGGGTCTTATTAGTTACCTAAAAGGGGATTTACATTTGAAGATTGGAGCTACTGAAGGCATTCGTGATAACTCAGGAAACCCGATTGGGCAGGAACATCATTTATTGTTGAACACCAAAATAGTGCAACTGCCTGTGGTGTGCTTAAGTTAGTTCCAGACTGGGACAGACAGTTCTGCAGACCCATCCCTGGAGGGCCCCCTAAATGCACTCAGCGTGGGGCTTGAACCCATGATCCTGAGATTAAGAGTCACACTAAGAGTTACATGACCCAAGCAGGCACATTTGGAATTCTTTTTAATTATCCCCCACAACCCCACTGCACCCAAGAGAGCTCGGCAGTAAAGTTTATGTTTGCCCTAAATCAACTGTGGTTGTTTCCAATGTATTTTTTAAATATAGTGGTACACCACTGTGCAAAGACTTTATTATACATTTTTTCCACCACCAGGAAAACACCCATGTGGCTAATGAAACATTAACTTGGTTTGCTTTCTCAAGGGCTCTGGTGATGACTTCTACCTGGACAGGCCTCAATGAGCGTAATGAGTTCCATGAGCTGATTAGTGATTCCATGGGCCTTGTAGGGTTATCACAGCATTAGACGAATGCTTTGTATCAATACAGGAGGAAGAAGCTGCCCAACTGATTATGAAGAAAGACATAGTTGACACACAGGATAGGCCAAAAATGATTGCACTGTTAGATAGTCTGGCTGTATTTAGGGTCAATAAGTCACCAGGACCAGATGAGGCGCGTTCAACAATACTAGGGAAGTGTAAGGAGACCTAGGTTTTAGATTGTTGAGTTTTAAATTTTGTTTGTTTAAACTGTCATTTTTAGAGATTTTCTTTTTATAAACACTTATTCTGCAAGTCTAACAAAGCCAAAATGCCATTTTGTCCGAGCGCAGAAGCCATTATGATTATGACACTCTAACAATCCCAGAACACTGACAAGCTAGAAATATGAGGAATCATCACCCAAAAACAGGTAATTAATACAAAAAACACGCATCAATTATACTATAATTGAAGGATGTATATTTAATAATCAGTGGCAAATGAAGCCTGAATTTTTATTAATATAAATTACATTGTTAACTATGGGTATTTTAAAATGTATGGTTAAACCAGACTGAGAAAGACAGGAGAAAAGCATGTCCAGGGTCTTATCAGTACTGCTGTCCTTAGTACTAAAGCTGTAAGCACATTTAAGAATCACTGTTTATGGATAACGATTGACAGAGAAAAGAAATTAGCACAATGGGAAAAATAGGAGAATGGGCTTAAGTAAGTTCTTGATATCATGGGCAAATGGTCTTTTCTATAATTATTCTAGAATTCTATGGAAAGTACTGGGCTATTTATGTAAAATACAATTAATGGCACCATGCCTTTTGTCTACAAAATTTTACAAAGACTAAAAATAATTTTTCAGAGGACATGTTTTCTTCATTTAATTTCCTCATGATGTGGGTAAGCTGGCAAGGTGGTGTTTATTTTTAATTTTAAAGTATTATCTGTAAGTAAACACAAGGACAGAATTTGCAGAAAATATGGTGGAGTTTTGACATTCATCATTAGAGCTTTGATCCAGTTGCAAGAAAAAGGCATTTTCTAATCATAAAAGGGAATTATTTACACTGCCATTAAATCTATGAGGGTATCTCAGAATGTAGCAGGCCCTCTTTAAACTTTGGTAGGGAGACCTTAGGTAGTGTTCTTTCCCCACCGTGCCTTGATGGTACCTCCCCCAAGCTTTAGTGTGTGCCTCAGCACATAGTCCTGGACCTTGGAATGTACCAGGGTGCAATGCTTGGTTGAGGTCAACTCCTTGATCTGGAAGATCAACAAGTTTTAGGCAGACCAAAGACCATCTTTCACCAAATCGATGGTCCTCCAGGCGTAGTTAATGTTTGTCTTGGTGTGCGTCCCAGGAACAGACCGTAGATCACAGAGTCCCATGTCACAGAGCTGTTTGGGACAACCTCAAGAAAAACCACTGCATCTTTCTCCAGACTTCCTTTGCAAAGGCACATTCCAGAAGGAGATGTGTGACACTATCTATCAGAATCAGCATGGTTTTATGGAGGGCAAATCATGTTTGACTAATTTGCTAGAGCTCTTCAAAGACGTAACAAGCAAAGTGGATAACGGGAATCCTGCAGATGTAATATATCTGGATTTCCAGAAGGTGTTTGATAAGGTGCTGCAATAAAGGTTAATTCTCAAGGTTGGATCATCTGGAATCTATTAGCTTGTATAGGTGACTGGCTGATGGGCAGAAGACAGAGCGTCGGGAGAAATAGGTTTTTTTCTTGATGGCAAGAAGTAACAAGTGGGGTGCCACAGGGTTCGGTACTTGGACCCCAGCTATTTACAATCTACATTAACAAATTGGATACAGGGATAGAAGGCTCTATAGTCAAATATGTGGATGACACAAAAATACGTGGATGGTAAATAGCAATGAGGAAATAAGAACCTTACAAATCGATATAAATAGGTTAGGAGAGTGAATGTGGCAGATGGAGTTTAATGTGGATAAGTGTGAGGCCATGCATTTTGGCTGGAAAAATGGTAAGGTGACCTGTTATCTAAATGTGGAGAGACTTTGAGGTACTCCAGTGCAGAGGGATCTGGGTGTCTTCATTCATTGGTCATAGAAAACGAGCATCCAAGTACAGTAAATAATAAAGAAAGCAAATGGGATGTTGGCTTTTATAACTAAAGGAATAGAATATAATTTAAGGAAGTATTTTAGCAATGACACAAGGCATTGGTGAGTCTGCACCTCGAGAATTGTGCACAGTTTGGTCCCCTTATTTGAAGAAGGATGTGGTGGCTTTGGAGGCAGTTCAAAAGAGGTTCACTAGATTGATCCCAGATATGAGGGGTTTGTTGTATAAAGAGTGATTGAACAGTTTAGGCCTATACTCTCTGGAATTTAGAAGAATGAGGAGAGATCAAATTGAGGTATTCAACATGACAAAAGGTAAAGATAAAATAGACATGGAACAGATGTTCCCCTTTGTGGGGCATTCTAGGATGAAGGGTCATAGCCTTAGGATAAGGGGCAGCAAATTTAAAACAGAGTTGAGGAGAAACTACTTCTCCCAAAGGGTTGTGAATTTGTGGAATTCGCTACCCATAAGTGCGGTGAATGCTGGGACAGTGAGTAAATTTAAGGAGGAGTTTGACAGAATTTTAATTGATAATGGATTGAAGGGTTATGGGGAGAAGGCAGGAAAACAGGGGTGAGGAGCATATCAGCCATGAACGAATAGCAGAGCAGACTTGATGGACCAAATGGCCTAATTCTGCCCCTATTTCTTATGAATTTATGACAGTATCTACACTCCTGCAGCTGCTTCGAGGGCAGCATGTGGTGGCACAGACAACCAGGTGTACAAGAAGGATTTCACAGGTGGTGCCCTTCTCACTACCAGCCAAGCAAAGCCTTGGTGCTTATTAGAAAATTCTGGTGATGAGGCAGACTGAGCTGATGTTTCTCTCAGTGTACCAAGCTGTCCAGAAGGTACATTGTATTGAACTGGAATTATTTGGACTTACACTGGGTAAGGATGTCTCTCCACTTTCTGAAGAACATTACTGTATACAAACTTTCCTCTCTCTTCTCATTCCCTTCTATTATTATATATTTTAATGCTACTTTTAATGCTTGGTGATGTTTCAAGAAGGGTAAAATCCTGATGGTTTGATGAAGTATGTTTACCTGAGGTGCTTGCATTTTGTAAATCAAATTGAAGTTATCTGCACTTTCAAAATATGACCACAAGGTGGAGATATTTTGCCAATCATGCAATTTTAAAACTAGTCCAATAGTTGGAAATCTAAAATTGAACCAGAAATGTACACAATAGGAAAAGAAAAAATGACAAGCAAAATTCGCAACTTGAAACTTCATCAGAAATGGAATTAGGAGTACAAATACACTTAACTTTGGCTGAATAAAACTACCAGTCAACTCAGATTTTAGCCCAATTTGTTTCCTCTTGAAGGAGAATCTAGAAGTCGGGGATCATAGTTTAAAAATACAGGGCACCCATTTAAAACGGAGTTGAGGATACATTTTTTCTCTCGGAGGGTTGTGAGACTTTGGAATTGCCTTCCTCAAAAGGCAGTTATTTTTAAGGCAGATGTAGATAGATTCTTGATTAATAAGGAGATATTGGGGATATAGAGGAATGTACAGTTGAGATTAAAATCAATCAGCCATGATCTTTTTAAATGGGGGAACAGGTTGAAAGGGCTGGGTGGCCTACTCTTGTTCCTTGTTTGTATGTACTATCAAAGTCCTGGGCATTATCATTGACTAGATACTGAATTGGATCAGTCAAATGAATATTTTGGCTATGAAAGTTGGTCAGAGGCTAGAAATTCTGCAGTAACTCACCTCCTGACTCCCAAAACTTGTCCATCATCTACGAGGCACAAATCAGGAGTGTGATGGAATACCACACTTGCCTGGATGGATGCAGCTCCAATAACACTCAAGATGTTTGATACCATCTAGGACAAAGCAGCCTGTTTGATTCATATTTGAATGGCATTGAGACAGATTTTATTGTAAATATAGTGATGGTATGTCTTATTGGAAATCAGATAGGCATTTCCCTTGACTGTAAATGTTTAGTTATCTGTTGAAATTTGGAAATTGACTGAGATGCCCCTCCCAAATTTGTGCAATAATGACCTCCAGCTCTGATGAAGGGTCACCAGACCCGAAACGTTAACTCGGTTTTCTCCTTCACAGATGCTGCTAGACCTGCTGAGCTTTTCCAGCAACTTTGTTTTTGTTCCTGATTTACAGCATCCGCAGTTCTTTCTGTTTTTATTTTAATGACCTCTTGCTGGCTGACTCAACACTCAACTACACTTAAGAGTCTGAAGTTTCTGCATCTACACTTTGATACAAATTAAATGGGAGTAAAAGAAAGATAATACTCCATTCTAATGAAGAAACCCTTTTAATTACGTGAAAGCTGATAATTAATTTGAAAAAACAGCATTTCCAGTCTTGAATTTTTATAATTGTTGGAGATTTTTAAAAATGTAATGGACAGTTTTACTTTTTCTCTGTCCCCATTACCTCAAATATTTCTTTCCCCTTCTGAACCTGTTTTGATATTGAATTAAGTATTCTACCTGACTCTTCCTGGTTCAGGTACTGCACTGTCCTTTAACAAGTCTGCCATCTGATTGTTTGAGGAGATACATACTCGCTGGCCTTGTAACACGGTTCCCAAGTGCTCAGTAGAGGGCAGTGTTCTTGTTGAATGTTGATTGGCAGCGTATTTACATGCGAAAGTCCAAAGAAATCCAAGGGCACTTCAAATCTAGTTCTGTTTAGGAGTAATCTTTCATATTACAGCCTGAAATATTTACAACTAATTTAAACAGTTTATAACTTCTAACACTTATGTAGGATGAAATTACATCAGGACTATCTCATTGATAACTTCTGTCCAAGTCAGTCAATCCTACAAATGCTTAGTTTTTGGTCAGTAGAATTCAATTGATGATCTCAAAGCAGAAGATCCATGTGAGAATGTTATGTTCCTCCAAATAGCCTGCTGAATTTAAATAAGTCTTCACTATGCTTTAAACATTCAATATATTTTAAGGGTCCAGGATTTCTCTCTCCAGAAAATATACGATTCCCTTCAAGGAATATATGGAAGCTAGGGGATAGAAACACTTAAATGAAATGATTTACTAATTTTACAACTTAATTAATAGAAATTAATAAGCAGTAGATTTTAAGTGGATAAGCATACTAATACATTAAGGAACTATTGACAGATGCAGTACCAAATCTCATAGAATTCAATTTGATGTTATTTCTAACTAATCAAGGATATTCAAGAACATTTAAGAATATCCAACAACAGCTAAGGATAGAATATTTAGTAATATTCATGAATAAACTATCCATCAATATTTAAAAGTAAAGCTTTACCTTGAAGCCCCGAACAAATACGATATCTTTTCCTAGCTGGAAAAAATATCTTTTGGGAAATATCATCTGAGGGTTTCCTAATAGTTATGAAATTTCAACAAAGTAAGCTTTATTTTTGTTTGGATCTCTCTGACATTGCAAATGTGGGTGTTAAGCCTGCATATAATTTCTTCCTATTTCCAAGTGACACTGAGTCATTTGATATTATTTCTTAATTATTTGGTGGTGAAGTGTCAATTTTTATCGTGTCAATTTGTTTGTTTTATACTGTTATATAAATATTTCTTTCATTATCCTCTCATTCTTGTTGTCTTAAAAGAATCTTCATTAAGGGTTTATCAGTAAAGAAGATGGTTAATTTTTCTGTCCTTGTAAGTGTTGTCTGATCCTAGTATCTACAGATATTCATATGACAGTGTTCTTATCAGCTAGATGGATCCAGTATTCCTGCTATAATTAACAACTTATTTCCATGTTTCACTCTAACATTGCCATGTCACTTTCCATGATGTGGAGGTTCTGGTGTTGAACTGGGGTGGACAAGGTTATAGTCCAAAAGGCTGATTCCGGGCACGGTGGATCTGACATATGAGGAAAGATTGACTAGGTTGGGATTGTTTTCACTAGAGTTCAGATGAATGTGGTGGGATCTCATAGACACTTACAAAATTCTAACAGGACTGGGCAGGGTAGGTGCAGAGAGGACGTTCCTAATGGTGGGTGAGTCCGGAACCAGGGGTCACAGTATGAGGACTCGGGGTAGACGATTTAGAACGGAGATGAGGAGACATGTCTTCACCCAAAGAGTGGTGAGCCTGTGGAATTCATTACCACAGGAAATAGTTGATGCCAAAACATTGAAAATATTCAAAAGGTGACTAGATATAGCACTTGGGGCAAATGGGATCAAAGGTTATGGGGAGAAAGCAAGATTAGGCTATTGAGTTGGATGATCAGTCATGATTGTGAAGAATGGTGAAGCAGGCTCAAAGGGCCGAATGGCCTTCTCTAGCTCCTATCTTCTATGTTTCTATGTAACAGGTTTATTTGAAATAACAAGCTTTCTAGTGCTGCTCTTTAGTCAAGTGAAGAGAAGCATACAGGCACGGAATTTATAGGCAGAGAGATCAAAAGATCACTCAAATGGTTTGAGCGGTGTGTCTAAAGACTGAATAATAAGTCCCTGCAGGTGATCAAAAGTGTAAGACGGTGTGACTAAAGTGACACCCCACTCAAACCATTTGTATGACCTTTTGATCATTTTGCCTATAAATTCTGTGCCTGTGTGCTTTTCTTCACTTCACTTGATGAAGGAGCAGCACTCAGAAAGTTTGTGATTTTAAATAAAACTGTTGGACTGGTATTGTGTGACTTCTGACACAGTCATTTTTCAGGCATTCCTTTCAGTGGTTAAACAAGTACTTGTACTTTTTCATTGTTTGTATTGGGTACTAGTGTATTGACTTAATTAGTAGTAAATGTATGTCATCTCCGTGTCCCTTTCTAATAGGCAGTAAAGATACATTTTTCCAACTTTTCAGTTTACAGCTCCCATCATGATCAATTATATGGTCAAACCACAATCTCTCAAAGCTGCCTCAGTCAGTTCAGACACACTGTGCCCCACTCCACCATTCTCCAGATGCTGAGCTGTTCCATATTTCCAGCCAAAGGAACAGGATAAAATAAATAGTGAAGTGATGCCAAATAGGTCAGCATCATTTAAAGCAAAGAGATATCAAGGTGGAGAGCTGGATGAACACAGCAGGCCAAGCAGCGTCAGAGGAGCAGGAAAACTGACATTTTGGGTCTAGACCCTTCTTCAGAAATGGGGGAGGGGAAGGGGGTTCTGAAATAAATATGGGGAGAGGGGGAGGCGGATAGAAGATGGATAGAGGAGAGGATAGGTGGAGAGGAGACAGACAGGTCGAAGAGGCGGGGATGGAGCCAGTAAAGGTGAGTGTAGGTGGGGAGTTAGGGAGGGGATAGGTCAGTCCAGAGAGGATGGACAGGTCAAGGGGGCGGGATGTTCTTAGTAGATAGGAGATGGGGATGTGGCTTGAGGTGGGAGGAGGGGATAGGTGGGAGGAAGGACAGGTTAGGGAGGTGGGGACAAGCTGGGCTGGTTTTGGGATGTGGTAGGGGGAGGGGAGATTTTGAAGCTTGTGAAATCCACATTGATACCATTAGGCTGCAGGGTTCCCAAGCGGAAAATGAGGTGATGTTCCTGCAACTTTCAGGTGGCATCACTGTGGCACTGCAGGAGGTCCAGGATGGACATGTCATCTGAGGAATGGGAGGGGGAGTTGAAATGTTTGCGACTGGGAGGTGCAGTTGTTTGGTGCGAACCAAGCGTAGGTGTTCTGCAAAGTGGTCCCCAAGCCTCCGCTTGGTTTCCCCGATGTAGAGGAAGCCACAACGGGTACAGCGGATGCAGTATACCACATTAGCAGATGTGCAGGTGAACATCTGCTTGATGTGGAAAGTCTTCTTCGGGCCTGGGATGGGGGTGGGGGGCAGGTGTAGGGGCAGGTGTAGCACTTCCTGCGGTTGCAGGGAGAAGTGCCAGGTGTGGTGGGGCTGGAGGGGAGTGTGGAGTGGACAATGGAGTCCTGGAGAGAGTGGTCCCTCTGGAAAGCAGATAAGGGTGGGGAGGGAAAAATGTCTTTGGTGGTGGGGTCGGATCGCAGATGGCGGAAGTGTTGGAGGATGATGCATTGGATCCGGAGGTTGGTGGCGTGATACGTGAGGACGAGGGGAATTCTGTTTTGGTTGTTATTGCGGGGACGGGGTGTGAGGGATGAGTTGCGGGAAATGCGGGAGACACAGTCGAGGGCATTCTCGACCACTGAGGGGGTGTAGTTGCGGTCCTTGAAAAACGAGGACTTCTTTAACCGTGAGCCTAACCCTCCCTCTACTGACCCCTTCTCCCACCTCCAACACACCCCATCCTCCTGGACAGCACCCCAAGGCCTCCTACCCTCTCTCGACCTCTTTACCTCCAACTGCTGTAATGACATCAATCGCCTCAACTGCTCTACCCCTCTCACCCACTCCAACATCTCCCCCACAGAACGTGCAGCCCTCTGCTCCAATCCCAACCTCACCATAAAACCGGCGGACAAGGAAGGCGCAGTTGTAGTATGGTGCACTGACTTCTACATCGCCGAGGACAGGCGCCAACTCTCCAACACCTCCTCCTACCACCCCCTTGATCATGAACCCCCCCGACCACCAAACCATCAGCTCCCAAACCATCCACAACCTCATCATCTCACGTGACCTCCCATCCACAGCCTCCAATCTAATCGTTCCCCAATCCCGCACCGCCTGCTTCTATCTCCTCCCTAAAATCCAAAACCTGACTGCCCTGTTTGACCCATTGTCTCCACCTGCTCCTGCTCCACCTATCTCGACTCCATTTTCTCCCCCTTGGTCCAGGAACACCCCACCTACGTCCGTGATACCGCCCACGCCCTCCACCTCCTCCAAAACTTCCAATTCCCTGGTCCCCAACACCTCATCTTTACCATGGACGTCCAGTCCCTATACACCTGCATTCCCCATGCAGATGGCCTAAAGGCCCTCCACTTCTTCCTGTCCCGCAGGCCCGACCTGTCCTCCTCCACTGACACTCTCATCCACTTAGCCGAACTCGTACTCGCACTCAACAACTTCTCTTTCAATTCCTCCCACTTCCGACAGACAAAGTGGGTGGCCATTGGTACCCGCATGGGCCCAAGCTATGCCTGCCTCTTTGTTAGTTACGTGGAACGATCCCTCTTCCATAGCTACACTGGCCCTAAACACCACCTCTTCCTCCGTTACATTGATGACTGTATCGGCGCCACCTCATGCTCCCACGAGGAGCTCGAACAGTTCATCCACTTCCCCAACCTTAAGTTCACCTGGACCATCTCTGATACCTCTCTCTCCTTCCTGGACCTCTCTGTTTCCATCTCTGGCAACCGTCTGGAAACCGATATCCATTTCAAGCCCACCGACTCCCACAGCTACCTAGAATTCACCTCCTCCCACCCACCTTCCTGCACAAATGCCATCCCCTATTCCCAATTCCTTCACCTCCGCAGCATCTGCTCCCAGGATGAGGCATTCCACTCCCGAACATCTCAGATGTCCTCGTTTTTCAAGGACCGCAACTTCCCCCCCTCAGTGGTCGAGAACGCCCTCGACCGTATCTCCCACATTTCCCGCAACTCATCCCTCACACCCCCTCCCCACAATAACAACCAAAAAAGAACCCCCCTCGTCCTCACATACCACCCCACCAACCTTCGGATCCAACGCATCAGCCGCCGACACTTCTGCCATCTGCAATCAGACCCCACCACCAAAGACATTTTTCCCTCCCCACCCTTATCTGCTGTCTGGAGGGACCACTCTTTCCGTGTCTCCCTTGTCCACCTCACACTCCCCTCCAGCCCCACCACACCCAGCACTTTTCTCTGCAACCACAGGAAGTGCTACACCTGCCGCCACGCCTCCCCCCTTACCCCCATCCCAGGCCCCAAGAAGACTTTCCACATCAAGCAGATGTTCACCTGCACATCTGCTAATGTGGTATACTGCATCCGCTGTACCCGTTGTGGCCTCCTCTACATCTGGGAAACCAAGCGGAGGCTTGGGAACTGCTTCGCGGAACACCTACGCTCGGTTCGCAACAAACAACTGCACCTCCCAGTCGCGAACCATTTCAACTCCCCCTCCCATTCCTCAGATGACATGTCCATCCTGGACCTCCTGCAGTGCCACAACAATGCCACCCGAAGGTTGCAGGAACAGCACCTCATATTTCGCTTGGGAACCCTGCAGCCTAATGGTATCAATGTGGACTTCACAAGCTTCAAAATCTCACCTCCCCCTACCACATCCCAAAACCAGCCCAGCTTGTCCCTGCCTCCCTAACCTGTCCTTCATCCCACTATCCCCTCCTCCCACCTCAAGTCCCATACCCATCTCCTACCTATTAGCCTCATCCGCCCCCTTGACCTGTCCGTCCTCCCTGGACTGACCTATCCCCTCTCTAACTCCCCACCTACACTCACCTTTACTGGCTCCATCCCCGCCTCTTTGACCTGTCTGTCTCCTCTCCACCTATCATCTCCTCTATCCATTTTCTGTCCGCCTCCCCATTCTCCCTGTTTATTTCAGAACCCCCTTCCCCTCCCCCATTTCTGAAGAAGGGTCTAGGCCCGAAACATCAGCTTTCCTGCTCCACTGATGCTGCTTGGCCTGCTGTGTTCATCCAGCTCTACACCTTGTTATCTCAGAGTCTCCAGCATCTGCAGTTCCTACTATCTCTCATTTAAAGCAAAGTCAGCTGTAACACATTCTAGGTTGCTGCTGGAATCCAGGGTAGAGATAGCAGGAGCTCAAATCACAATTGTCTAAATCTCCTTTGATCTGGGAGTGGTGCCAGAGGACTGGAGCATTGCTATTGTTACACTGCTGTTCAAAACCAAAGGCGAAAAATAACTATAAGCCAATCAGTTCAACATGATTGGGGGGAAAACAGGTTAAAAACCAATACCAAGGACAAAATTAATACTCACTTGGAGGTATTTAGCTTAGTTAGAGAAAACAAACATGTTAGAAGCAAATTGTCACTGACTAACTTGAGGTCTTTGAAGAAATAACACTGGAGCGTTGATGAAGTAGTGATTTTGTGCATATGAACATTCTAAAGACATTTAATAAAGCATGAAATAATAGTTGTTCAGAATATAGGTACAGATGTGACTACATGGATGGTGGTAATTTAGATACAAAGCTGGCTAAAGGAAAGAAGGCAGAAAGTCAAAGTGAACGGGTGATTTTCTGACTGAAGAAGTCCCTCAAGGTTCAGTAGTGGGGTCATCTAGTGGTAGAAAGATGGCCTGGATTTGGATTAGAGAAGCACAGTTTGTAGAATTATAGAATCCCTACGGTGTGGAAGCAGCCATTCAGACCATCAAGTCCTCACGAGTCCTCTGAAGAGCATTTCACTCAGACCTATCCTATCCCTGCAACCCTGCATTCACCATGGCTAATCCACCTCGCCTGCACATCCCTGGACACTACAGGCAATTTAGCATGCCCAATCCACCTTACCCACACATCTTTGGATTGTGGGATGAAACCAGAGCACATGGAGAAAACCCACACAGACACAGGGAGAATGTGCAAATTCCACACAGACAGTCGCCTGAGGCTGGAATCAAACCCAGGTCCCTGGTGCTGTGAGACAGCAATGCTAACCACTGAGCCAATGTGCCACCCTAAACAGTAACTGTAGTAAACAATTCCATAGTTTTGGAATTTGCAGATGATATTAAACTTGGCAATTTAATAAATAATTAATAAATAAACAGGAGAGAAGCAATCATCAGGAGGATATGTATAAACTGGGGAAATAGGCAGACATGTCAGTTTAATGTGGATAAGTATTAAAGGATGCACTTTGGAAAGAACAACAAAGAGGCAGTATAATCTAAATAATACTATTTTGAGGAGGTGCAAAAGCAGGGACATACAAACATCTGAGTTTGGAACTGAAGTAGACCACCCAGCCCTTCAAACCTAGAAAAAGGTTCAATAAAATCATGTCATATCTGCTTGTGTTCCAAATTCCACATTCTATTCTATCCCTAATGACATTCAGTTCCCTTACCCAACAAGTATCTATTTAACTCTATTCAATGAACCCACCTCCACAACTTTCTGAGGCAGGGAGTTCTAAACGTGCACAGCCCTTTTTAAGAAAAACTTCATCTAATCTCTGTTCTAAAAGGGTGACCACTTTTAGTTTAAAAGAGTGTCCCCTAGTTTGAGTTTCACCCACAAGAGGAAAACCCTTCCCACATACACCAAGACTATTGATAAGACTATTAGGGATCTTATGAATTTCAATCAATTCATCCCTCACTTTTCTAAATCCCAGTGGAAATAATTCAGTCTGTCCAACAGATCCTCATAAAACAACTCACTCATTCCAAATATCGAGTAAATCTTCTCCAAACCACCTTCAATGCACTTACATTCTTTCTTCAGTCAGGAGAAAACCGCTGAGATATAGTCTAACCAATACCCTGTACAACTGAAACATAGCATCTTAACTTTCATGTTTAATCCCTATCATAAAAATGGATGGCACTGCATTCACCAACTACAGCTCTATACTAACTTCTTGAGACCAGAACACCTAGATCTATCCACATCTCAGAATTCTGCAGCTATTCATTGTTTGAAAATTGTTTTTTTAAATGCAACCTAGAATATACATGTTCATTGATCACGTGAAAAAACATGGGATGTGTGTCCTTGTAAATAGAGGCATTGAATAGAAAAGGTGGGTAAACCTTGACAAACCATTATGAATCTCTAGTTAGGTCTCAGCTGGAATATTATGTACAATTCTGGACACCACAATTTAGGCAGGGGATGTCAAGGAGAGCGTATACAGAATGACATAATGGGGACAGAGGGCTTCATTGTTTGTGGAGAGACTGGAGAAGCTGAAAATGTTCCTCCTAAAGGTTAAACTCTCACCACATGCCCAATTACCTTTTCTTATTTGTTCTTTGAGCTCAGGTGTTGTTGGCTAAGCAACTGTTGCAAAACTGGAATCAATGGGAATCAGAGGAAAACTCAACACTGGGATTGGAGTCATACCTGACACAAAGGAAGATAGTTGTGGTTGTTGGATGACAGTCTTCTCAGTTCCTGGACATCTCTGCAGGAGTTCCTCAGGGTGGTGTCCTAGCCCCAACCATCTTCAGCTGCTTCATCAATGACCTTTCTTCTATCATAAGGTTGGAAGTGGGAATGTTCACCAACAATTGCACAATGTTCAGCACCATCCACAACTGAAGCAGTCCTTGTTCAAATGCTGTAAGACTGGAACAATATCCAGGCTTGGCCTTAAAAGAGGCAAGTAACATTCATGCACACAAATGCCAGGCAATGACCATTAAGAAACCATCTAACCACTGCTCCTTGATACACAATGGCATTATCATCACTGAATCCCCCACTATCAACATCCTGGCATTACCATAGACCAGAAAGAGAACTGGAATAGCTGTACAAATATAGTAGCTACAAGAGAAGGTCCGAGGCTAGGAATACTGCAGTCAGTAACTCATCTCCTGACTCCCCAAACCCTGTCTGCCATCTACAAAGTTCAAGTGAGGTGTATAATGGAATATTCCCACTTCTCTGGATGAGTGTCAAGGCATACAAGGCAATGGGCCAAGTGCATAAAAATGGGATTAGAACATGTGGTTATTTTTGACCAGTGCATACTTGATGGGCCAAAGGGTCTTTGTTGTGCTGTAGACCTCTACAAATCTACGAGTAATATATTGGCCTTGAGTTAGTCAGTTTCCTGGTCACGGTTTTCCTTGTGGAGTTTGTACGTCTCCATTCACTGTACACCAGTCCTCACTGGTGAACTAGGCTTGATGTGTTGTGCACAGGAACTTCCAACGTATAGGCCCACAGTCCATCCCTTAGCTTTTTCTTCTCGTCTGAGACAGAAGTGGAGATTCTGTCCCCACAAAAAAATTTAAAAATGCCCAGAATGTGACAATTGCCTAAATTTGGCATTACCACTCTCTATTGCTGGCTCTACAGCACAGTTACCAAGGGAAACTAGCATGAAATCGGAGTAATTTTTTGACATATGCTCATTTGCTTGATATGAACAAAATGGATGTATTAATGTGTCATTCTCTTGGCTTTTCTTCTTGAAAGGCAGTGGAAGCAGATTTTTGATAAACAGGGGTGAAAGGCTATCATGGGTAGGCAGGAATATGGATCAGATCAGCTAATGGCTTATTGAATGACAGAGCAGGTTTGAAGGCCCAGTGGGTTACTCCTAGTTTGTATGGTGACTATGTTCTCTACACCAGTGGACGTACTTGCTGGTTTGCTCATACAACATTGGGTTGGAGGTGGGGGGGGGGAATTTCTATGTATATTTGCTCACTTTTGGTCCCACAAGGTAAGATACAAAGAGGAAATCTTCCCCCACATTGTCGCCTGGGTTTTAGGAAGTGAAACATCCAAAGAAAGGATAATGATCATTCTACATGTCATTTGTGAGACGAAGAAAAAAAAAAACAATCTGAATATAAACAGCAGAAGTTACATATGGTAATGAGATGGATAATTGGAGCTGAATGAAGGACCAGTATGATTCCACCTTGTGTTGGTGCTGCAGTGTCAGCCAGATTTCCCTGCCAAATGGATCAGTTAAGTGGTTGCAAATAGCTTCACCAACTCTGATCACTGTCCTGTGAACACTGAGGGAAAGATCAATGTCTGAGACTATCAGGCAAAGACAGGATGGGGGTTGAGCTATGTTGGCCCTCGACGAGTAAAGAATGGATTCTGGATGATGTTGAAAGGTTGCTAGCTATGACAGAAACAGAGGACATGCATGAGGAGGGGAAAACATCTGCTTACCTGATTTGCTCTGTGGTCTTTTTATAGATTACAGTCTTTTTATCCAAGTCTAAATAAAGCTGTTCGTGCACTTGCATAGTGCTATGTCATCTGTACTTTTCCATAATCCAGCACTATCTGTCGGGTAATGCAGAGTAATCTGTACACTGCTACAATTTGGCAGTCTCTACCTCTCTGCTCTAACAAGAGCAACTCCACTTTCCTGAGTCTCACCACATGACTGAAGTCCCTCACCTCTGTTACCATTCTAGTGAATTTTCTTTATATTCTCTCTAAGGCCCTGATACCCTTTTTAAAGACTTGTATGTATAATCTACAAGACAGACTGCAACAATCCACTAAAGCTCCTTAAACAATACCTTCCAAACCAGCTACTTCTACCTCCTAAGAGGTTCTACGGCAGCAGTTATGTGGGAACAGCAAGTTCCCCTCCAAGTCATTCAACATCCTGGTTTGGAACTATATTGCCATTCCTTCATTGGCACTGGGTCAAAACTCTGGAACTCCCTTCCTGACAGTGCTATGGCTGCATGCACACCACATTGGCTTCAGGACAGCTACCACCTTCTCTAGTTGGAAATGGACTAGATGGCCCAGCAGTCAGCAAGTGAATAAAAGAAACCTGGTCAAACATCTACCTTTTCCCCCCAACAGCCATTGAAATTTTTCTCCTCAAATAATTACCCAATTCACTTTTTTGAAAGTCACGATAGAACCTGCCCCACACTGTTCTTGGGCAATGCATTCCAGATCCTAGCCAAATGCTGAATAAAAAGCTTTATCTTTATTTCTTTGGCACCTGATCCTTCCCTTAATGAGAATATATTTCCCCTATCTACCTAGATATCAAATATCTTGATCAAATCTGAATAAAGAGCAGAAGATTAAGAAGATGATAACCACTTTACTGATGTATTCATGCATAACCAAGGTTTCTCGTTACTGGAGTCATTCTGGGAAACCTTTTCTGCACCCTTTATAAGCCTTCAAATCCTCCCCACTGTGTGGAGCTCAGAGTTGGATATAGTACTCCAGTTGGGTCATCTATGAGGTATTTCGAGACTTCCCATATTACCTGGCTTCCTTCTAGAGGTTTTCTACTTGGTCTGAAATCAATCTCAAATTCCTTGGTCTAAAACAAGTCACACCATCCTCTCCAGCCCTTTCTCATACTCAAATGTACATGAATTATTATGTCATTATCCGTATTAATTCCTACTATTCAGTAAACTGACTGTGGGGCTCAGAGAATATTATTATTTGTTTGAATATTGTGTCCCCCTGCTTTCGAGAAAAATAACTATTAAGAAAGCCAACAAAGTCAAGTAAATATGTTTGTATCCTCTAACATGAAATTGTTGCTCTATTAGACATGGGTTATTCACACAAGAAATAAAACACATTTGCTGACACACATCATCTTTATTGTCTGCAGCAGTAAGTGGTTTACAAGCTTCAATGTCATGATTTCTGTTTGAAAACGCATCTCATCAAAACATTTGACTGTGAGAAGTACAGCAAGCTCCTTTTAATTTATTTCACATACCATACAACTGGCTGATTTGTGAGAAGCCATGCAATGTGTTTCACATCACTGGTTGGACAAAGACTCAGAATGGCTATGGAAAGCTGTGACCATAGCCGAGTGGTGGCTGAACCCTGAAAAGTCCTCACACTCCGATTAAAAAAAAGTTGGCATTACAATCAAGAACGAGCAATTATCCATACAGCAACATATCGTCAAGTACAGCAAAGCTTAAAAAAATACTAAAACCCAGATCTGACGGAGGCTGAGAAACGAATACTCTTAACCTATGCCAGCAACTACTGTTCAGAAAGTTAGTATTATGTACAGTGGTTTACGCACAGCTCAATACATTGAGAAGTCAGAATATGAAAAATGAATGTTTAAAAAGGAATAAAAGCAAGTGTTAGAAAACCCTTTATTACTAACAGAAACAATGCATTAGCAAAACCACACAAATAGAGCTCTGTGGGTGGAGCTGTGCACTTTTGCACTGTAAACTGCATTTCCAATACTACAATTTAAATCACATTACACACACAGGGACAGGAACACTCAGAAAAAGGGTAAGCTTGGATAATAGTGTACTTGTATGAATTTCCTTCATTCACGGAGAATACTTCGGTGGCAAACACATTCTAATTTTTCCACAGACTTCGGTCATCTGGAATTGTATTTTCAATTGAATCCAACCGAGATATAAATATTGGGCCCACTGAAGGACGTTTGCTTTTCTACAATGGTCACCCATGCTAAATATCCTTTAGTGATTATTTAGGTCTACCAGCTGTAAGAAGGATGATTACCCACTGACTGGGGGTCATGTCTCGCACGCAATTGCCAAAAACTTGGACAAATATGCATATATATATATAAATTGAAGTTTATAAACATCGTTTGAAAAGTGAATTATTGATAGTTTGAACTGTACTTCATGACATAAAAGTTGAGCATCGCCCAAACTTAATTTGGAAAAATCAGTCAATCGTCAACATGTACCATTCTAAACTTTTTCCAAACTGCAGCTTTCTCTATTCCTGGTGGTCCCATGTCCTTCATCATGAACAATATATAAAAAAAACAAAATCTCAGAAGACTGCAATCACATTTTGTGATTATAGTTTGCTCTCTTTTCTCCAAAAGTTATTTTCTTACAAAAATTAGATTATTTTCCCTACACAACAAAGGGGAACCATAAGAGGTTAGCATATGTACAGAAACTTACACATCAAAATTATAAATAGTTATGCTCTGATGTTATTGGGAAGGCTACAAAATGCTTTCTTTTGATTTTAAAATAAGTTGCAAGCAGAGACTTCTTGTTGTGCCATTCTCCTTTGAAGGGGTTTTTAAAAGGTATCTCTAATGTCACTTTTGAAAAGATTCTCAAGATGCCTCAGAAGCATTTTCAAGTTTTGTGCTGTTGCAGATTTGCTGGTAATAAGCTCCCACAGGACCATCTTGTGCCCAAAAATTGCTAGCCATTGTTTCATAAATACACAGATTTTGATAGCAATTTAAACATGCCATCTTCTTCATCCAGAATCCCTCCTCACTCTTGTTTCCGAGTGATTTACTATTAAAACCTGATTTTTTGAAAAAAAAAACTCTTACATTTTCCTTTTAAAGTGAAGAGGTAAGTTTTGCTTTCGAGGTGTCAGGCTCTGGGTGACTGGCAAGTGAATGAGCTGTCCTTTGTGATACAAAGTCAGCAGGTAAGCTCTCCAATAAACATTTGAGCTGCTCCTCGCCCAGCTTGATCTTGTCATCCAGCTCTCGCTGCTCCATCAGCAGTGCTGCCTTCATCTTCACAAAGTGCTGGTAGTCTTGGAATTGCTCTTCTGTCAAGTAGTTCTCCAGGATATCCAGGACCACACGTGCCCTACGATCTAGATTCTCCTTCAGTTCCTTTGCGTCTTCATGCTGACTGGTCAGAAGTTTCCGCTTCTCATTCAACAGGTTCTGAAATATCAAATGCACATCAACTCCAAGTTACTTGAAGAGAGATTTATTTTTGAGAAGGATTAGAAAGCAATTAGCCCCATTCCTTTTACCCTTCTTGTCTACTGCCCTCCCCTTTTCTTCCTACAATATACATCCTTAGCTCTCTACTTGGTCTCGAGTAATTGATTAATATGTGCATTGCTGTGGTTACAGCAACTACATGAGGTCATCACAGCCAATCCCAATATTATGTTTAACCAACAGCCATGTACTTCCAATGGGAACAGTACATTTGGTTATCTTTCTTCACCCTAACTTAGAGAGATGGAGTCTCGCTCTATTAAACATATTGGTGTCCCAGATGAGTTCAAGTAACTCAGGAATCTAAATTATGTTTTGTTTACCCCCATTTGTCTCAGTTACCCTCCCCTTGCTATATTTTTCAATTATTTTTTCTCTCAAAAGTGGTCCCTGACGCACAACTTTGAATCATTTTTCAGTTGAAAGTGGAAACATTCCCTTTTGGTTCAATCATCCAAATGGGACTTGCAAGATGAAATCAATAGTGGACTGGCTTTTTGTTTCTCATCGACTTCACAGGTTGAATTTGCCATATCAGCCATATGTGGATGTGCATCTAGGGTTGCTATTTCCAAGCTCGATTGATAGGTAGAATTACATAAACAGGAAAACTGACTGCTCCACCAATCTCCCTCTCATCTTTACTATCAACTGCATTGAAGCCTTTGCATTGCAAGCTTAGAATGCAACTATGGTTCTGATGCTGTAGATGACTGTAATGGTTCCCCTTGAATTTATAAATGAGAGTCATTTTGAAATTTGCACATCCCAGTAGCTTTATTTGTTTAAAAAAAAAAAATTCTTGAATTAACTTGGGGATTACTGAACCTCAGTGCTTAGGACAGACTTGGATTTGATTCTCCAAGCAGCAATGAATTAGCAGTTCTCAGCCCAGCTGCTGGTCAGGGGTAGTGCTGGAAAAAGTAACACAGTCAGGGGTTTATTCCCATATTAAATTCCAGTAAGCCAAGCCAAAACAGGCTGAGAACAGGACTGTATTTGGTCTAGTTACATTTGTCCTCCCCAAGAGGTTCAACAGTATGCTGACATTTAAGACTTAGGCTTACCTTTGAGAAAAGATTAAACAATACATTCAAAGCTGCATCCAACTTTAAATTGAGAACCACATATGGTACTTTGTAGTTATTATGATCCAGTGCTGTAGTACATACTGCACTTACTACCAGTCCATGAAACAAACCCTTTCCTTTAATTGAAGGCTACACAAGTCATTCTATTGACTACCCTGAAACAGAAATATTTATTTTCTTTGCACTTTACACCTTACAAATTATAGGAATTAATAATCCCCCTTTGTTGAGTGAATTTGATGATATCTTAATCCGAAAACAAGTTAAAAACAACAGATTACGTACACGCTCCTCAGTATTTGCATTTTCATCGAGAGTCTTCAGGACATTTTCCACACGAGCTAAACGGCCAGACAGGGAAAGCAGCAAGTTAACAACCTTATCCAAATCTCCAACGAACATCTTGTACTTCTCATACTCATTTGACTTGCACAGCCCTTTAATCATGGTCTCCACTTCTTCGCCCAGAGCACTGTTCAATTTAACGTCAGCTGCTAGGCTCTCCTTGGCTTTCCGCAGTGTCTGAAGTTTGCATGTTATGCTTTCAATTAGCTCAGACTACAAAGAAAGAGAGAGAAAGAATAGCAATACGAGTGACAAAAATGTCAGAAACAACAAAAATTTGTTGAATGTTTAAGGTAATAACTAATTCTGAGCACTTTTACTCATTAACTATTTGGTTTACTGTTCACCAGAGACACACAAAACAGCACAGGACTTTATACTGGTTTTGCCACTGGCTGTCTGGCACCAGCAATAGTGCTGTCAAGCAAATGAGCGGATGACCCTTGTAGAAGCACCAGGGGCTCCTTGAAGAGAAACATCCCCCAATTCTTCTGGCAGCAAGCTACAAATCATTATCTGTTATAACCAAAAAATGGATTTATTAAAGACCCCCATTTGACAGGCCAGGAGCGAGAATCTTTTCATCCCTGGCTTAACACATCTTTCTCAGTTTCCAGGAAAATCAGATGGGTAGAAACCAAAAAGCAATCACTTTTGGACAGCTGAGATAACAAGGTGTGGAGCT
Source organism: Ginglymostoma cirratum (assembly GCA_024137785.1). Taxonomy (NCBI): domain Eukaryota; kingdom Metazoa; phylum Chordata; class Chondrichthyes; order Orectolobiformes; family Ginglymostomatidae; genus Ginglymostoma; species Ginglymostoma cirratum. The sequence goes on along the minus strand of JAHRHZ010000049.1, from coordinate 861,803 downwards.
GGATGAACACAGCAGGCCAAGCAGCATCATAGGAGCAGGAAGGCTTGACGTTTCGGGCCTAGACCCTTCATCAGCATCTGCAGTACCTATTATCTCTGATACTTTTGGACAGCTGTTGGTCTGTTGCTGCAATATGGAATGCATCAAATTCCACAGCACTGGCAGATCCAGTATGAATCATGACCCACACCCATTATGTAAAAGGCCATCTGATGACATTAGATAACTTTCATAGAATCACAGAATCCCTACAGTGTGGAAAGAAGCTATTTGGCCTACTAAGTCTGCACCAATCCTCCAAAGAACATCCCACCCAGACCCAGTATCCTACTTATTCCCATAACCCTGTATTTACCACAATTAATCCACCTAGCCTGCACATCCCTGGACACTGTTGGGTAATTGAGAATGGCCAAGACACCCAACCTGCACATCTTTGGACCATAGGAGGAAACCAGAGCACCCAGAGGAATCCCATGCAAACTCCACACAGGCAGTCACCCAAGGCTGGAATCAACAGCAGGTCCCTGGCGTTGTGAGGTAGCAGTGCTAACCATGCAGCCACTGTGCTGCTCTACTTCCTGCAGCTTCAATGAAAACTGTCCAAAAGATCGGTCCACAGTGAATGTTGAAAGGTTCTGACAACTCCACAGTCATCTGTGGAAAGCCCAAGATACAGGGTCTTCAACCATAGTAAACTGGAATCTCATTTTTTTAAAATTCATTTGATGGACTTGGGAGTTGCTGGCTGGACCAGCATTTCTTGCCCATCCCTATTTGCCCTCGAGAAAGTGGTGGTGAGCTGCCTTCTTGACCACTGCAGTCCACCTGCTGTAGGTTGACCCACAATGCCCTTAAGGAGGCAATTCCAGAATTTTGACCCACTGACAGTGAAGGAATGGCCATATATTTCCAAGTCAGTTTGGTGAATGGCTTGGAGGGGAACTTGAATGTGGTGGTGTTCCCACATATCCGCTGCCCTTGTCCTTCTCGATGGAATTGGTCTTGTATTTGGAAGGTGCTGTCCGAGGATCTTTGGTGAATTTCTGCAGTGCATTTTATAGATAGCACACACTGCTGCTACCGAGTGTTGGTGGAGGAGGAGGGAGTGAATGCTTGCAGATGTAGCGCCAATCAAGCGGGCTGCTTTGTCCTGATGGTGCCAAGCTTGAGTGTTGTTGGGGCTGCGCTCATCCAGGCAAGTGGGGAGTATTCCATCACACTCCTGACTTGTGCCTTGTAGACGGTGGACAGGCTTTGAGGAGTCAGGAGTTGAGTTACTCACAGCAGTATTTCTCGTATTTTCTGACCTGCACTTGTAGCAACTGTATTTATATGGTGAGTCTAGTCGACTTCGTGATCAATGGTAACTCCAAGGATGTTGATAATGGAGGATTCAGCTTGGCAATGGCATTGAATGTCAAGGGGCAGTGATTAGGTTGTCTCTTATTGGAGGTGGTCATTGCCTGGCATTCGTGTGGTACAAATGCACATTTACCAGATAACATTAATATCTTGCATACTGGTGCAAATGAACTTGATTCAATCAATTGATGTTTGTACACGTGGAGCTCCCCACCAGCACCCGACACAACCGCACGTAATTCTTCTGCACTGTACAACTTTTCCAAAAAAAAAATCAACGAGCCATTTCAAAGGGGAAAATGAGATACTTAGCTGTAATGCAACTGGCTGACTAATCTGTCCTTCTGCAAATCGGAAACTCGGAATAGTCAAATACAATAGTCACCCTTGAAGACACAGACATTCTTCATGTTACAGCCTACATACAGAGTCTTGCAGATGATTTAACTGAAATGTTGCAGTGATCCAACAGGGATTACAAAGGCTCTAAGGCTAGTTGTCGTATGCTACCAAGTGAGTGATGAGCTAACAGAGGGCAGATCAGCACTCAAACCTGACGGCCTCCTGGTCCCTACTGGTTTGTTTTAGGCTGGATTAGAACTTTTAGTTGATATAGCATTCGGAGGGGTTAAACTGCCCGGTTTTGCTTTCAGTGAAGATTTGTAACAGCAGGTACCTTCTTCTCGTTGATATCTGGTTCTTCAATTTCCTCCTCTTCTGTAGAATTTCTCTGCATGTCCTTTACTTTATTTATTAGTTCAGCTTTGACGGCTGATGTGTTGTAGTAAGTGGGACAATGTGCTGAAGTTGCTTCTGTCTTTCTTTCTTCTTTTCTAGATACAAAGAAGGAAGTTTAAAGGCACAAGTTGTCGTTAACGAACACAATCTTTCCAAAGAATGAAAAAAGGAGAACTGCTTTAAATAGGAATGCTTACAGACTGTTTAACAAAATGACACCAAATTATCTGGACGTCACCATCACTGAGAATTTCTGAAGTTTTTGCTGTTTTCCTGCTTAGCCTCCACTCCCTGGGAGATCCTAACTTGTACTAAGGTATAGGCTCAATGCCATTGATCTCCTTGCCAGAGTACAACATGTCAACATTGCCTCGATGGGCCAGATGACTGCCTGCTGTTTCATTTTATGATTTATATGAAGTGTACATTCTTGCTGGGTTTGAATCTAGACCATAACCATGGGGTGGCTATTTGACCTTCAACGTTTCACATACAGACCCGACACAGACCTCAAATCAATACACAACAAAAGCATGTTCACTTCCTGGAAAACAAAAGACTCACTTTTCCCTCTCTCTAATTCAAGGCCAATTAAAGCAGCTACAACCTTAGTAAAGATCAACACACTAACTGACAACAATCCAAGCATCAACTTATGCTTTTATCGAGTATAAAAGTTAAGGAAGTTTTGTTGCTACTGTACAAGGCATTAGTGAGGCTGCGCCTGGAGTACTGTGGACAATTTTAGTCCCATTTCTTGATGAGGGATGTAATTGTATTGGAGGCAATTCAGAGCAGGGCCATAGGCTGATTTCAGACATTAGGTGTTTGTCTTAGGAAGATCGATTGAGCAGTTTAGACCTATATTGGCTGAAATGTAAGGGAATGAGAGGATATTGAATTGAGGCAAACAACATGCTAAAGGTGATTGACAAACCGTATGTAGGAAGGATGTTTCCTCATCAGGGACAATCTAGAACGAGAGGTCATAGTTTTAGGATAAGGGTGGCAGATTTAAAACAGAGATGAGGAGAAATTACTTCTTTCAAAGGGTCACGAATCTGTGAAATTTAGTACCCTTGAGTGCAGTGGATGCAGGGACATTTGAGTAAATTCAAGGAGGAGACAGATTTTTAATGAATACTGGGTTGAAGGGTTATAGAACGTGGGTGGGAAGTGGAGTTGAGGCCAAGATAAGATCAGCCATGATCATATCACATGGCGGAGTAACCCCAAGGGGCTGAAAGGCCTACTTCTGCTCTGAGTTCTTATGTTCTTCATCACTAAGCAGTATGTTGGCTAATTATATATAAATAACATATGAAGAAGCTAAGTGATAATATTGATGCCTCTGTAAAGGTTGTGATGCAAGAAATAGTGAATGAAGTTGTGCACGTACATTGTTCTTAGGGCAGTGAACCAGCTGAAGTTCATTTTAGAGAGAAGTTTTGAAGAACCAGTGATCTCTATTTAACCACCAGCTCTTCCTCATTAGTACCTTGTTGCTTTGCAAACCTATGATGGACCAACTCTGGGCATGATTCTTCTCTACACAAACCCCAGTGCTCAAATGACTCACGCTTCTCAGAGTCCAAAGCTGTCTGAATACATTATCAAGAGATTCAGTTAATACCTCTTCTGCTTCTATTAGAGATCAAGTGAAAATGAGAAACCATGGCATTTTCTAATTGTCAGATCATTTAACATTATGTAGACACTGGGGTGAGTACAATCCTGGAGTAAGGTAGCTGCAATGTACCACAGTTTAAGATTATTTTGCATCTGTAAGAAAGACAAAAAAAACAAGAGCAGAAACAAGCCATTCAGCCCATTGAGTCTGCTCTGCCATTCAGGGCATTCACGGCTAATCTGATATCCTCAAATCCATTTTCATGTCTTTTCCCCATAATCCTTGATCCCTTACTAACTAAAAATCTGTCTCAGTTTTGAATATGCTTAATGACTAAGATGACAGCTGTTTGTGGTAAAGAATTCCACAGATTGACCACCTTCAGAAGAGAATCTTGCTTTCCTCTGTCTTAAATGGATAACTCCTTATTTTAAGCATATGCCCTCTGGTTCTAGACTCTTCCACAAGTAGAAACAATCTCTCCACATCTATCTGGTCAAGTCCACTAAGAATCTTGTATATTTCAATAAGGTCACCTCTCATTCTTCCAAATCCCAATGAGTACAGGCCAAACCTACTTACTCTCTCCTCATAATACATTCCCTCCATACACAGGATGGCCGACTAAACCTTTTCTGGACTGTCTCTAATGCGAGAGTATCTTTTGATAGATAAAGGGCCTGAGTAATTTTTAAAAACGTTTATGATATCTCCAACTGTGTGCTCTGACTAGTGCCTTGTATAGTTCTACCCAGACCTATTTTTATGCCTGATTCCCTTTGAAGCAAAGGTCAAAAGGTCAATGGTCAATGCTCCATTTGCCTTCCCTCTTCCCTGCTGAACCTGTGAGCATTTTGTGCTTTATCCATGGGGACTCTCAAACCTCTCTTTGCTATGTCTTTCAGCTCCCATATTATTCTTGCCAAAGTGCATAACCTCACATTTTCCGCACATAATGCCAAGTTTTTGCCGACTCACTTAACCTGCCTATATTCCTCTGCTGACCCTTAAGTCATCCTCACCACTTGCCTTCCCAACTATTTGTGTCATCCACAAACTTTGCTATAGTTCATTCACCTTCCTCATCTACGTCATTAACAAACTGCAAACAGTTGTGTCTATGAAGAAAAGTTGACCGCCGTGGCACTCCGTGAGTAACAAGACACCACTCTGAAATGCTCCTCTTACCCCAACTATCCAAACCAATCCTCTAACCACACTAATATACAAACTCCTACACCACAGACTCTTATCTTATTAAGAAAGCTAACGTCTGGTACCTTATCAAACATCTTTCGAAAATCCAAATATGTTACATCCATGGCTTCCCCTTCAATCAATGCTGTTTGTTACTTTTTCAAAGAATTCTAATAAATTTGTCAGGTAGGATTTCCCTTCATGAAGCCATGCTGACTCTGCTTGATCATATTATGTACTTCTAAATATTCTGCTACTACATCCTTTATAACTAATTCTAACATTTTCCCAATAATAAATGTTAAACGAGCTGGCTTCTGGTTACCTGATCTTTGTCTCTTTTGTTTTTTAATATAGGTGTTACACTACCATTTTTTTGGCACTCTGGCACTTATCCAGAATCTGAAGACTCCTGGAGGAATACAATCAGTTCATCCAGTATCTTTGTAGTTACTGCTTTAACTATACTAAGGATCCCATCAGGTCTAGGGAACTTATTTGGGGACCATCAGTTACCCTAGTTCTTTTTCTCCAGGTGATAGTTATTGTATTTATTTCCTCTTTCCTTTTTGCCCCTTATTTTGTGTTCCATTTGCATTTTCTACTATAGAGACTGATGCAAAATATTTCTCAATTTCTCTGGCACTTACTCACTCCCCATTATTATTATTTCTCCATCTCTTTCTCTAAGGGTTGTTTCCGCACTTTAGCTTCTTTCTTCCTCTTTTATATACATATAAAAAAACCTCATAGCCTCCATCTTGCTATTCCTTGCAAGTGTACCCTCAAAGTTAGGTTCTTCCTCTATTATTCTATTGGCCATCTTTTGTAAGCGTCTAAAATTTGCCAAAACTTCTGGCTTACCACTAATCTTTGCCACATTGGATGTTGTTTCTTTCAATTTGATGTTATTCTGGTTAACAAAAACAGAAGTTTGCTGGAAAAGCTCAGCAGGTTTGGCAGCATCTGTGAAGAAAAACATCAGAGTTAATGTTTCGGGTCCAGTGACCCTTCTTCAGAAGGGTCTGAGGAAGGGTCACCGGACCCGAAACATTAACTCTGATTCTTTTTTTTCTTCACAGATGCTGCCAGACCTGCTGAGCTTTTCCAGCAAACTTCTGTTTTTGTTCCTGATTTACAGCATCCACAGTTCTTTCGGTTTTTATTCTGGTTAACCATGGTTGTCTTCCTAGTTGAGGCAAGATTTCAGGAGTGCAAATTACAGCAGTTTTAGTAATTACTTCTTAATCAATTCAAACTTTGTTGCATTGCCACCCAAAGGTTAGCATTTAGTTTGTTTTAACATGGCCCTCAATGTTGTGCTGAGGTTTTGGGAAGATGGAGATGGAGATAGAGATGGAGGATCTGAGCGAGCAGTCATGCAGCAAGAATAACCCAATCAAATGTCTGTAGTATTGCTAACTTTGAAATGCTATTTTCAAGGAAAATATAAAATAATGAATGATGAGGAAGAGCTGCTGGCAGAATTGGGGCGTTGACTCTATGGGTAAACCAATCGAATTGTCCATTATCATTGCTATATGTAGTTTTCTTAATAATGTACTTTTTTGAGAACAGTAGAATATCCGTATTCCCCTTAGCAAATAGTGCCAGATGCCTACCATCTAGCACACAACACTAGTAAAAAATTAGATTTTACATTTTATCATCAATGGACTGGCTATCACTGTCATTCGCTGGGTTTTGTCGTGGGCAGAGGCCGCACTTATACTCTTTGCTGGCACCAATGGGAGGTAGTAGTAGGACAACATATGCTCGTGTATTGTCAAACAGCAATAACCTTGTTCATTTATTTAATAGCTGTCCTACAAATACAAGAACCTGTCCACTACAGAGGTTTGGAACTTACTTTTCTTCTTCTGATACAGATTTGTCAATGACTTTTTGTAACCTTGGCTTTCTGTGTTGTGTCTCCTGCCTCACTGTGCTGCTTCTGGGGAAGATGCCCTCCATTAGGTCCATGGTTGTCTTCATATTTGAGTCTGGATCTAAAATCTCTGCCAACGACTTGTCTTTGCCAATGATCTCCTTCGCAAGTTCTTCGGACTTGAGGTCTTCGGGAGACTTCTCATTTACTTCCAGTGACGTAGGAGAACGTTCGCAGTCCAAGTTTTCTTGGCTTGTGGCAGCCTTTTGTGTTTGAACAAATGAAGTATCCCAGCTCTGGTTACTGTGCTGCACAACTTGGGTCGTGTGGGTCTGTTCTGCGGCTGCTGGGGTGATCACTGATGCACTGCCCAGCTCACCATTCACTGTAGAAACATTGCAGCTGCAGGGCTGGTTTGTTTGGTCACTTCTCTCTGTATAGGTCATTGCAGGAAACTTGTTCTTTGCGGCATCTTTGTCTGGAAACCTTTAAATGCAGAAAATTAGAGTTAAACAATAGTACTATACAGCGCATGTTGTCCCTTCATTGTCACATCCCGGATCTCTCTCCCTAACAGCTCTCTGGGTGTATCCACACCGACTGGACCAGAGCAGTTTAAGAAGGGCACTTACCACTGCCTTCTCCAGTCAGGAACTGGCAATAAATGCTGGGCCAGCTAGTAACGCCCACATTCCTGAATGAATAAAATTCCTAATAAATGAAAAGATGCACTCCAGTGTCAGAGTTTATTACATTTCACGTTTATATTCCCATTTTAGAGAGCATTCTAGCTTTTGCTTGTCCATTTCCCAGGGTCTGACATGTTATTGATGTTAGGAACAATTAATTTAAATGTAATAGTATATCTGAGTAATGTGCAGTAAACCTATGAGCAACAACATATGTAGAAATGAAACAAAATAAATATCATTGTACCACATCTCAGAAATACCTCAAACCAATTCACATATAATTATCTACTTTAGAGTTTGGCAATGGTTAAGCACACAAATTGATTTCAAGACAATTGAAAACTTAAAGATGTTCCTTCAAGCAAGGTTTGCAGTGCCTCTAACATAGAATTCTGAAGACCTTGTCATTCTGAGGGTTTGTTCGACTGGTCGGAAATACTATTTTGTCTTAAGTTGCATCTAGTTTACAGACCTGTACTCAATAGGACTTAAATTGTCAGAACAATCATACCACATTATTAGCCAGCAGACATCAAAGATGAGATTGTTACCCACTCTATACTGAACCTTATTTATGAGGATTTTATTCTGCTTTCTAAGGAAGAGAATTCCAAAGATTTAAAACCCCAAGAAAATATTCTCCTAATCTCTTCCTTAAATGGGAGACCCCTTTATTTTTGAACTGTGTCCCTAAGCTCGAGCCTCTCCCACAAGGGGAAAACATCCTTTCAGGATCTACTGTATCCAGGCCCTCTGTAGGACCTGTACATGGGAATTCTATACTTAGTATTCCTGTCCGCTTATGTCGATGACCTTGCAGGAGATGGATACAAGTTCCACACCCACAAGGCCATCCCCGAAACTTGGCAGGAAGGCTAGGATCTGCAACTATTTGGGCCATGGCTTAATATATGCTCATTCCGATGGACTTGTGCTGAAATTATCTTGGAAGTTCTCTGGAATGCCTATTAAATAGCAGTGCCAATGATCCTGGCATCAAAATACACTTGGTAGTTAGTAATTAAAGATGAATTAGCTGTGTATTTATTCATTGATGTTCATTGATGGCCACCTCAAATGAGGGAGGCCTTATTATTTGAAAACTAACTGTACTTCTAACATTGACCACCAAGTGGCACTGAATCACCATTTTGTACAGCTGTGGGTGCTTCTGAGCTGCAGCAATGTCATTCATTCCATTCAGAATACGTGTGCATTCTCTGGAGCTGTGGCACAGATTTGGAGGACTAATTACTGCAGGGAATACTTCCATATTTGGGATTTCAAACAGCATTTTGTGTATACAATTCGTTGAAAGATATATGACCTAATGCTGAGTTATGTTTGGCAGAAAGAACTGAAATTATTTGAGGGCCAGAAATGTCCTGAAAATTTGTACGTTGAATTCTGAACTCAAATTTGGCAAGTTCCCAATTGTGGATTCTCTTTCTCCCACCTAACTTATTCTTATCTTTTCTTCAAGATACTTGCTCTTATTAGGGCACAGGTGCACAATATCTCATAGATATTGTTTCCTCATGAATGAATGGGCTCAGTAAATGATAGCAGGTTACTGATGGGAGACAAAAACAGTTGTTACCATGATTCTGCCCTCGTCACTTGGACAAATGTGAGGAAGCATTCTAACTTGTCCAAATGTCTGCCTCTAATCCAACCTCACCCGCGTCTCTTCTAGTTTCAAAGTTAGTAATTATACTCGAAGCCAATTATACATAAAAATGAAATGATACTATATGTATCTTTGATTCATGCACAATGTCTTCAAACCTGGGTTAATAAAAGTATGCTTCTCAGTTTTGTTTTTAAATTGACTGACTTAAAAACAATTAAGATGATGGCATTGCAAGAACAATTTGAAATATCAAATAACCAATCAACCATAAATCAGAAAGCAAAGATTAATTACTGCAGCTGATTTCTCTGAATGCAAGAGAGGGCCACAGTCTAGACTGGCTTCTGTTGTTGTTTGCAGGAGGACGCAGTGACAAGCATACAGTGGCATAGCAAAACAGCAAGGAAAACAAGTCTCAGTGCAACATCAGACCCATTTATTAATCCTTTTATTGTCTATTCCCAAAAAGCTTTGAATTCTTGCCCTCTGTTAAATTGCTGTAAAGAATAAACAATTCTAGGTAATTTGTCCTATGAAACATTGCTGGCATTGTGTAAGCTTATTTAAGATTAATTTGTCCTGTACAAGTTCCTAAATGTGGCTTCTTTTACCTCGAGATGAAATAGCAATATAAATGGCTGCCAGTGCCAGCTACCAGTGCATTTCCTCAGTGTACTGTACAAAACAGCATTGCTGGCATGTACTGTTACTGTGCAAAGAGCTTGTCTTAGCCACAGGATAAAGTTTTGCAGCCAGCAATGACAGGTACAATGTGCATCATTCTCATAGGAGGGTGACAGATACTGTACCCATTGCCCATCAATAGCACTCTTTCCATGTTTCATTCTTTCCAACTAATAAATGCAAACCACACAAAACATAATTCAACATAAACATAGCTATGTCTTAAGAGGATGGCTAAAAAAGGGAATGTGAGTTGGATGTCTCTCACCCTGTGGCAATGGGATTAGAAGTCAAGGGCACAATCACGATGGCTTCCCAATAGAGTTTGATTTCTGCAGAGCCCTGCCCAGGGTGAACTGCAAACTGGGTCACTCCCTGCTCTGTGGAGTGAGCAGCCAACATGTTCACTTCAGGAACAAAAACAGAAGTTGCTGGAAAAGCTCAGCAGCTCTGGCAGCATCTGTGAAGAAAAAAAATCACAGTTGAAGTTTTGGGTCCAGTGACCCTTACTCAGAACTGTTTTGAGGAAGGGTCGCCGGACC
>JAHRHZ010000049.1:820343-846434 GCA_024137785.1 Ginglymostoma cirratum | reverse complement strand
TTTCTGAAGAAGGGTCTAGGCCCGAAACGTCAGCCTTCCTGCTCCTCTGATGCTGCTTGGCCTGCTGTGTTCATCCGGCTCTACACCTTGTTATCTCCGGTTCTCCAGCATCTGCAGTTCCTACTATCTCTGCCTGTAGGTACCTTACTCCACGTAGCTACTGCATAAGCTATTCACTCCCTATGGATAAATGTTGAAGTGAATGTTAATTACACCAGCTTATTTAATCTTAATGGGTCAGGGGTGATGAAATTTTACCCACTCATCAGAGCATGCATTAGCATTTTGCACATGTTAACCTCTGGTCTGAAGTGTATGTTGATCGATGACTTTCATATTCTCCTTCTCCCAACAACAGGATACTGTCTTCCTATGCAACACTAACACTAACAATACAATACCTATACAATGTAACAATGCCAATTCTACACCAACGCTTATAACCTGAGCAAACTGAATCTGTCAGATTGTCCTTGTTCCACTTCCTCAAATGGTATAGATTTTATTTGTTTTTACTGGGTAGACCAATCGAATGCTCAACATTTATCCTATCCCATTTTCCTCCAATAAAGGTAATCCCTAACTGACTATAAAATTGATGTTTGGAAGTTAGCTCCAATCTGATGTCCACACATGTTTTCCAATTGGAATTAAGGGGAGATGGTTGTGTAGTGGCAATGTCTCTGGGCTAGCAATTTAGCTCCGAGGTTACTTGGGATCAAATCCCACCATGGCAGCCAGTGGAATTTAAAGTCACTTAACTCTGGAACATAAAGCTAACTTCAGTAATGGAGAGCTACCAGAGATTGTTGTGTGGTTCACTAATGTCCTTTAGGGAAGGAAATCAGCCATTCTTAGCAGGACGGGCCTCCATGTGACTCCAGACCATGTGGTTGTTTTTTGATGGTCTTCTGCAATGGTTTTACCAAAGACAAATCAGGATGGGCAACAAATACTGGCGTTGCTAGTGATGTCCATATCCCACAAAAGAATAAAAGATCACTGTATACCAGTCAAGAAGGGGCCCAGATTGGATCCCCCTGACCTCTGGCTTATGGCGTTAAGATTATGGCTTGAGGAGATTATATCTAATCTTCTTTTTGACACGTCAGCCAATTCTTGTTGGTAATGCCCATTAGAAAATATTATCATCCACTGTTATTCAAGTAGGTCTGAAGATTGATGGATATCGATGAATGGAGTGGAAAGAAGCAAGCACCAGAAGCCATTACAGCAAAAAACAATTGTTTTGCCAGTTGAAATTCTGATTTTCTTTTACCACTGATTATGAGGTTAAAAAACTCCCAACTAAATTTCAGAAAAAAAAGACTACATATGCCAAAAGAGGAATGATCTAATCTCCTAAAAATGCACAAACTCAGTGTGAAGTCTGCTGTTACAACATCAATTAAAGAATGAATTGGCTACTAAATGACAGCACACAGGGAAACCACTGAAACAATCTGTTTCCTGACCATAACCAGCAGCAACCATTGTATATACTTTACCCAGCACTTGTTTCAACAAAATTAAAGATTGCACTGCATCGTTGTTTCGAATTAATCTAACAACCCACCTAGAGACAATATTAATCAAACACTTTGAAAGATTATCAGTTCAGAGTCTGGTTATGATTTTATGTTGTTTCGATCTTATCAACTGGTTACATTATATTATTTGCGTTTATTGGCTGACTGGATAGTATAACTACTCAGGAGTGAGAATGGCCAAATCAACGTCCAGCAATGTTTGGAGAGAAACCTAAAAGAAATCACCAGACCCCACCTCAACCTTCCCCTGACCGAAACATTGTTTTGGACACTTTAAAGTCGGTCATGCTGTCACAAGCATTTTAGAAGAATCTTTTCATTGTTTCAATACTGGAGTTCTGCACCAGATTTATGGTAACATTAAATTTAACCAGCATTTGAACCCAACTCAGATCAGCTCTGTTTAACCATGTGAACGAACAATTCTGAGGCACTCTTATTTGCAGCCAGTATAACAGTGCCTCAAGCATAATTGTGTCATGAGAGTCAGTGCAACATGATGACTGACACTAAAGACTGATAAATACCTGTGCTATTCATCAACACAGACAGATAAAACCTATAATGAGAGGATGCAATTAACGGGTAGGGTAGGATTACAAAGGATTTCCTGACAGTTAATAGTCTGCTACTCTAACTGTAGAGATTTCACTGAAGTTCTAGCAAATTCTCTTTTGATTATTTTCAAACTTGTCAAGCACAGAATAGTTCCCATGACCTGAAACAAAAATCATTATTCCTGCATATCTTGAAGCAATTTTAGACAATAACTGATGACTATAACACATGCACCATTAAGCTGCACATTAACAGATTCAGTATTCATTAATGCTGATTCATCATTCTTGGAGCACAATTGTGAAGTTTAATGGAGCAATATCAAAAGAACAATAATGGGTAACTTTGTAAATAGTGAGAAAAGTAGTAGACTACTTCAGGAAGAGATAGCCTGACGAAATAGGCAGACATACGATAGATGCAATTTAATACAGGTAACTGTGAAGCAATATACTTCAGAAGGAATAACACGGAGAGGTTGTATGGTATTATTTTGAGGGGTTGCAAGAATAGACACATACTCTGTTACATATTCAGAATATACATCGTATACATATCTACTAATCCTTAAAAGGTGGTAGGAAGAGTTCAGAAGGTGTTAAGAATCTACATGGATACTTGGCCTTAAGAGTAGGAGTTTTAAATACTAAAATTGTGAAGTCACTCTACACCAATATAAAATTTTTAGCTAAGCATCATCTTGAACATCATATAAAATTTGGGGACCATCCTTTGGAAAGGATATCAAAACCTTGGAGAGAATACAAAAATTGGTTTATCAGGACGATAGTAGAGTAAGGAAGGGTTCTGAGGGAGGGTCACCAGATCCAAAACGTCAACTCTGATTTTTTTCTTCAGAGATGCAGCCAGACCTGTTGAACTTTTGCAGCAACTTCTGTTTTTGTTCCTGATTTACAGCATCTGTAGTTCTTTTGGATTTTAGAAGAGTGAGGGAGTTATGTGGAGAGATGGATTAGTGTGATTCCTTTCCTTAAAAGGGAAGAAAGACACAGGGTGCTGTAACAGAGGTATTTCAAAATGAGGAGCAAGTGGGGGATATTATTTCCAGCGGTATTGGGTCAGTTTTCAGAGATTATGAAACAAAAATGACTGGCAGAAAAAAATACTAAACTCAAGATAGTGGCAGAGTAAGATGCTCCAGCCAGAGCTCCTCTGCTTGCCAGTTCCTTTTGCTTTTTCCTCTCTTTGCTGCAGTTTTTCCTCCCATCTCCCCTCCAAACTTTTAACTTCTTAAGCTACGCTACCTGGAGGCATGGAGAGTGGAGCCTGAGACCAGACCAGCAGAGCAGACGAGTCGGAGACCAGGTCAGCACGGGAGACGAGCAGCGGCTGAAGCCCAGAGCAGGACAGACCAACCCCAGACTGACCTGGGAGGCAAGTCCTGGGAACGAGTTGTGACTGGAACGGGACCAGGGCGAGCACAGGCCGGGTCTCGGAAGCAATTTGTGCTGGAGCCTGGAACAGGAGCAGAACCAGCACAGGCTGAACTGGGAGCAGAGTGGCAGCCAGAGCCCAGAAAGGCAATAGAGCGAGTCCAGGCCGGTCAGGGGAATGAGTCTTGGGGGTGGATCCGCGACAGAGGCCATGTGGAGGCAGCGTGGCCTCGTGTCCTGACCCCTGGTGGGCACAGACTCCATGAGAAAGGACTATAGCTTGAGTACTTTAAAGATGCTTTTTATCATCATTCTGAACATTTTAAACTCTGTATTTCTATGCTAGTCTTTTTTCCCCCAACTATTTCAATTTTGTAGCAACACAGGTACGCTGTACCTAAGATGGCAGCAGGAGGTAACATCATCAACTTTTCACTGCATTCATTCGAGTGCACATGACTGGAAAGATTATTCTAATTCCAAGAAGATCGACATGGGAAATTTCTTCTCACAAAGGTTGTTAATGATTTGGAACACACTTTTTGAAAGGGTCGTACCATCATATTTCATAGGAATTTTCAAAAGGCATGCGAACATATACTTGAAGAAAACTGGTTTGCAGAGTTGTGGGGAGAAGGCCGCGACTTGTGACTGGTTCTTGCAAAGGGCTGGCACAGGTGTATTGGGCAGTTCCTACTTTGTTAGATTCTACCATTCCTAACAATGACGACTCTATGCTGTGCACATCTAGTGATCTATAACTTACTCTCAGCTTGCTGAGATATTATAGCACATTAAGACCATATGATACAGGAGCAAAATTAGGTCATTCACTCCATTGAGTCTCTCTACCATTTGATCGTGGCTGACATGTTTCTCAATCCCATACTCCTGCCTTCTCCCCGTAACCTTTGATCATCTTACTAATCAAGAATCTATCTCGGTCTTAAATATACTGAATGACTTGGCCTCCCCAGCCGTCTCTGGCAATGCATTCCACATATTAACCACCCCCTGGCTGACGATGTTCCTCCTCAGCTCAGCTCTAAAGGGTTGTCCCTTCACTCTGGGGCTGTCCCCTCAGGTCCTAGTCTCTTCTACTAGTGGAAACATCTCCACATCCACTCCATCTAAGCCTCTCAGTATCCTGTAAGTTTCAATAAGATCCTTCCTCACCCTTCTAAACTTCATCAAATACAGACCCAGAGCTCTCAACTGCCCCTCATATGACAAGCCCTCAACCCTGGGATCATTCTTTTAAATCTCCTCTGGGACTCCTCCAATGCTAGCACATCTTTCTTTAGATACTGGGCCAAAACCTACTCACAACATTCCAAATGATGTCTGACTACAGCCTTATACGGCCTCAGCAGTACATTTCTGCTCTTGTATTCTGTCCCTCTTTGAAATGATGGCCAACACTGCATTTGCCTTCCTAGTTGCCACCTGAACCTGCATTTTAAGATTAAGAGAATCCGGAACTAGGATTCCTAAGTCCCTTTGTGCTCAGATTTTCGAAGCCTTTCCTTGTTTAGAAAATAGTCTATGCATCTATCCTTTCGATCGAAGGGCATAGCCTCACACTTTCCCACAATGTATTCCATCTGTCACTTCTTTGGCCCCTCGCCTAGCAAGTCCTCATGCAGCCTCCCCACTTCCTCAACACGACCGATCCCTCCATCTATTTTTGAGTCATCTGCAAACTTAGTAACAATGCCCTCAGTTCCTTTGTCTAGACCGTTAATGTATAAAGTGAATAGCTGTGGTCCCAACACTGATCCCTGTGGAACTGCCATCTGCCATCCTGAAAAAGACCTCTTCGTCCTCATTCTCTGCCAGTCAGCCAATCCTCTATTAATGCCAGTACCGTGCTCCTAACACTACGTGTTCTAACTTAGCAGCCGCCTGTGTGGAGGTTTGTCAAAGGCCTTCTGGAAATCCAAATAAATCACATCCATTGGCTTTCCTTTGTCCAATTTGCTTGTTACCTCCTCAAAGAATTCGAAACAGATTTGTCAGGCATGACCTCCCCCTGATGAAGCCATGTCAACTCCACCCTATTTTACCATGCACTTCTGCAATCTCACCTTAATAATGGACTCTTATTGACGACTGAGGTCAGGGTAACCAGCCTATGGTTTCTGTCTTTTACCTCCCTCCCTTCCTAAACAGTGGTGTTGAATAAGCCATTTTCCAGTCCTCCCTAACAGATCACCAACAAGTCTACATTCTATTCAGCCATCTCTTTCAAAACCTTGGAGTGTACCCATCAGGTCCAGGTGATTTATCTGTCTTCAAACCTTTTAACACCCCCAGCACCTTCTCCTTATGATGGCCACTACATGCACTTCTGCCTCGACTCTCAAAGTTCCAGTATATTGCTGGTGTCTTCCGCAATGAAAACTGATGCAAAGTACCTATTCAGTTACTCTGCCATTTCTTTGTTCCCCATTACTGTTATACCAGCCTCATCTTCTAGCAGTCCAACGTTAACTCTCACCTCTCTCGCCTGATAGATGTCTGAAAAAACTCTTGCAATCTTCTTTTATATTACTAGCTAGCTTACTCTCATTTCATCTTCTCCCCCGTTATTTTTTAGTTATCTTCTGCTCATTTTTAAAAGCTTCCCAAACCTCTGGCTCCCACTAACCTTGTATGTTTTTGCTGTGATGGCCCTGACTTCCTTTGTCATCCATGGTTGCCTCATTCTCCACTTAGTACGTTTCTTCTACATTGGGATGAATTTCTGCTATGCCTCCTGAATTTACCCCCAGAAACTCCTGCCGTTGCTGCTCCACTGTCTTCCCCGCTAGAATCTGACCAGCTCCTCCCTCATGTTTTCATAGTTACCTTTACGCAATTGTAATACCGTTACATCTGATTCCAGCTGCTCACCCTCAAACTTAAGGGTAAATTTTATCATATTCAGGTCACTCCCTTCCAGTGGTTTCTTCACCTTCAGCTCCCCAAAGTCAGCCTCATAGCACATTACCAAATCCAGAATTTCCTATGCCTTAGTGTGCACTGCCACAAGCTGCTCCAAACAAAAAAACAACTCAGGCATTTCCCAAATTCCGTTTTTTGAGATCTGCTACCAGCTCGATTTTCTCAGTCCACATGCATATTCAAGTCCCCGACGATTATTGTAATAGTGCCTTTCTTTCATGTTTTTTCTCTCCCGATTTATTTTCTTCCCTACATCCTGATTAGTGCTAGGAAGCCTTTAAGTAACTTTCTTCAGGCTCATTTTTTCTTTCCAATTCCTCAACTCTACCCACACAGATTCTAGGCCTTCTGACTTTATATTGCTTCTTGCTATCTATTTAATTTCATTTCTTACCAACAAGGCAACCCCAATCCTTCTGCCCATATGCCTGTCCTTTCAGTAGGATGTACATCTTTTAGATATTTAGTTCCCAGCCCTGAACCCCTTGCAGCCACAGCTCTGTGATACCGACAACATTGTACCTGCCAATTTTCGTCTGCACTACAAGCTCATTTACCTTGTTTTATATACTGAAATGCAATTACGTACAACAACCTCAGTGCTGTATTGAGAAGGAGAAGCAGTCATTGTTGTCCTCTTACTTGCTGTCCCTGAAGTTAGATTCCTGAGCCTTTCCTGTTCTTACTTATTCTAGAAACTTCAATAACCTCTGCTGAGCCCTCTCCACTTTAACCTTTCCTATAATTTTTCATGTATTTAACCCAACCCCCCCAGCCACCATGTTGTTTAAAACCCTACCCACAGCCCTAGTGATACGATTCAACTGGACTCTGGTCCCAGCAGGATCCAGGTGGAGCCTGTCCCATTGGAACAGCTCCCTCCTTTCCCCAGTGCTGGTGCCAATGACCCATGAATTCAAATCCGTTTCTCCCACACCAACCTTCTTCTTTAGTCTTGTTGACCCTGTACCAATTTGCTCGTGGCTCAGGTAGTAATCTGGAGATTACTACAATTTTTTGATCTACTTTTTAAATTTAGCCTCAGCATAGCCTCTTAGATCATTGGTGGACCACAACAACTGAATCTTTTCCCTCCAAATCCAAACTCCTCTGCAGCCCAGATGAGAGATACTGAGATCGAACTATCCTGATCCCGGGCACGAGAGCCTTCAGGACTCGATCCTGGCCACAGAGAACAGTGATTATTCCCCAGACTATACTATCCCTGATTACAACCACATTTCATTTTTCTCCCCTCTTTTGACCTGCTCCCTGTACATGGTACTATGGTCAGTCTGCTCATCCTTCCTACTGATCTCATCCACACAGGGAGCAAGAATCTCAGACCTGTCAGATGAGCTCAAGTGCTGAGGCCGTTTTAGCACGACCTCCTAGACCCCTCTACCTGAATCAGCCATAGTCACAGCCTCCTGCTCTGACCACTGACCTAATGTAAGGTAGTTAATCTAAAGGGTGTGTCTGCCTCCTGGAACACAGCATCCTGGTAACTCTCCTCCTTCCAGATGTGTTGCATTGCTCAAAGCTCAGACTCCTGCTCATCAGCTCTAAGCTGGAGTTCCTCAAGCAACCAACACTTACTACAGATGTGGTCACTAATAACTGCGATGGGGTCCACCAGCTCCCAACATCATGCAGTCACAACACAATGCCCGGTTCGGCATTTCAATTCCAATTCCAATTTGTAGTTCTTGGTCTGACATTTTAAAAAAGACACTGGACTAGATGGTGATGAATGAAGATAATATGCTACTAAGATAAAACCTTCAGTGTTGTTAATTCATGCCTTGACCCTCAATGTTTTATGAAAAGATAACTTTCTACTTCAAAACTGACAGTTTTCACTTGAATTGAATGGGGGTCACTGACACTGACTTGCCCATGAATTTTCCACCCACCTCGGAGATCATTTCCGTTGACGGTGACGATCTTGACCGAATGTGGACTGCCACCGGGTTTTCCGATCTTTCCAGTAGGTTGTCAGCAGATGCAAACTTTCCAGAATTCCTGGCAGATGACTGCCTATCGAATGCCAGCTGTTGCTGATGGTGGGATTGATGTTGATGGGAGTGATTATAAGGTCGGACTGGATCCTGAGGAGCTATTTTGTTCAGTGTTAATTCTGAGCCGTATGAGCGCTCCGTGTTCATTCTGTACCGGTTCAGCGAGGCTCTGTTGTCAGCCTGATGTACACTGCTATATAAATCAAAGTTGCCCGGAAGTCCAGGGGGGAGTGTTGAGGAAACACGAGCGGTCTCTGGCAATATATCCAGAGGCTGGCGACCGTAGACGCTCTGGTCAAGTAGTGAGCTCATACTTGAACAGGAGGAAAGGCTCTGATCATCAGATCTGCTCGGTTGCAGGTAAACGCTCTGCGATCGCTCCTTCACCACGCCCGTTTCCTGCATGAATGGCCTTTTGCCAGTTTTCCGGTGAATATAATCAGCAAGTGCATTCTGTTGGATCTGCTTCAGTTCAGGCTTGGAGAGGTTCACGGTGGACAAGGTCCTTCCGTCTCTTTCGAACAGCCTCCGCCTGTCTGCCACAGACTGCAGTTCCGTGGACTCAGGGAAAGTAAATGCTCGATCTGGTTTATGTTGAGCAGCAAATGAGGTTTCGCTATCTGACACTCCCAGCTCATTAATCTTTTCGGGCTCAGAAAAAGATCGCTTCTTCTGCTCCGCTGTCAAGCGTTTCCTGTTTCCGATACGTGTGATGTGGTGACTGTTTTGAAGCTCTTTGCTGCTGAAGTCCGGGTTCGGATTCCTCACTTCTGTAGGTGTGACACAATGCCTTTCCTTTGGTATGTGCAAGAGCTTTGGCTGAGACACTGAGCCAACATGGGCCGAAGCGGGTCTGGCAGGAATGCTTTGTTTGTTCACATATGGGGAGGTTAAGTCCAGGTCTTTACGTCGAAAAGAAGTGGCCCTCAGTACCTTGCTCTGAGCGTCCTTCAGACTGTTTCGATAAGCTCGGTTAAAGGCGTTATCAGGGGGAGAGCCTGAGAGGTCATCTTCCCACAAGGTGTCCTTCTCACCTTTATCCATCAACTGGATAGAACTTCTGCTCTTGCTGAGCTGGCCTCCCTTGTTTTGGATGGGAAGTGAAGCACGTTTGCTCTTCTGTGCAGATTTAGCAGGAAGCTGCAGCTCACCATCCTGACGTCTCAGCTCCTCCATTTTAGTGCCGGCTTCTCTGCTCTCACACGTCAAGTGATGCAGGATAGGGGTCTTGTCTGCAGTTATTAAGTTGCTCGTTGAAGTTGATGGCTGCTTTGCTGGCTGCCCTTCTGCGACACTGCATTTGTTCTTCATATCATCCAGGCAGTTAAGTGAACTTCTGGCACTGGAATTGTGGCCTGACATTAAAGAGTCTGAACTGTAGTGCAGGCGTCGGTTGTTTGGAAACTTTTCACTGTCGTGCTCACGTTGCTCGATCTTATTGACAGTTTCAAGCACGGAGGAACGTTTTGTCATTTCAGGCTTTCCAAAGTGACCACTCTGGGAACTCTGGGTGCTACTGGTGCTGAACCTTGACCTGCTGAAATTAGATTTATTATGCTGCTCTTGGCACTGAGTCTGCTCTTCGTACGCTGGCTGTGAATATGGAGATGTATTGACTATGTCACTGTAGCGTTTCAGACACAATTGCCTTTCATAGTGACTCCGTGGTTCAGGAACCTGCTCTTTGCAGTCCAGATCCCATTTTTGGGATGATCGGCTATCACTGTAACTTTCCCACTGCTGTAACACTTTTGCGTCCAAACTTTGTTGCCTACGGTGGACCATTTGGCTCTCTGGGTGGTTCTGCCACAGAGGCGAGCCTTGTCGGTCTCTGATTTCATCCTGCATCTGAACTGGATGATTTTCCCTTTCAAATTTCCTCTGACCAACGTCTCCATCCGTTTGACCTCTTCCTTGCCAGTTCTCAGCTTGCTGATTGGCTGAGCCTTTCTCACTGCTTTGCCTTCTCTGCTGTGCTTCAGGAGGTTCGATATTTCTACAACGATACTGTGCATCGGTCACGCTGGCACTGGCTGGGGAACTGTGACAAGGCAGTGGGCCTCCATCAGGAGGCACAGTGTCAGGAAAGCATTTTGAATCAGAGAAGACATGCACCTTGTAGTGGGTGTACTGTCTGTCTGGATGTTCCGAGTTCATTTCATATTCACTGTTAGAATCAAAGTTTGTAGCGCTGGGTTGGTAAAGAGCAGGTTTATTGACAGTGCTTTGGTTTTTGCTTTCCTCTACATTGCACAGAGTACATTTAGTCCTTTCAGTTGAATTCTGAGCACTGTGTGTACTTTCTCTACTTAGGGCAGGGTAGAGTAACCCGTTATCACTGTTTTGATGCAGACAGTTTGTGCTGGTGGTCGGTGCCTGGGCATACTGTGGTTCAGGCTGAGGCACCGGGTAAATTCCAGTTGGCAGCATTGCTTGACCTGGTTGTGGTGCTTGACTGTAACTGTGCTTCGGCTGAACAGCTGGGCTATTTTCAGGGCTCTTCTCCAATACGGTGTTGAGTTGTCCTTCTGAAAATGGAGACTTCAGTGGGTGGGTTTGCCCAGAGGAACCTGTGTTGATATGGTGAGGCCATGCTCCCTTTGGCTGAGGTCGAACAGGCTTGGCCTGTCCGTCTAGACTTGACCAGGAGGTAGGTTTCTCATGACTTCTGATTGCCATGAAACTGTCACTGCGGGTTGGTGGAAGAGGAGGTGCTTTATTATCTGCCTCGAAAGAGCTCCTACTCGGGGTATTCCATACTGGCCCAATACTGTGTCTGTTACCACTGTAGGGCTTGTAATAGCTCCTGGCATCCGTCTGGGCTCGGCTATTTGAGCTCTTTGTCGAAGGACAGCTAACTTCATGCTCCTCAGAAATTCCTCTGTGCGAATCATAAACTGTTTTTACATACTTTATGTCGGCTTGTCTGATTCCTTCATGGAGATAATTCCTGGAAGGCATGTTTTCCATGGAAGAGGAACGTTCAGTCCGGAAGGGTGCAGCTGGATATTCAGGAATACTACAACTGGTCGAGAAGGAGCTATAGGCAGAATCCCTTTTGCTATGATGGTGGGAAAGCTGATCGATGCTGTTAGTGGACTTGGATGGCGACAGGCTGCAGGAATGATACGGCGGGTTGGTGTGGTCCAGGCTCTCCATACTACCCCTCGAGCTGTACTGATCTGGACTCCTCCTCAGATACCCGGGATCATAGCCAGAGAGGTCACTCGTGGAAGAACTGGTCAGGAAAAGAAAAAAGTTATTTTGAATCAAAGATTGAATTTACCTGTATATCAGTGCCAGACAAGAACAACTCCATTTTAATGCCTAGAATCTATCCTGTTCTGTGCAGTCATTCAACGCATAAAATAACATCTTGAATCAAACAGCAAAACATGGTAACCTATACATACAAAGTTATTAAACAGAAATTATAATATTTTTGCGCCTTTAATTATAATGTCAATGTTACTGTGATTAATTTATATCATGGTCCCCCCCAAAAAATAACATTGTCACCAACTTTTTAAAAATGAGTGTTTTTGTACACACATTAGCTTCCTATTGCCTTTTGTTTTGCTGCGAACAAACTGTCAAAGTTGTAACCTTCTTGATCAGATTTTACCAGTTGATTGGCTAGGATAACTACAATGTTGTGGCCATTACAGAAACTTGGGTAACTCAGGGAGAGGAATGGTTGTTGAATTTTCTGGGATTTAGATGCTTTAAAAAGAAATAGGGAGAGTGGAAAAAAAGAGGCCGGGGAGTGGCATTGCTAGTCGGGGCCTAGTACAGCAGCTATTGGAAGGTGGTTGGAGAATGCTATGTCTACAGAATCAGTTTGGGTTGAGGTCAGGAACAAGAAAGGAGCAGTCACTTTGTTGGAGTTTTTTTTAAAAAACAGACTGCCTAATAGTTGCAGAGAAGTAGAGGAGCGGATTGGGAGGCAGATACTGGAAAGGTGCAGAAGTCACAGGGTTGTAGTCATGGTCAACTTTCCAAATATTGATTGGAAACATTTTAGTTGTAATAGTTCAGATGGAGCGGATTTTGTCCAGTGCGTTCAGGAAGGATTCCTGACAGTAGGTAGATAGACCAACACAATGAGAGGCCACTTTGGATTTGGTGCCTGGCAATGAACCGGGCCAAGTGTTAGGCCTGTTGGCAGGACAGCATTTTGGCAGTAGCGATCATAACTCTGTTACTTGTACAATAGTCATGGAAAAGGATAGATACATACAGCAGGGTAAGGTTTATAATTGGGGGAAGGGTAATTACAATTCTGTTAGGCAAGAACTGGGTAACATAAATTGGCAACAGATGCTGTCAGGGAAGAGCACTATTGAAAATGTGGAGATTGTTTAAGGAATGCATACTGCGTGCGCACGATACGTTTGTCCCTAGCAGGCAGGGAAGATGCGGTCGAGTGAGGGAGCCTTGGTTCTCAAGAGAGGTCGAACGACTGGTTAAGAGGAAGAAGGATGCTTATGTAAGGTTTAGGAAACAAGGAACGGAAAAGGCTCCAGAGGGATACAAGTTATCTAGGAAGAAGTTGAAGAAAGAGATTAGGAGGGCTATAAGGCGGCATGAGAAAACCTTGGCAGATAGGATCAAGGAAAACTCCAAGGCTTTTTACACGTACGTGAGGAAGAAGAGAGTGACCAGAGAAAGGGTAGGGCCGATCAAGGATTGTAAAGGGAATTTGTGCACGGAGCCTAAAGAGATAGGAGGGGTCCTCAATGAATACCTTTCTTCGGTATTCACAACTGAGAGGGACCTAGTTGTAGAGGAGGACAGTGTGAAACAGGCTGGTAGGCTAGAGGAGGTTGATGTTAGTAAGGAAGACGTGCCAGGAATTTTGAGGAAGTTGAAGATAGATAAGTCCCCCGGGCCTGATCGGATTTATCCAAGGATTCTATGGGAAGCAAGGGAAGAGATTGCAGGGCCTTTGGCGATTATCTTTTCGTCCTCACTGTCCACAGGTATAGTGCCGGAAGATTAGAAAGAGGCAAATGTCATTCCCTTGTTCAAAAAAGGGAATAAGGATAACCCCGGAAATTACAGGCCAGTTAGTCTTACGTCAGTGGTGGGCAAATTATTGGAAAGGGATCCGAGAAATAGGAATTATGATCACTTGGAAAGGCACAGTTTGATTCATGATAGTCAGCATGGATTTGTGAGGGGTAGATCATGCCTCACAAACCTTATTGAATTCTTTGAAGAGGTGACCAAACACGTGGATGAAGGTAGAGCAGTGGATATGGTATACATGGATTTAAGTAAGGCGTTTGATAAGGTTCCCCATGGTAGGCTCATGGAGAAGGTAAGGAGGCATGGGATAGGGGGAAATGTGGCAGATTGGATTCAGAATTGGCTGACCCTTAGAAGACAAAGGGTAGTAGTGGACGGAAAATATTCAACATGGTGCTCAGTTACGAGTGGTGTACCACAAGGATCTGTTCTGGGTCCTCTTCTATTTGTGATTTTTGTAAATGATTTGGATGAAGGAGTGGAAGGGTGGATTAGCAAGTTTGCGGACAATACGAAGGTGGGTCGCGTTGTGGACAGTGCGGAGGGCTGTTCTAGGTTACAAAGAGACATTGATAGGATGCAGAGCTGGGCTGAGAAGTGGCAGATGGAGTTTAACCCTGAAAAGTGTGAGGTGGTTCATTTTGGAAGGACAAACTTGAAAGCAGAATACAGGGTTTAGGGAAAGATTCTTGGCAGTGTGGAGGAGCAGAGGGGTCTTGGGGTTCTTGTTCACAGTTCCCTGAAAGCTGCCACCCAGGTGGGTAGAGTTGTTAAGGCAGCATATGGTATGTTAGCTTTAATTAATAGAGGGATTGAGTTCAAGAGCCGTGAAGTTATGCTCCAGCTATACAAAACCCTGGTTCGGCCACATCTGGAGTACTATGTCCAGTTCCGGTCGCCTCATTACAGGAAAGATGTGGAAGCATTGGAAAAGGTGCAGAGGAGATTTACCAGGATGTTGCCTGGAATGGAGGGAAGGTCTTACAAGGAAAGGTTGAGTGTGCTAGGGCTTTTCTCTTTAGAATGACGAAGGATGAGAGGTGACTTGATTGTGTACATCTCTATGATCAGAGATATAGGTAGAGTGGACAGCCAGAGTAGCTATTACAAGGGGGCATAGTTTTAAAGTGAGTGGAGATAGATACAGGAGAGATGTCAGAGGTAGGTTGTTTACTCAGAGAGTGGTAGGGGTGTGGAATGCATTGCCAGAGAGGGTCTAATGAGATGGCCTCATTAGGGGCATTTAAGTGTCTATTAGATAGGCATATGGATGATAGTATAAGGTAGGGGTGGAGGTTAGACAGATCTTAGGACTAGGGTAAAAGTTCAGTACAACATGGTGGGCCGAAGGGCCTGTACTGTTCTGTGTTGTGTTCTTAAGTGGCAGAAAGATTTGAGGAAAGATATTCCATCAATCAGTTGTGTTGGTGATGACCAGAGGGAAGGGTGGGTTGGAGGTTGGGAGCGCGGAGAGAGGGAGCGCAGAGAGAGGGATGTAGTAGGCTACCAGAGGAGGGATACCACCCAAGAACACCCTCCTTGATAATCAACTACAATTTGGCATAGGACTCCAGGCTGCTTTGCCTAGGACAGGCTGAGACAGAGCTCATCTATTCATACAGAGCTAAGGATGGAACAGCATGTTAAAAAAAAATCTTGGTAAAAGTGCACCCTTCCTGTCAAACTTGATATTAACACTTTCACTTTTCAAGATGAGATGGTAGCAGGAATGACACTGGATAGTAATCTGGAACACTGACCAATGCATTGGCAGGAAGGGGCGTGGGGAAAGAAGGTGCAAGACAGGTCGCAGAATTTGAATTCAATTAACAAGAAGTCTGGGAAAAATACAGAACGAAAGAGACACAGTCTGTTGTCTCAATGGTAGACAAAAAATTAGCACTGATTGTGAGGAAAATCCCAGTTGGTTCACTGACAACTGGTAGAGGAAGGAAATCTACCATTCTTCCCCTGTCTGGTCTATATATAGACTCCATATCGACAGTAATGTAGTTGGCCTCTCAAGTTATGGGCAAGACAGGATGGCAACAGAATTCTATCCTTGCTAGTGACATCCTCATCCCATGGAAGAATGAGGGATCCTCATGGTAAGTAATAACCTGATTGCTTTAAAAAGCAAGCAGATCTAAGATTAAAAAAAAATTAAAAGATTAAGAAAAATGAAAGAAAGAGATCATTGTGACCCTTTAACAGTCAAAGGTAACTGTTAGCATAGTCACCAAGACAGTGAAAAATGTACTGAAGAAACTGATGCCAGGTTACATGGACCAAGCATTTCAACACTTAGAATCCCTAGAGTGTGGAAACAGGCCCTTCGGCCCAACAAGTCCACACCAACCTTCAGAGCATCCCACCCAGTCCCATCTCGCTATAACCCACCTAACCTACACATCCCTGGATGCAATGGGCAATTTAGCATGGCCAATCCACCTAACCTGCACATCTTTGGACTGTGGGAGGAAACCACAGCATCCGGTGGAAGCCCACGCAGACACGGGGAGAATGTAAACTCCACATAGGCGGTCGCCCAAGGGTGGAAATGAACCCAGGTCCCCGGTGCTGTAAGGCAGCAGTGCTAACCACGGAGGAGACTCCCATCAGTTGACATAGCCTCAATAAAGTAACGTGTTAAGACTATTAAAAGATGCAGTAATCTCTTGTTATTTGTGCCATTTTTACAAACTACATTTTCTACTTAATCAAAGCCAATGATGGATACACTGATGGCCAGTGGTAAATGATACTCTTGAACACTGTGCACTCTCTTAACTTCTTCTATTATAAATTCCTGTGCTCACATTTATAACTGACAGTGCCAAAGGAAATCTGTCAAGTTGTAAATTACACCCTTTGACTGTTGGAGGTGCTCAAGTATCATCACTGACAAAGCATGTAATTGCAATGTGACAAATTTACATCAGCTGTTTACAGAGCATAGTCACGGAAATTTATAATGGAAATATAAAGAAAGGAGTTTAAAATTAGGATTGAATGAACTACTTTCGAGTCTCCTGGTCAATTAATCCCACCCAAGGCTCTCCTTTACCTGTGGCACTACATCATTTTGATTCCTCATATACGCCACAAGACACATATAGGAAATCCGTTGCTATTCTCAACTCCCTTAACTCCTTCTCCACCCTCTTCAAATAATGAACAATTTAGTACTCAATATCTTACCTTACATTAAATTCAACTTTACTTGCACCACTTCCTCCTAACATTTGTTTCAGAGATAGTAGGAGCTGCAGATGCTGGAGAATCTAAGATAACGAGGTGTAGAGCTGGATGAACACAGCAGGCCAAGCAGCATCAGAGGAGCAAGAAAGCTGACATTTCGGGCCTAGACACTTCTTCAGAAAAATTTTTTTCCGAGAAAGGGTCTAGGCCCGAAATGTCAGCTTTCCTGCTGCTCGGCCTGCTGTGTTCATCTAGCTCTACACCTTGTTATCTCCTAACATTTGTGCTGTCTTGTATGTGTGTCCTTGCACCCAATGAATTTAACTGTAAATGCTTACACATTAGTCTATCTCATCCCTGTAACCTCTCCAGTTTTATAATTCCTCCTGTACAGCTGACTCCTTTGATGTTTTGTGCACCTTTCCTCACAAATGAAAGTATTTTGCTGTCTGACCTTCCACAATTCATTTCATAAATCTCTGTGCCTCCTACCATTATTAGAGAAAAATTCCTGTCTATCTCTTTGGTCATGCTTTTAGTTATCGCTTTCTTGACTCCTTTTCTCTAATTCCCCACTTTGGACAAGCTCCCCAGAACATTTTCTGCACTGTTGTCACTTTGAACAGATGTTGTTTTCGCAGTTACTAGTGCTGCAGTTAATTCCCTACACTACTTATGAAACATAATTACAATGTATAACTGGAACAGATTTATCATCTATTGTGCATGCTCCCATCCCACAATTCTGAAAGGCTGTAAATGACACAGCAAATTATGTGGGCTGAATGCCTTTTGTTGTTCCTTCATAAACCCCAAAGACCTGCATAAAATATTGCAATGTCACAAAGTCTCTATACAGTATGGAATAAAAAGTACACAAAAAAAAAATTCCACACTGAATGGAGAGACAGAAGGACTCCAGGCATAGCTCTATGCAATTAGAAACCTAATGCTCCTCAGGAATCAATTTTCAGCATAGGCAGCATGTGCCCAGGCAACAGGAGACATCATTTTGGTTACTCAACGTAACGTCAATTCAGGCCTCCTAAACTGTACAACAAAACACTATTTCGGGTCTGATATGAATAGGGCCACGCCTCAAGGTGAAGCTAATCAAAGTTGCTCAAATGAATTTTATATCATTCTGTGAAATATAAATAACCTAACTTGAGAGCTTTTGCAAGGAATTGGAGTTGAGCAAAGTGGATTAAAATCAGATGTTATTTCAACAACAATAGCCATGCGTTTTTACATTGCATCCATTTTTCCATCTTTGCTCCATATCCACGAAACTCCTCAAAGGTGCATGCTCAATTCTATTATGACCCCTTGTTCTTATTCTGTCACCAGAGAAAATAGATTTTTCTTGTAAATCTCCTTTGATCCTTTTAACATTTTAAAATCTCAGAGAAACAGTGCAGCACTACAACATGGACTGGACCATGTATCAATGACTATACTGCACAGTTCACCTGTGAACTCAACCCTTTTTGGGGCAGTGACTTAAGGCACAGGATCACAGGTTGCAGAAGCGGTCTGCTGCCTTGCTCAAACGGTAATTCTTCGTGAGCGAGCTCCAATCATGTTCACTGATCATTTATTAGCCCATGTAGGAAATTCCAAGAAAATGCAGTCATTCCTCATTGAAAACTCTGACACATTTTCCAAGAAGGCCAACAGCAGGACCCAGGGATGAGTTTTGGCTTATCTAACCCAGTTATTGTTGTCATAAAATAGAGGTCATCTAACCCAGTGACGTCAAGGACAATGGCCCTTGAGATCGTTGACAACAGCAAAAGCAAAAACTATTCCATACTTTTCAATACAGGATATAATTTAGCTCCAATAAAATATTAAATTGAAAGCCAAAGAATTAGTGTGGTTTATGAAACAAACTTGTTCATAAGTTTCATAGAAAAAGTAGATTGTCATCCAAAATATTATGAACAGTTTTGGTTCCCTAACCTAAGATATATCGATATTGGTGTCAGTCCAGAGAGGGAGCAAAAGCCTGATTCCTGCTATGGAGGGACTGTCTTATGCTGAGAAGTCAAGTAAGTTGGATTCACATTTATTGGAATTCGGAAGAATGGGAGGTGATCTTTGTTATCAAACATACAAGATTCTTACGGGGCTTGATAAGGCAGATGTGGTCAGGTTGCT
This sequence comes from Ginglymostoma cirratum, assembly GCA_024137785.1. NCBI lineage: Eukaryota > Metazoa > Chordata > Chondrichthyes > Orectolobiformes > Ginglymostomatidae > Ginglymostoma > Ginglymostoma cirratum. The sequence goes on along the minus strand of JAHRHZ010000049.1, from coordinate 827,570 downwards.
TCCCCTTGCGGTTGAGTCTAGAACCAGAAGACATAACCTCAGAGTAAGCAGCTACCCATTTAAGGTAGAGGTGAGGAGGAACTCCCTCTCTCGGAGGACAGTGAACCTATGGAGTTCTTCATCACAGACAGCTGTCGAGGCTGGGTCGATGTTCAAGGTAGAGACAGAGTTTTAATTGGGGAATCAAGGTTATAGGGAAAAGGCAGGAAAGTGTAGAAGAGGATGATCAGACCAGCCACCATCTTGTTGAATGACAGAGCAGACTCAATGGGCTGAATGGCCTGTTTTTGTTCCTATGCCTCCTGGTCACATGGCTGCCTGCTCATTTTTTTTTAAACGAAAGTCAAAAGCAACTTCGTTGCCCTGAAGTGAAAGAAATCCTGACAGCTTCCTTTAAGTTCTTGGTCTTCCATCTTTACTGAAGCCGATCCTGGATACTGTTTCATTCTTCCTATTGTTACGGGATGAGTTTTCAGCTGTGACTGCCATGAATAAAGCAAACACACCAGGACAACAAGGTGACAAGAGACAAAAAGCACAGGAAGGAACTTGCCAAAGTTCACGGCTGCAAAGGTTTGTCAAAGTATGTAATCCAGTACACTCTCCAGAAAACAATGTTAAGCACTTACCAAATTTATTTAAAATATGCAGAGCAAAAGCAAAGTTTGGCAGAAACCTCATTTCAACATAGCAACAGGTCTGTAAGAAAATCAAACTGAAACACAACCCCTACAGTGGTGAGATCTTGCCAACCCGAGCACAGGGGTTATCTGTCATGATCTCTCTCAGCTTCCCAAAGACAGTTCCTGACAGCAAGTGCAAGGTTACCAGTCACAATGTACATCGTAGGGCCAGATAAACCAAATAAAGATTTGGTACTAGACTGACAAGACAAAATCTCCCATTTCAAGTTACAGGTAAGTAGTAATTCTACTCTAACTATAAAAGTACTTACATACACAAGGTAAATGCTGGTTTGATTTTGGCCTCAACTCCACTTTCGTGTCTACCTTCTCTATTAGTTTGCTTTCTTGACAATTAAGAATACAAAACCTCAGCATGAAAATACACAATGATCCCGTCTCCCTCATTCTCAGGGGAATAGAATTCCACAGGTTAATGTCCCTCCAAGAGAGAGAAATAAAAAAGTCTACTCTCCAGTTTAATTGGGAAACTTCTTATTTTTACATTGTCTCTCCTAGCTCTTATCTCACATTAAGTGAAAGATCCTTTCAGCAGCCACTTGTCAAATCCCCTTAGGATCTTATTTGATTCAATAAGATCAGTTCTCATTCTTCCGGTTATCATAGACCCAACTTGGTCAACCTTTCTTTGTAAGGTATCACACCTTCAACTCAGGAATCAATCAACTAAACTTTTTCAGCTCTGCTTTTATTGAAATTACATCCTTTCGTAAATAAGGAGACCATAAACTATACACAGTATTTAAGAAATGGTATCACCAATGCTCTGTCACCTGTCACACAGCTTCCCAGCTTTTATATTCCCCTTGCAATAAACAATATTCAATTTCCTAATCACTCGTTGTACCTGCAGGCTAAGATTTTTAAACTCATTCTAGGTCATCCAAATCCCCCTCTACCCTACAGTTCCACAGTCTCTCTCCATTTAAGTACTGCCTTTCTATTCTTCCTGCCAAAGTGGACAAGTTCACAATTGCCCACATTATACTCTATCCACCAAATTTTTGCTCAATCATTTAACCTACCTATATTCCTTTGGAGAATTACCATATCCTGCTTGCAACTGGCAAGTCAGCAATCATAATCTGGGTCTATTCATCCAAGTCATTGATACTGATTTTAAATTATTGAGGCCTCATTACTGGATCCTGTGGTACTCCAATCATGGCATAGTATCAAACAGAAAATTATACATTTATGCCAACTGTGTTTCCTGGTAACTAACCAATCATCTACCCAGGCTTATGTCCTACCCCCTACATCATGAGGTCTGATTTTGTGTAGCCATCTTTGTATTGACATTTTGACAAATGCCTTCTTGAAATCCAAAAATGCCACATTTCTGGGTTCCCCTTTATCCGCATTCTTTTTTCTTTGAGGAACTAAGAAGTAATCAGTCATAATAAATTAGTCAAACACAAATTTCACAAAACCATATTAACTTTACCTGATTGCATTACCTTTTTCTATGATATAATCTCCTTCATACCTTCCAATATTTTACCCTGGCCTAGAGTTTCCTGCTTTCTACCTCTATTAGCAACATAACACAAACTAAACTCATTTGTAAGGATTAAGAATACTTCAGTCATTTAAAATAAACATTTACCTCTCAGTGTACAAAATTAAGTAAAAATAAATTGGATTTGCTGCCAGTATATCCTACATGAGCCAAAAATTCAGTTAGTTTACCTTATTTAAAATAAGTTGACTTAAGCTCCTACTAGTTCTGCTGTAATAGGTTAGTCTTTGAAATTAACAATATGCAACTGGAAAGCATATGAGGATGGGGAAATTAGGGGAGCTGTTGTGAAAATCGGGTGGAAATATCTAATACAAAATAGTTCCTTCAGAAATACAGAGAAAAGGTCACATTGTTCATAACATCTCTTTTTAAAAGTTTACTTGTAAGAAACTTAGACATACATGCACAAATTAGCGAAACAGCGTAACTGACCAAATTCCATTTGAGAGTTCCAGCCACAACAGCAGAATTTTCTGTTCAGCCCAATTTGCAAACTCCTTTGTGTTCAGCTCAACTGGATTAACCCTAGCAATGTTAACATTTACCGTGATGCAGTATATTAACCAATTACAGTATATGTACCTAATTTATAGGTCAGAAGTTTTAAATTTCTTTGATGGTGATTAACAGTTATTTTTATGATCCAGGCCAACAGTAAAATATCTGAGATGGCGGGGGGCGGAAAGTGTCTGCCTGGTGGGAGAGAGATGAAAGATCCAAATAGAGAACATGTGGCAGTGGGACCTTTTTTCATGTCAATACTCAAGACAGGGTAATAGCTGTAAGATACATCTTTTTACAAATTTTACAAGCAGCATTTTAGGATTTTCTAAATCTTCAAACTTGAAAACATTACTGAAAATTAACTGTGAATGTCTGGAAGTGGTTAAAGGAATGGAAGCAACTAACAATTATGTTTAGCCAGCAGGAAGTTGTAAAACATCCACCATTAAATGCTCCATTCCATTACTGCATGTAAAACAGGATTAAATCTGCTTTCCTAATATTTTGAACAAAAAAAACTGATTTCACAGTACAGAAGTAGCAGATTCTCCTGTTGCCACAGAAATATATTGGACCTCTACAAACCTAGAATGGTAGGTTTGGTGCCAAGGAGTGCTGATCGTGCCCTGAGATATTTGCATCATGCTTGAGTCTGGTTGGTTTTCCACTAATTTTGTAGAATGCCAGGAGTGAGGTCGGGCTGTCAGTTCAGTCCGCCTGTGAACAGAGAGAAAACAAAATGTAGCTTTATTAACACAGCAAGTAACAGTCACAAGGAACAAGTCTGATCAATACAGCCTTTACTTGTATGTTTATTCTGTCCAGTGAATAATTTCCGCATTCATTTTCTTTCTATATTTGTTGACATACAAAAAAAAACTTTCATCGTTTTGCAGAAGACCTCCAAAACTGTAGGAAAACAATCAGTGTTCAGTACAGAGACGTATTTAAAACAGGCTTTAGGAAAATACAGGAAATTAAAGCGATTATAGAGTTCTGAAGTAAACGTTCTTCAGATTGCCATCAAAATCTATGTTTTACAATAAACCGCTTTACAATTACAAAATAGTGAGGAAGTAAAGTAAGAATCGGAGGCCCATCTCTAGTTATCTCTTTTTTAAAAATTGTTCCCTCCCATTAAATTCTTGGTGGAATGAAGCATCCTATTCTATGTAATCTTCCATTTTTAGTTATGATGTATTCTCATGACAAGAGCATGATGGAGCAGGGACAATACCTAGAAAAACAACATCAGAGAAGGAAAATACCTCATCTGAGCCTGTAACCAAAAGATGACAAACTGTCAGCTGTACTGCTACATTAAATATGTTGGACTCTTTTTGACAACTTTGGACCATCAAAATAGTCAACACTCTGAAGTTTGTGTGACTGCAATGGCTTGATTTATTAACAACAGTCACTAGAGAAGAAGTTCCATCAAATAAGAAGCAAAGTTGTTATCTAATATCAAAGATGGAAATTAGTCTTCAATTCCCCAGTTGGCATGTTTTCAACCTTGGTTTTGGTACCATGCAGTGATTCAAGGTAAAAGCCAATCAATTGTAGGAGATATTGCAGGTAATATCAACAGTTTCTGGAAGCTACATCATCAGCTTGTCTTTTTTGCCAATAATCACCAACAATGTCGATTATGGCGAACACTCCCACTGGTGATAGAAGTAATACCCAAAGGGGCCGAAAAAGTACTTGGAATGGTCTCTTGCTTGATCAAGCACATTAAAGTGTGCTTTGGGACTTCAGACAGTAGCTAGTGGTTAATCAACTTGTTTCAGAATCGCCACACCAACAGCTAGATTCTTCTCCCTATAGAATTTACTTTTGCAAGAACATTGGTGCAGATCAAAGCAAGAAAGGATTAGAAATAAATCATATCAAAGTAAAACAGCCATCATTTATAGCCTTCCCTTGAGAGCTTATAATGAAAATGTAATTTAGAAGTGACAGCTTTTTGATTCTTCTTTCAAATTTACTAAAAGTGAAAAACAAAATAATTGATCTTAAAGGTTCAATGGCCAGGCAGAGTAAGGTATTCGGAAGCAATAATTTAAATTCATTGCCGCATATTTCAGATACATGATTGTGATAAATTGAAAATATTTTGATCTACTACAGGAATTAGCCTTTAGGTAAGATGAAAGCCAGGAGCACGACGTTAAAGACCACAGACTGCTTTATTGAAAAACTGGAATTTCTTTCCTCTGCTTCCCCCCCACCCAATATCCTTTGCATTTTCTTTTTAAAGTACTGATTAATTTACAGCCAAGCTCCATTAGCGTCGGATGTAACTCCAAAGTGGCCACCTAAGGCATGGGGCAGAAACCAGACTGTATTGCTTTGGGTGCCTGTTATAAAAGGTCAATGGAACAGCATACTGGTTGCTGGCATGATAATTGTGCCAAACTGCATTTCTAAACCAGATTGACAGATTACTTATTAGTCTTGGTCATCGTACTTATAGTTAGTCAGCTGTCCATCCAATCTCAGCACAGGCACATCTTTCCAGCAAGGCGTACGGGAAAACAATCAATACTCAGAAGCTTGGCTGACTTCTCCCAAGCCCAAAATTCTGGGTATGACCAACTAAATGCACTAAAAAGAAAAGCGCCCAAAGGAATTGAAGTCTTAAAACATAGGTCTGATTTCGAAAAATGGTATTGCTGCTGTAACACACCTTGTGCTTTGGGGAAGTTGCAATCTACTAGCCTCACAGAGTAGATCCGTTCCAAGATTTGCAAACCGATTGTCAAAATAAAATTGGATCTATACATTTTGCACTAAAAGTGCTGCACCTCTAAGAATAAAACATGGTAAAGGCCTTTGGAAATCGATTTATGTCTCATGTTTTCTGAAGTTCTTTTTCCTCTGTACACCACCCATATTAAATCCAATGTTGGCACACCAAAGAGATTACAGGGACCATGCACATTTTAAAGTTGTACTACTGATTTGGTCACAGATTATCTGGGGATTCCTCTATCATGTGTTTAAATTTGATGTGGGTTCTGAGCTTTTTGAAGCAGATGCCTCCATTCAAACAAGTCACTGAAACACCAGGTGGGACACAAATTATTGCAGCAGTTAAAAAAAAACACCAGCTTTGGGGTAAATATGAAAACCTCTGCTTGTAACTCCTAAAATGCTTCCTCCGTGTATTTAAATAGGTTCTTTACATTTATATTTAGGTGATCACTTGACCCCTTGGCAAACTTAGTTTGATACCAAACTGGAATAGTTTGTGGCAGGCAAAGGCAGCAGCTCCTTTCTACGATCTCTCTTAATTCTCCTCCAAAGTCACAATCAGATTTGAGACCTACATGGTCAGTGTTGCAGTGCTGTGAAACTCAAATCACTTTCCAGAAATGCAAATATGAAACTAATTGGGCGCATGAAATTTCCTTTAAAGTGCTATACAAATGCAAGTAGACATTGATATTTTAAAATACCTCAATATGTCTCATATGTCTTTAGATTAAAAAGAAAGCTTTACAAACTTTGCAGAGAATAAGATGTGCAGGTTAACTGGATTGGCTATGAAAACTTGTCCACAATGTCCAGAGATGTGCAGGCTTTTATTTTTATTCATTTTGAGGGATTGTTCCACGTAACCTACAAAGAGGCAGGCATAGGTTGGGCCCATGCAGGTACCCATGGCCACCCCCTTTGTCTGTAGGAAGTCTATGGGTACCCGCATGGGCCCAAGCTATGCCTGCCTCTTTGTAGGTTACGTGGAACAATCCCTCTTCCGTACCTACACCGGCCCTAAACCCAACCTCTTCCTCCGTTACATTGATGATTGTATCGGCACCGCCTCGTGCTCCCACGAGGAGCTCGAACAGTTCATCCACTTCACCAACACCTTCCACCCCAACCTAAAGTTCACCTGGACCATCTCTAACACCTCTCTCTCCTTCCTGGACCTCTCTGTCTCCATCTCGGGTAACCACCTACAAACCGATATCCATTTCAAGCCCACCAACTCCCACAGCTACCTAGAATACACCTCCTCCCACCCAGCTTCCTGCAAAAATGCCATCTCATGTTCCCAATTCCTTCGCCTCCGCCGCATCTGCTCCCAGGATGAGGCATTCCACTCCCGTACATCTCAGATGTCCTCATTCTTCAAGGACCGCAACATCCCTGCCCGCAGTGGTCGCAAACGCCCTCAACTGCGTCTCCTGCATTTCCCGCAACTCATCCCTCACACCCCGTCCCCGCAATAACAACCAAAATAGAATCCCCCTTGTCCTCACGTACCACCCCACCAATCTCTGGATCCAATGCATCATCCTCCGACACTTCCGCCATCTGCAATCTGACCCCACCACCAAAGACATTTTTCCCTCCCCACCCTTGTCTGTTTTCCAGAGGGACCACTCTCTCCGTGACTCCCTTGTCCGCTCCACACTCCCTTCCAGCCCCACCATACCCAGCACTTTTCCCTGCAACCGCAGGAAGTGCTACACCTGCCCCCAC
>JAHRHZ010000049.1:768814-819943 GCA_024137785.1 Ginglymostoma cirratum | reverse complement strand
CTTCCCCTCCCCCATTTCTGATGAAGGGTCTAGGCCCGAAACGTCAAGCTTTCCTGCTCCTATGATGCTGCTTGACCTGCTGTGTTCATCCAGCTCCACACCTTGTTATCTCTAATGTGCTGGGGATTTGGTTTCAAATTCCTCAATGGCAGACAGTGGAATTTGAATTCAATGAAAATGTCTTGAATTAAGAATCCAGTGATGACCATGAAACCATTGTCGATTGTCAAAATAACCCCATCTGGTTCACTAATGTCCTTCAGGTAAAGGAATCTGCCATCCTCATCTGGTCTGGCCTACATGTGACACTAGACCCACAGCAATGTGACTGACTCTCAACTGCCCTCTGAAATGGCGTGGAAAGCTACTCATTTGTAACAATCGCTACCACGTCTTAACAAAGAAATGAAACTGGATGATGACTTGGTATTGACCCAGGCACAGGAAATGGCAAAATCAACCCCATGACCCTGCAAAGTCCTCCTTACTGACATCTGGGGCTACTGCCAAAATTGAGGGAGCTGTCTCATAGACTAGACAAGTGGCAGCCTGCCATTGTAAGGTATGATTCTGAGTATATGACTACCTCCCAGATACCACCATCACCATCCTTGGATATGTCTTGTCACATCTGCAGGACAAATTCAACATAAGTGGCGGCACAGTAGTATACAGTCAGGAGGGCATTGCTCTGGAGTATTCAACATTGATTGGCGTCAGGTTACACATGGGCAAGGAAGCCTCCTGCTGATTATCACGTATCTTCCTCCTTCAGCTGATGAATCGGTACTCCTCCATGTTGAGCAGCACTTGGGAGGAAGCACTGAGGGTGGCAAGGGGACAAAATATAATCTGGGTGGGAGATCTCAACGTCCACCACCAGGATTGTGGCAGTGCTATTATCGAACTGGTTGAATCCTAAAGGACGTAGCTGCTAGCCTGGATCTGCAGCAGGTAGTGAGGGAACTAACAAGGGTAAAAGAATTAGTTGACCTCAACTTCACCAATCTGCCAGCTGCAGTTACATCAGTCCATGACAGTATCATTAAGAGTGACCACGGCACAGTCCTTTCGAGACAAAATCTGACTTTCACACTGAGAATACCCTCCAGTGCGTCACGTGGCACTATCACCATGCTAAATGGGACAGACTTTGCACAAATCTAGCAACTCAAGACTGGGCATCCATGATGTAAGCAATACTCTTAACACAATTTGCAAACTCATGTCCCAGAATATCCCCACTCAACCATTACCATCAAGCCAGGGGATCAACCCTGGTTCAATGGAGAGTGCAGGAGGGTATGCCAGGAGCAGCACTAGGCACACCTGAAAATGAGGTGTCAACCTAGTGAAACCATCAAACAGGACTACTTATACACCAAACAGTGAAAGCAGCAAGGTGATAGACAGAGCTAAGCGATCTCACAACCAATGGATCAGATCCGAGTTCTGCAGTCCTGCCACATTCAGTTGCGGATGGTGGTGGATAATTAAACAGCTCACTGGAGGAGGAGGCTGCACAAATACCCCTTCCTCAATGATTGAAGAGCCCAACACATCAATGCAAAAGCTAAGGTTCAAGCATTAGCAATAATCTTCAGCCAGAAGTGCTGAGCGAACGATCCATCTCAGCCTCCTCCAGTGGTTTCCAGAATTACAGATACCAGTCTTCAAACAATTCGATCCACTCCACATAATATAAAGAACGGGTTGGAGGCACTGGACACTGCAAAGGCTATGGGCCCTGACAACATTCCGGCAATAGTACTGAAGGAGTGTGCTCTAGAACCTGTTGCATCCCAGCCAAGCTGTTCCAGTACAGCTACGATACAGCATGACCTGGACAGGTTGGATGAGTAGGCAAATCAATGGCAGATGAAGAATAATTTGGATAAATGTGAGGTTATTCACTTTGGAAGCAAAAACAAGAAGGCAGATTACTACCCAATTGGCTGTAAATTGAGAAAGGGGTGTGTGCAGCGGGAACTAGGTGTCCTTGTGCATCAGTCACTGAAGGTAAGCATGCAGGTGCAGCAGGCAGTAAAGAAGGCAAATGGTATTTTGGCCTTCATTGCGACAGGTTGAGTACAGGAGTAGGGATGTGTTGTTGCAGTTATACAGGGCCTTGGTGAAGCCACACCTAGAATATTGTGTGCAGTTGTGGTCTCCTTTTCGGAGGAAGGATGCTCTTGCTCTCGAGGGAGTGCAGCAAAGGTTTACCAGGCTCATTCCGGGGATGGTGGTAGGACTGATGTACTGGGAGAGATTTACTAGGTTAGGATTATTTTAGCCGGAGTTCAGATGAATGGTTGGTGGGGCGGGTGGGGGATCTCAGAGAATTACAAAATTCTAACAGGGCTGGACAGGGTAGATGCAGGGAGAATGTTTCCGATGGTGGGTGTGTCCAGAACTGGGGTCACAGTCTGAAGGTTCGGGGTAGGCCATTTAGGATGGAGATGAGGAGACATTTCTTCACCCAAAGAGTGGTGAGCCTGTGGAATTCATTACCACAGGAAGTAGTTGATATCAAAACATTGAATGAATTCAAGAGATGACTAGATATCGCACTTGGGGCGAATGGGTTCAAAAGATTTTTTTCCCTCTTTATTCATTCACGGGACGAGGGTGTCACTGGCTAGGCAGCGGTTATTGCCCATCCCTAATTGCCCAGAGGGCAGTTCAGAGTCACATGTACGCCAGACCAGGTAAGGGTGGTAGTTTCCTTCCCTAAAAGGACATTAGTGAACCAGATATGTTTTTCCGACAATTGGCAATGGATTCACGGTCATCATTAGACTCTCAAATCCAGATATTTATTGAATTAATGAACTCAAATTCCACCATCTGGCATGGCGGGAATAGAACCCAGGTCCCCAGAACATTATCTGGGTCTCTGGATTAACAGTCCAGCGATAATACCACTAGGTCATTGCCTCCCCATGCGGAGAAAGCAGGATTAGATTATTGAGCCATGATCGCGATGAATGGCAGAGCAGGATCTAAGGGCTGAATGGTCTCCTCCTGCTCCTATTTATGTTTCTATGTATCTACCCAACAATGTGGAAAATTGCCCAAGTATGTCCTGTACACAAAATGCAGGACAAATCCAACCCGACCAATTACTGCCCCATCAATCTACTTTCAATCATTAACACTGATGGAAGGTGCCATCAACAGCGCTATCAAGCATCACCTGCTCAGCAATAACCTGCTCAGCAACACCCGGTTTGTGTTCTGCCAGAGCCACTCAGCTCTGACGTCATTACAGCCTTGTTTCAAACACGGACAAAGCAGTTGAATTCCAGAGGTGAAGTGAGAGTGTGACAACCCTTGACGTCAAGGATGCATTCAACTGAAATGTGACATGTAGGTACCCATGAAAAACTGGAATCAATATTGCTATGAGTAACTCACGCCCTCATTCCACAACTTCGGTCCACCATCTACAAGGCACAAGTCTGATGAGAAGTGTGATGTATTACTCCCCACTTGCCTGTACGCGTGCAACTCCACCAACATGTAAGATGCTGACACCATCCAGGACAAAGCAGCCCGCTTGATTGTTACCATATACACAAGCATTCACTCCCTCAACCATTGAAGCTCAGAAGCAGCCATGTGTATTAGCTATAAGGTCCACTGCAGAAATTAAACAAAGATCCTCAGAAAGCACCTTCCAAATCCAAGGCTACTTCCATCGTAGGATAAGGACAGCAGATATACGGGAACACCACCACCTTCAAGTTCCCTTCCAAGTCATTCACCATCCTGACTTGGAAATAGATGGCTGTTCCTTCACTGTCGCCGGGTCAAAATCCTGGAATTCTCTTCAGAACAGCATTGCGGGTTTACCCACAGCACATGGACTGCAGCGGTTCAAGAAGGCAGCTCACCTTCTCAATGGCAACAAGGGACAGGCATTAAATGCTGGCTCAGTCAGTGATGCCCACACCCCACGAGTAAATTAAAGAGACATTTGGTGCGTTGTGTGATTTCCATCAATTAGATCACAGCTGATCTGATAGACCTCAACTGCACTCCCCTGCCTTTTCCCCATTCCCCTCGATTGCCTTACAGATTAATAATCTGACTATCTCAGCCGTGAACATTCTTAATGACCCAACTTTGTTAGCACTCTACAGTAAAGAATTTTGCAACATTAAATCAACAAATATCACCTTGGTACCACTAGTGCATCTTCCTCCTTACAAGGAGGTCAAGCTTCTCCAATATTCTTGCCTGTCCTTTAAAGGCCCCAGAACCTACCACTACCAAATGTCCCTTGTTGTTTGGGACCATGTGAATGGTCCTAAAGCATGTGGTTGTAGATTTACATGTTTCACCTATTTTCAACCTGACTTCATCTAAAAACATCATTGCACATATAACAATGATAGCTGTGGTGACAGAGTTCACCTGTTCAGTTGCAGTACCAGTTTTGAGACACTCTTGTCTGTAAGCCAAAAAAAAATGCAAATTTGGATAAGTATAGTAACTCTTCAAGAAATAAAATCTGAACTTAAAGCATGTTTTCTAATAGAAAGTTCTGCAGTAACTCCAACTTTTAAGTACAGGTTGAAGATTGTCTGAAGTGATGTCTGATGAACAAGCTAAAAGAGTAGTCTATGTAAACAGTCCTGAAAAAGACAGATGTAGTTCATACCACTTTCTGCTGTCTAATGGCTTTTGGGATTCAACATGTCATAGCAGTGATAATGCGTCTAGGGAGTAGGGTGAAAAGATCACACAGAGATTAATTCTGAGGCTGGGCATATTCAATCACGAAACGAATGTGACGCACTAAAGACAAGCCTAAACAAGTATTTTAGGCAGCACAAAGGAATAAAATGGGCACATGTGTCCTGTAACAATTGTCACAGCACTGCAACTAATGTCAAAATATTTTTAGACAGATCAGTTTTCAAATCTTTTTAAGCATCACTTCTCGTTGAGAAGGCGCAGGGGAAATTTTAGACTTGTTATTTTCATCTACTTTAATAGAAAGTAAAATCTGCAGAGTTGTAAAGTGTTCTGTTAATTCGGTACCACCCATTTTTGCATTACCGTACAATGTCAAAATACTGACACTATTTATTATAGAAAAAAAAACTGACAATGCATTTCCTTATATTTAGTCAGTCACTTTGGTGCAACTAAAATTACATCATTAAAAGTTAACATGCCTGTGAGGTAAGTGTTTCCAAAGGCTACAATAACAATAAATCACTTGGGGACCAGTCTGCAAAACAAACAGTAAGTTAATATTTGACATTATGTCACTGCTCCAAAGTAGGAGAAGGAGGCAGAGTTCATTAATGGCAAAATGAATTGATCGTTAGCTAGATTTTATTTCCCAACATGCAGCTGTAGACAGTTGGAGCCACATTTCTCTGCTTTAACAGAGTTATCTTCAGACTTGCTTCCTTGCCACACCTCTACAGTTTGCACACAGAATGGTGAGGTTATACCATTAAAAGCAGATCATCCTCACCTGCTTTAATGACCATGAATAGTCCACTGAGGGAAGGAAGGCAGTCAGACAAACATTGATTTAATGCTTAACTATAAAAGTTTAATATGTCGGTATTCATTAAACAAGTTAGTGAGGTTAAATCTAGGAAGTCACCCACATCTAATTCCATACTTTTTCCATTGACATTCACATTGGGCTGGATTTAATGTGTCCATGCTGGACATGTTTTTGCCCATATTTTGTCTCTTTGTAAACAACATGATGAAAACTAATAATTAAGGCATCAAGGAGCAAAACTGGAGTCAGTGGTAATCAGGGGAAAACTCTCTGCTGGTTGCAGTCATACCTGGCATACGGAAGATGGTCATGATTGTTGGCGGTCAGTCATCTCTACTCCAGGACATCTCTGTAGGAGTTCCTCAGGGCAGTATTCTAGGCCCAAACATCTTCAGCTGCTCGATAAATGACTTTTCTTCCAAACAAACTCAGAAGTGGGGGTGTTCACCAAGGATTGCACAATGCTCAGTACCAATCATGACTCCTCAGATACTGAAACAGTCTCTGTTCAAATGCAAAAGACCTGGATAATATCCAGGCTTGGATTGAGAAGTGGCAAGTGACATCCGTGCCACACAAACACCAGGCAATGATCGTCTCCAACACAAGACAATCTAGTCACTGTCCCTTGACATTAAATGGTGTTCCCATCATTGAATCCGCCACTATCAATATTCTGGAGGTTACCATTGACCAGAAGCTCAACTTGCCTCAGAAACACACAGCTATAAGAGCAGGTCAGAACCTAGGAATATTGCGGCAAATAACTCACCTGCTGACTCCCCAAAACGTGTCCACCATCTACGAGGTACAAGTCAGGAGTGTGATCGAATACTCCCCACTTGCCTGATGAGTGCAGCTGCAACACTCAAGAAGCTTGACACCATCCAGGAAAAATCAGCTTTTTGACTGGCACCACATCCATAAGCAACAACTCCCTCCACCACCGATGCTCGGTAGCAGCAGTGTGTACTATCTACAAGATACACTGCAGAAATTCACCAAAGATCTTCAGACAGCACCTTCCAAACCCACGATCACTTCTATCTAGAAGGACAAGGGCAGCAAATACAGGAGAACACCACCACCTGCAAGCTCCACTCCAAGTCACTCACCATTCTGACTTGGAAATATATCATCTTTCCTTCACTGTTGCTGGGTCAAAAGCCTGGAATTACCTCCATAAGGGCACTGTGGGTCTACCTACAGCACATGTACTGCAGCTGTGCTCGGAGGCAGCTCACTACCAGCTACTCAAGGATGACTAGATACTTACAATGATGCACCTGAAAGGTTTCTCTCATGTATTTTATTTCTGCCTTTGGTATGCACTTACTTTCAAAAGGAGGCTACTTCATTTTAAAAAAAATTTGGTCCTGCCAAGTTCAGTGAACATGTGCAAGCCTGTCCTAGGACCCAAAGTCAGCATCTATGGTGTAAGTATCACAGTGACACCCACATCACGTGAATGAATTTAAAAGAAAAGATTTCAGAGACCAGACAGAGTAAGATCTACGGAAGATCTGATCTGTTTCAGTGAAGGAGCAGGTCCAGATGCCAGAATTTCTCTTTCAAAAGGGCAAATTGACCTATTAAGAATGTTGAGGAGTGTTTCTGCTGCTGTTGTGGAATAAAAGTGACAGAGTTTTCACAGCAGGTTCTTGTATGTCGATTGGCCTGAAACCATCTAAGGAATTTCTTCACAAAACTTCTTCTTCTAATTTTGTAGTTAAAACAACTGGGTAGGGAAAAGTCTCAAGAAAGGACTGCATAATTGTAATGATGTTGCGTTAACAGTGTGACAGAAGTGCAACTAGGTGCCTTATTCATTTGTTTCAATCATGCTCATACCAGGTTGTCTCACTCTTCAGTGTGGACGGCAGGCTTAAAAAGGAGTGAAGTGGAAAATCCTCAACACCTGAGATAATAGGAACTGCAGATGCTGGAGAATCCGAGATAACAAGGTGTAGAGCTGGATGAACACAGCAGGCCAAGCAGCATCATAGGAGCAGGAAAGCTTGACGTTTCGGTCGTAGACCCTTCATCAGAAAGGGTCTACGCCCGAATCGTCAAGCTTTCCTGCTCCTATGATGCTGCCAATCCTCAACACCTACTTCCTTTAAGCATAGGAGAGAGCAATTGGTGAATTTAGTCCAGAAGTTGTATTGTCAACAATTGGAGACGACCTATAAATTTTAAGCTTGAGGGCAAAACTGTTTTTTTGTGCATCTATAACAAAGCATATTGTCCAGCACTGTGATACTTGGACTGTAGATGCTGACTTTGCGTTCGAAACAGACTTGCCCATGGTCACTGAACTTGGCACGACCAAATAAAAAATTGAATAGTCTCATCTGAAAGTAAATGCATATCAAAAGCAGAAACAAAACACGAACCTTTCAGATGCACAGTGGCCTCAGTACCACTGGAACTCTACCAGACACTCCAGATCAGGGAGATAGGCAACTCCAACTGGAAAGCAAAGCAAAATAAAAGCAAAAGATTCAAAACAGAAATAATATCTTGCACTTGTGGGGATTTGTCAAACAACTTGACATCTTTATCAAATAGCGTTTATTGCATTCTTTTCGAAATTTGTGACCTTCGTTTGTTGAAAGTGCCTCTGCCCCTGATTGGGTAATTTTAATGGCTGCTGGCGATAAAACGTGCAGCAACTCTAACATTCAAGATGGTAAGCCTCTGGCAACCAACTGACGATCTTATAATGTCTTTGCACAAGCACAGAGGCAACTTGTGATAAGTAAGTAACTCCAACCTGACAAAGAAAATGTTCAGAATAGTCCGAATTAATGACCTGCTACAATAATTAATGGCCCAGAA
The DNA here is from genome assembly GCA_024137785.1 of Ginglymostoma cirratum. NCBI lineage: Eukaryota > Metazoa > Chordata > Chondrichthyes > Orectolobiformes > Ginglymostomatidae > Ginglymostoma > Ginglymostoma cirratum. Next base: position 811,569 of record JAHRHZ010000049.1, on the reverse strand, counting down.
AACAAACTTACTGCAATCCTAACAACAAACACAATAAAAGACAAAGAATGGATCATTTTGGCTGATTAATGATCCACATTTGGAGTCCACGCTCAAGAAGATTCATGGCTTTGACCTTTATGTCTGACTTAAAAATTTAGTTTCTTGCTTTTTCAAATCTCATCTTTTGGCGTGTACACCAGCAGTTAAATGACAGTCACTTGAACTAACACTCACTTGAAAAACCGATCCTATCTCAGGTAATTTAATTTATCTGCCACACTGGATAATTCAAATCAATGCAATTTACCCCCTTAAGAGGGTTTAGCATCAGGCATCATCACTTTGCCCTGAAAACTCATTTGTATAAACAATAAAGTGGCAGCTGTGACAGTCACTTTTTGTTGTAAAGACTGGGCAGCGGAATCTGTACAATTTCTAAAATGGAACAAACAAGGTGCAATCAGCATTCTGTCCCATCAAAATGGTTAGTTATCGGAAAGTCAAGTGATTTCTGTTGTGGTTTATGAATAGACAGAGAATTTGGTCTGGATTTTTATGTGTAACGGGAGTTGGGCAACAGTGGCCCACCTTGGGACAACGAACCTGCAAAGAGGGGAAGTTTGCCCTTGGCGGGGGGGGGGGGGGGGGGCATGGAGATGGTTGGCAGTTGCAACCAGTCAGGCCTGCCAACCCCCAGAGAGAATTCAGAGGCTGCCAAGATGACCCTTCTGAACGCCTGCCTGTATTTTGAAACTTTACAGCAGTATAAGGCCCTCTAGTTCTCATCCATCTCACACTCTCCATGCCTGGTCCCATATTCCGTCAGTGCCAAACGACACCCTTCACATTTTCCTGAGGCCCCTCATGTCCTCCACGCGAAGCTATGGTACTGCCACCCTCTGTATTAAATAATTCCTATTGCGCTGCAGTTAAAAAGTCATTAATTTATAGAGATTGCTTTTCTTACAGCCCTACAGAAATATCAATCATCCAGGCCTTTTAAAGTATCAAATACAGAAACCACAAACACTTGAAACTGCTTTATCTTGTGTGAATAAGCACAGTGGAATTGACACAATTGTGCAGAATCAGAGCTGTCATTCAAGCAAACTTTTCTTTAGCTTCAGTATGCATTATTTTTATTTAATCTCAGAATGAATTGGCTGAAAGCCCAGATATTGAATGGAGCGTTGAAACAACTATGTCACAGAAAAAGCATTCTCTCACCCTGACCTGCAAGAAGAGGAGGACCCTGTCTGATCAACCTGTCAAAGGAAGCTTCAAATAGTTTGCAGTTAACACAAAAATTGGCTGTGTGGTTGTTCATGAAGAGGGACATTGTAGACTGCAGGAAGATTTTAAACAGACTACTAAGATAGGCAGAAATATGGCATATGGAGTTCAACCAAGTGAGGTGCCAGGTAGTGTATTTCAGGAGATCAAACAAGGTAGTAAATCAGGGAAGGAACTGAAAAGTATGGAGGAGGGAGAGGGAGAGAGAGAGAGAGAGAGAGAGAGAGAGAGAGAGAGAGAGAGAAAGAGAGAAAGAGAGAGCACGTGTGTCTGGAGTGAATGTCCACAGATCCCTGAAAAAGTCGGCTAGGTGGCTTAGAAGGACTATGAAATACTCTTATTAGCCAAGGCACAGAATGTATGAGTAGCAAGTTTGTGCTGGAGCTACAGAAAACATTAGGTAGGCCACAAATTAAATACTGCACACTCTGGTTCTAGTCACCTCACTATTAGAGGGGATATAGTGAAGATTTAAAAGTACCTGAAAAATATAGCTATAAAGGAAAGAATAGTCAGGATGGGGTTGATAACCTTGGCACAGAACAGGCTGAGGGAAGATGGGAATGAAGTAGACTGTGAGGGCCCTGAATAGAGTGGGAGTGGGAATCTAGACAAACGCCTAAACATCTTATTGGAGGGGTCAATGACTAGAGGGCATAGACTTAAAGTGATTGACGGAACAATTAGGAGAGATATGAGGAAATTATTTTCATCTAGAGGGTAGAGAAGATCTGAAACTCACTGCCTGAGAAGGGTGGTAGAGTCAGAATCCATCATTAAAAAGAGTGTCTTAGTGAAATGCCATAAGCTTGATGAATATGGACCAAGTCCTGGAAAACGGGATGATGCTGGTTGGCTTGCTGTTCGGCAGGTGTAGGCACAACGGGAAGAGCCATCTACTGCGCTGCACATCTTTTGTATTGTGTAAATAATCTAAATATCTGAAGGGAATTTGGGGAGAGTGCAAGGGGGTGAAAGGACATGAATTGGTCCTGAGGTGGAGCAGTATGGACAAAAAGGGTTGAAGAGCATTCCTCCATGCTATAACAATTCTACGATATAACACAGGCAGTGAGAGAAATAGCATTGATACATTTTCAACAACAGGTTTGCCTCTACAGAAACTTGGCCACAAGCTTGTCTGGAGACTCGGAGGCTTCCAACTTTTTCCAAAGAATGATGAGAAGCAATCCATCCAACTTGATTTGCAAACATCTTAAAAGGACTGTAAATTTGTTCGTGTGATTTACTTCTAGTACTACAGCTAATAGCCCAAATGTATGCTTTGTCTCTAGTTCTATTTTTGTTTGAATGCATGGCTGTGCACGAGTAAGTATCTCAAAGCATTTACATTTCAGGGTGCTGAGAGAGTATGCATTATCACGTCTTCTGATTTAACATGAGATAAAAGCCTGCTTGCATTTATTGCTGTAAAACATTTAAAACATTCCCCCCTAAAAACCACATTATTGTGGACAACAGAAGTGAAAAGAAAAGTGGAGAAATCTCTCTGTAGCACAATATAAATGCAACCTTCTGCAGTCTGATCTTTGATCACTTATCCCACTGATCATCTTTAGATTGCAACCAGGACATTATATTTGCATGGCTTTTAAACAAATAAACAATTGGGGAATTTTTCTTAAATAGAACGTTTACTTAGTTCCTGGTTATGTACAAAATTAGATGTCCTGGATTTGTGCAGCAGAGTAATGATTTAGTATTTTTTATTCAGCTAAACTGGCTGGAGTTGCTGCTGGTGTGCACTGTACTGGGAGTGAGAAAGCATCATGATTAAGTATTGTAGCCAGGGGTTGGAAGGGAAATGGAAAGAATGCAACCTTGCAATAGAAACATCTCTTCTGAAGTCCAGACAACATTGAAATACTGGATGAGACACCCCGGCTACTCTCTTGTAGATTTCACTGTCAAAAACCCACTATATTTTTCAATGGAGCAAACATCCATTTAACACAAATACTTGGCACGCAAAAGATTGTTCAACTGGGATAATGTAATAGCAATGATGTTATGGGCAGATCAAAAGGATGGAATCAGAACAAATCTAAAATATACATTGGTTAGCGCCTCAACGATTATACACAATGAGAACAAAGACGACACCAAGGCGGTTATTAAAGTTTTGCTGAACCAAGGTTTAGGCCAGTCCATTACACAAGATAAAATCACTTCTACCTCCTGGAGCAAAGCTTCCCAGTTTCAAATTCTTTGTTACCTAGTCAGGGAATATTGTACACAGAAAAATACTGTTATCTCGCTAATACCGCCCTGACACAAAATCGAAAGTCTCAATAGGTAACTTTGTTTTTACAAGGCATATTAGGATCAGCCAAAAGTTGTGCTCAACCATCAAGTTCCTGAATGTAGTGGATATAACTGGATCAGAAGTGATCAGAAGCCAATTCGTTTCTTACAAGATAGCTGTTCCATTAAGCCCTGACATTAGAATCCAGACAATAACATGGGGGAAAAACTTCCATCCACGTCCTGTGCACAGAAAACTGGAAAAATCTAGCATAGCCGATTTACTTCCTTATAAACGGCACGGTTACAGAAGAGGTCATCCAACAGAGACACTAACTCATCAATGTTCTTTGAGTATTACAGGGACCACAGAGCCCTCAGCCTCCTACACTCCAGATGACACAGAAGTGAGAGCAAAGTATGTCGGGAAGAGGGCATAAGGAGGTTGCAAATGGATAGATAGGTTGAGGAAATGGAAAAATATCTGGCAGATGGAATATAATGTATAAAAATATAAACTTGTTCATTTTAACAGGAAGACTAAAAAAAGCAGCATATTACTTAAATGGAGAGCGACTAAGAATTCAGAAGTGCAGAGGTATCTAGGTGTGCAAGTGCAGAATTAGAGATCACTGTTTTAACATTAACAGTCATCCTTTTAGGGCAGAAGCAAGGAGAATTTCTTCTGCTCACTGTTGTGCAATTTTGAAACTCTCTGCCTCAGAGGGTGGTAGAATGGGGTAACTGAATATTTGAGAGGGTAGACAGGAATTTGGATTTCAAAATATAAACAGATAGCATGAATTCATTGAAAGGCACAGCAGGCTTGACGGGCCAAATGGCAAGAATTTTATTCCTCAGTCCTAAGTTCATGAGAGAGATTTTTTACTAAATCTTCAAAAATATAAGTGCACAAACCTGAAGCTAATAGTGTGACATGGGTTGGTGACTGATTGCAAGGTTGGAAAGAATGCAGGAGTTAGTTCTCTGAATGCCAGGATGTATTAAGGAGCGTTTGCCAAAAGATCTGTACTGGGGCCTCTGCTTTTCATTCTACATATTAATGAATTGAAAGAATACAGTTGTCTATCCAGTTTAACAGCTGACACTAAGTGACACAGTAAATTTTGTGGATTGCAACAGGAAATTGCAAAGAGATATGGACAGCTTTTGTGAATGGTCAAATCTATAGCAAACGGAATTCAATGTGGAAAAAAAGTGAGAGAAGCAGGTCAGACAAACTCAAAGCAATATATTTTCTGAACAGTGAGCAACTAGGAGCTGTGGAGAAGCAAACAGCTTTGTGTAGGAGAGATAAAAGGTACTGCAGATGCTGGAGAATCCGAGATAACAAGCATGGGGCTGGATGAACACAGCAGGTCAAGCAGCATCATAGGAGCAGGGAGATTTACAGATTATTGAACATTAGTGCAACCATACCTAAAGTAATCAAAAAGACTGATGGCATAGCCTTTATTTCAAAGGGGTAGGAATGTAAATTTGAGCAAAACATGCCTTTTCTTTTACAGTTAGCATACTACATGCTCTTTGGGTAGAAGCTTCAGGAAGAGGTAAGATCCTGGGGAGCATTGCTGGACAAAAGAGACCTTAGAGTGCAGGTTGATGGTTCCTTAAAAGTGGAGTTCCAGGTAGATAGGATAGTGAAGGCTTTTGGATATGCTTGTCTTTATTAGTGAGTGCATTGAATAAAAGAGTTGGAGGTCATGTTGCACTGTACAGGTCATTGGTTAGACCACTGCATGCAATTTTGCGAGAGGAAGGACGTTGTGAAACTTGAAAGGGTTCAGAAAAGACAAGGACATTGACCGACAGGGTTGGAGCATTTGAGCTAGCGGGAGAGGCTGAATAGGTTGGGGCTATTTTCACTGGAGCGTCAGAGGCTGAGGCGTGACCTTATAGAGATTTATAAAATACTAAGGGGTATGGATAGCAAAAGCAGACAAAGGTCTTTTCCCTGGGATGGGGGAGTCCAAAACTAGAGGGCATAGGTTTAAGGTGAGAGGGCAAAGATTTAAACAAAATAAAAAGAGACTTAAGGGACAACTTTTTCCACACAGAGGGTTGTGCATTTATGGAATGAGCTGCACGAGGAAGTGGTGGAGGCTAGTGCAATTACAACAAATAGGAAGGGTTTGGAGGGATATGGGCCAAATGCTGGCAAATGGGACTAGATTAATTTAGGTTATCTGGTCGGCATGGACTGAAAGGTCCGTTTCCGTGCTGTACGTCTCTATGACTCCAATATATAGGCCTTGAGGAGAATACTGCGCAGATTTACTAGGTTGGTTCTTGGGTTTGAAGGGTTAAATTACAAGGAAAAATTACATGCACTTTGTGTTCCATTTTTTAAAATAATTGAACAGACTAGACATAGAGAAACTATTTCCTTGAGTGACAGGACCCAGAACAAGGAAGCATAATATTAAAAACTGTGCCTCGACTAGTTTTCTGAGAAAGGCTAAGGGAAATTCAGAATTTCTTTCCCAAAAGGCTGTGCACTCATTGAGTCAATTGAAAAGTTAAAGAGTTAAATGTTAGGATGCTGTATGAATGGATTATGGCAAAAAGGCAAGTAACAAGGGTTCGGATTAGTCATGACCTAATTGGATGGCAGAATGGGATCAAGGTACAAAAGGGCCTACTCCCATTCCCATGTTCTTACAAGTAGAATTTTTTTTAAAAAGCAACCTGCTGGAATATCTTAACTCCGCAGTGAAGTGACTACATCACTTCTGATTTAGTAAAGTCCAATCTGCCAAGTGTAAATTAACACGCACCAACTACATCACTGTGAATATATTAAGCTTAAACTGGATAACAATCTTACACAATCTGCATATTATGCTGTAACAGACTGCCAAGAGCTTGCACAAATTGGAAGGTACATCTGTTCATACAGGTACAGTCAAGATAAAACTGTGAAGAGCTAATAAGTACCCTTCAGATTTTGCCAAAACAAAGACCTATTAAGGACCTTTATCAATAAATGTAGATTGATGGTTATGATAATGGATTCACGAAGCTAAGCAGGTTTGTAACATAGTTTTCATAGTTCACATGCCTCGACCTCCCGCCTGGTAATAAAATGCACTTTGAATCCAAGCTAAAGGACTAAAGTGACAACTAAAGATACTGGTTAGTGTGGAATTGAAATGGAATGCAGCAATGAAAAGGCTGTGTGAAATCAATGCTTGCAATTCTTAACCATTTAATGGTACAATTGCATCTGCTTCAATAGCACTCATTTGGCGTCAAGCCCTTGCTCCGAAAGAATTGCTTTTTTCTAAACCTGCCTTTATTTATTACTGTATTTAATTCTTTTTAATGATAAAACAAACTGCTCATACATCATCCTACCGACCAAAATTAGCTGGAGAAAGAAAAGCACAACAGTGTTGGCCAAACAGCAGCTCTACTCTGTCTTGGAAACATGTTGTTCAAATCAACATATTCTATAAATAGCAGCTAGTCCTTCCAGAAGAAAACAAAGGGGAAGGAGAAAAGCAGTTTCTCAGATTTGAAGCCAGGTTTAGAGATTTCAGTTCTAAAGATCTGCAGAGAGAGAGTTGGATACTTTCCTCAGCACAAATACTGCAAAGTGGCAGCCACTATCTGATGTAATTCATGGTACTTGGCATAGAGTGGTCCCAGTGAGTGAAGCCACATCCTCTGGTGGAATTTACCAACTGAAGAGGTGAGCTGGTGTGATAGATCATGCAACCAACCACCGGCACCCATCCTCTGCATTCCGAACATGACAGTGTTGACCCCAAACAAGCTGAGGTTTAGCCTTCTGCATCTCAGCGGACAGGAAGTCCTAAAGGGACTACAATCCTCAACGGCTTTCAACCAAATGAACTGCTTGGCAAAGGAAGCTTCAAGTGGAAAACTGGCAACCAGAATCATTAAGAAGGGTTATGGTGCAGGAGGAGGCCATTCAGCCCACTGTGCCTGCAACTGCTCTCTAAATGAGCATCATGACTTCACGTCTTTCTCTTGCCTTTTTACATTGTGAATAATCATCCAATGCCCTCTTGAAAGTTCCATCACATTTCCAGGCAGTGTTTCCCAAATCTGAACCACTTGTCATGTCAAAAGTTTGTGTGATCTGTGATGCGAGTTTCTCAAATCACATTTGCTTCTATTGCAAATGATATTAAATCTGTGTCCTCATGTTTTTGATTCTTTTACAAGAGGGCACAGTTTCTCACTGGCTGCGCTATCCAGCCTCATGATTTTGAAAACTTCTATCAGATCTTTAGCCTTCACCTCTCGATGGAGAAGAGATCCAACTTCCCCAATCTTTTCTCATACCTTGAAGCATCTTTGTAAATGTCTTTTGCACCCTCTCCAATGCATTCACATCCTTCCCAACATGTGGCACCCAGAACTGTACATAATACTCTGAGATGTCACAAGTGTCTTATACAAAAATCAACATCACCTCCTTATACTTGACTCTATGCCCCATATTAATACAGGTTAGGATACTGTATGCTTTATTAATTGTTCTTTAATCTGGCCTGCCAGGCCCTGTCCAGAGTCTGGTAAGTAATGAACTTTTAGAGTGGGAAGGGATGAGAGTGTGGGGAGGGGGATGGGAGTCGGGTTTTGGAGGCAGGGAGGAACAAGGAGAAGTGCAGCATCTTCAAAGGTGTTGCTCCCAGAGTGTACAGAGCTCCTTCAATTAATGAGGGCCCCTTCCTTCTCGCCTTCTCAAAAAGGCCATTTCAAAAACAGTCTTTACATTCTGGTCTACCTGCCATTGGCCATCATATTATGGTAATGGGGTTGAAATGAAAAACCCTTAATTGCCACTTATCTAGGCAGTTAAAGGCTGCAAAAAGCCTAAGGGTGGACAGCCTGTCTAACGGACGCTTTACCCACTTCCCCCTATACTACAGGGAAAGGGTTAGTGATAAGCAGGAAGGAAGTGGCCTATGTCCTCCATTTCAAAAAACACCTAGTGAGGTGGCTGTAAAATCTAGTCCTTGGAATCAACAGTGCCAATCTACACCAGTTAGAAACAGTACTTTACACACTGATGACCTTGTAGGGTTAGGTGCAGGTTATACTTCTGTTAAGCTGATGCAGAATTCTCAAATCATGGTTGGGACTCTGCCAAAGTTGTAGTCATTTTGGTGCTCTCCTGTCAGACTTAAGGCTGGAGTCCACCAAACTGACTGCAGATTTTCAGAAACTTCTATGCTTTGAAGGACCAAAATGACATGTGTTTATTGTGTTTTCCCAAATCCATTCCTTTCCTCAGCAACAATCTGTGAATAAGTCTAGTTGTATGTAATCCCAAGGTTACAATTTACCCAGGCGGAGCTTCTGACCTCAATTCCATCCCATCTCAAAGACCATCTATCTCTGTCACAATATTATCACGCAACTCTGTTCGGGTGCCTCAGCTGGTAACTGTTGCTACAACCCTCATTCATGCCTGCTCCATTTAGACTCGACCATTATAACCACTTGTGACTGATGTCCCACATAACTACCCCCTGTAAAATGGAGTTCACTTGTTGTTCATGTGTTAACTCACATCAAGTCCTATTCCCCTAACATCCCCGTACTCACAGACTTAGACTTTACTGGTCAAACAACGTTATGATTTTAAAATTCTCATATTTCCTTGCAAATCTCTCCACGACTACAATCTTCTATATCTCTATCTTCTCCTCCAGTCCCACAACCCTCAGACATCAGCAGAGCTTTCATTTTGTTCTCGAGTATTCCTGATTTTAAATGTTTCACGAGTCAAGGCTGTACCTTCTGTTGCTCTGCAATACCTTTCCTTCATGTCTCTGCCTCTTTAAGCCCTTTTCTTCCTTTAAGAGGCTCCTTAAATTCTAGTTCTTCGACCAACATTTTAGTCACTTGACTGCATATTTCCTCGTGTACGCTTGGCTATTGACTTTGTTTATTAATGTTCCTGTTGAGGTGCCTTGGGGCATTTAATACGTCAAAAAGCACCATATAAATAGAAGTTGTTGATTTAAGATACAAGGCATTGCAGTTCAATGTAAAAGAGTAGTTTCTATAAATTTCTGATTCATTGCAGTGGTCACATCATTGAGGAAGGCAAGTGTAGAAGGAAGGAAGCCTTCAATTTTTTTTTATAATTCCCCTTCACGAGCAATAAATTCCAAGAAATATTCAAAGGTTTGCCTGTTTAAAAGCTAAATGAATGAAGAATATACTCCACCACTAAAGGAGTTTAAATTAGTTTATGTCACAACCTTGCATGCTTTTATTCTTATTTTCATTCATTCATTTTTCCACAATAGTATGCTCCCCATGCTGTACAAAACTCCTGAAATGGAGTCAGGGTGAGGAACAAGGATAGAAATAAGGCTTGTCAGAACCATTACTATTGTTACCAAAATCTGTATTTTGGAGGCTCATGTTGTAGTAGCACTAGAAAACACATTCACTAATGTTCAGTATTTCATTCAGCAGAACCGGACTCTCCTCTGCCCAGTTACGTCAAGGGAGGAACTCATGTTTCAAAGCAAGCGGCAGGAAGAAATCCAAAACTGACTCTATGCTGCGCTAACTCACTGAGGCACACAAGACTCTGACAACAAGGGTACAAGTATAACAGCAATTTAACAAGAAGTATATCAAAATAAACATTTTATCTACCTAAATACAGGCTTCAGTGTGAGGAGTCATTGGAACTACACAATTAATTAAAAAACTAAACCTGCACATATTCCATGCAGCTTAAAAAATTCAGTTATATTTTTTATAGATGGTCATTGGACATCCTTGCATATAGAAAAATGTGATTATTTCCCACATATTTACTTTATTCACAAATGCGGGCTGGAATACAATAAAAATTTGAATTAGATTCTGCACTGACTTTTAAAATCTTTTACTTGAAGGTCTACAAAACATTTAGTTTCTTTCAACTCACATTCTTTCTTAGGGGGCTGCATTTTCAATCAAGTAAAATCAGCTTTCTGGTCTTCCTGCACTTTTCTGCGTTTCTAAGAATTCTGTGCCTTAAGAGAATCAATGTGGGTGACACATAAAACAATATACATCAAAAAAATTACAGCCTGCTGCCTTTTAGCTAAAGCTGAATTTACTTATTTGTGTGTACCAACCCACAAGCTTCTACTTCACCTGTTTTTCTTTCAGTTGCAGTCTAACTCTTCCTTGCCATGCTGCTTTCCTCCAACATGGATCAGCCGCACTGAACACTGGACTGGGAGAGACAGAGAAGCTATGAGCTCAGCCTTGCCCTTGTCTGGGCATGCGTCCCTGTCAAAACAAATAGGACGCAAAGATTTGCAGAGAAGCGGCATTCCACAGCATTGTTAAGTCTGAATATATTAGAAACAGAAAATTGCAAGAGAAAAAGATTCAAGTTCAAAGGTCAGGTATCGAAGGGCATTGTTAAACTGCCATTGTTTGATGAGCAGCAACTAGTCAAACAGGAGGCTGTGATCATACATTCACTGAGTGAAGAAATAAAGCAAAACAATTATACAAACAGAAAACAGAGCCAGCAGCTAGGATACTTCCTTGCCATGTAAAGTGAGACGCATTTTCAGCACAGTCGGCAATAAACAGAGCAATCCCGATGGAAACAATGTGGTGCAGAATGTTGGGAGCATCAATGTGTCAATGCATACTACAATACATAGTACAGACATGCACATTTCCCCCAAAATACCCCTCCCCCATGCAATTCAGAGTTCCCTTCTCCTGTAGCTCACCAGAAAGGCAATGGTGGCCTCTGCTCACTGGTGATGGGGAAAATGATCAATAAGACTATTCTGCTGGCTACTTTCACACAGATCAGAATGGACAACTAGAAACTGACCATGCTTTCAAATCCACAGCTTTGATTCACTCCTTTTGCAGAATCTTCTCCAGTCAGATGTCCCTGCCTGCACTCCTTGACAGTCCTTTATTCTCGCTTATTGCTGGTTCCCCATTATCTGATCTTGCAGTCTTTGCACACCTTCTGGCATTTTCTTCTAAAAAAACTCGCTGTGCATTTGCTTTTCCTATCTTCAAATATCACCTGGAACTTTTGCTAAATTCCCTCATTCCTTTCTTGGTGCCCATCTCTCTCAAAGACAATGCTCTATGTGAAAATACAAGCGGATACTGTTGTTGGATCCATGTGAAGTTTAAACACAGGAGGAAAAACGGAAAATAAAGAACAATTTCCAACCAAATCTGTTCTGAAATTAATGACAACTGTTCTGTTGTCCTCAGGTTATTGTGTTGAATTATTCATTGCCTTTTTAATTCTTATTACATTGGTCTAAGTGCCCAAAGAAAAATCGTTTCAACCTTCAAAACAATTTTAAAATGACAGGACTTTGCAGCAACATGCATTATAAAAATAATACCTTAGTAAAGCTTCAAAAGCTCATTTGGCACAGGTCATGCATTCAGTGGGACATGAAAGAGTTTACTGATATTGCAGAAGGTTAGATTCTCAGTAACTAAATTCTTCCAAGGTTGATTTGAATTTTAAAGAATTTTTCAGCAAACCATTCAAAAAGGTTGAATCATTTGTCACACAAAACTACTGTAGTCACCGATGATTAACAACCTTAAACACTTCGCAGTGCACCTATTTTCAGTGTTTTATTTATTGCTTTAACTAGCCCTCAAGAAAGCAATGACTGAAGGTAGTGATTACAAATAACAGATTCCATCAATAGTGAAGAATGTGTGTGTGGATTGATCGCCTAAATACCAGCTGGTGAACTTGACCCTAGATCTATTCTAATGCAAACAGTCAATCACATTACTTGTGTTTGTGGGGAGGTGAATATTTATTCTATTCTCAGCATTAACACCTTGACATGAAACTCGGTGCCAGAAGGAAGCACACTTGAAAACCTTTGCTGCAGAGATGTGAGACCTATGGAATTGCAGACTGAAAAAGATAGCTAAGCAAGTGAGTGTGCAGCATGTGATTACACAACAAAATGACACACACACACACACACCTTCTGAGCCCATAACAACAAATTATAACAGCAATTTGCACTTAATTGGCAAACATTGCAGAAAAATGTCAGGAGGCACTACACAGAGGTGTAGGAAACACAAATGCCAAACCCAAGTAGTAGAGATTAGGAAGATCAAACTTTGATTTAAAAGGTGGTGCCTAAAGAATGAGAGTGAGGTGTTGAGATAGAGGGTTTTCAAGAGACAGTTTCAATCAGTGAGATTTATCCCTGGTCTCTAAACTATTTTGCACCAAGATTACGTTTAATCTTGACTCAGGAATGTGGTAACACAGGAGGCTAAATGTTAACTACAGAATCTGTGAACACTTCATGACAACTTTCACTATATCCATAAATACGATCAAAAATGCAAATTTAACAAGGAAGGTGCTATGCAGTGAATTGTTCTAAAGTGATGCACTGCAACCTCATTATAGAATACACCCATGTATGATTCTACAATTAATATTGGGAAAAGGTGTGTATTGAAGTAACAGCATTTTTGATAGTTTTAATCATTTCATTTGCTCAGTTACAAAAACATCCTTCAGTTTCATAAGATTTCTGCATTGGATTCTGTTTCAAGATGACAGTTGTTTACATTTGGACTGATTGAGGCGAGAATAACTCCATGAATATGCACCATTAATTTGTTCCAATTAATTGATTTTCTTCCTTTTTGACATCCAATCATCTCTCTTTATGGCAAACTGAAAATTTGCAAGGTACCTGAATCAAGCAATAAATCTTGCTTTAACTTTTTAACAGCATTTATTCAGCTAGAAACAATGCCCAGATCCAAGTGGAATGAATGATTGAAGGAGCAAATTACTGCAGATGCTGGAATATGTACTAGAAACAAAGTGTTGGAAATCAGGAGGTCAGGCAGCATCCATTGAGAGACAGCATGCTAACATGGAGTCTAGATTACTCTATCAGAGCTGAATGATTGTCAGAGAAAGCTGTGCAGGGCATACATTTAAATACAAGGGCATAACAGTTAATGGTCATATGTGAGCACATTGATCATGAGACTGGGAAGTGAGTGACCTCCTCATGTGTCAAGACACTGTGCAGAGCAAGAGGGGTTGTCAGTGTCTCAGAAAACAGAAATAAGGATTTTTATTCACTGGGACCTTTATATACACATTGCACAGAAAAACTAGCATCATAGACAAATCTGAAAGATTGTCACAAGATGTTATTTTGGAGCAAACAGATTTTGCTAAAACTATTTATAAACTATGGGCAGAATGTGTTTAATGAGCATGTTTTCTGATTATGAAATATGTTCAGGCACTATCAGACTCAAAAGAGCATAACGTCAGAACAACCTTTGTTTCCATATTACATGCAACTGTGGATAAATTTAATTTCAATGATATAGAATCAGTATTATCATTGCTTCCACTCAATAACATTCCAAATTGATCAGCAAATTTTGTGGTCTGAATCTTGCAAAGGTAATGATGGTGAAAATATCAGCATTTGCCATCTTTATTCTATTGAAACTGACAGAAGTTCTGGAGTCTGCATACATGTTGCATAATGCTGAAATTCAGATTTGCTGATGAATAGTGCTTCAACAGTACTGAGTCACTACTAATTAATGGAAAAGTGATCAGATGAGAACTTGCTCCATTACACTGTTGGTCTTGCTGCAAAATGCCTTGACAAATCTACACCTTATTGAATGAGATATAACTGGATTTTTAACAGAATAACAACTTCACAATTACTACTGAACAATCTCAGTGGTTGTGAAAAGCTGCTTTGACATTTGAAGAATTTCTTAATTAAAATTACAAGTATTTGGGGTCAGTGTTTCTAACTACCTGACTTGCTGTCTGGGTTTCTTCAATCTTGCTTGCTGATACCACTGCTACTTGAAGCCTGGAGATACTCTTAACTTGGCGCCAGATTTAAAGTGACTTCAGGAGAGGGGGAAATAAATACCACAGTGGTCACTAGACTTTAAAGTCAGCAGCATACACTGTTACTTACTCACTGCCTTCAAAATCCAGACCCATACTGGAGCCATAGTTAGGAAATTATGGTGTTAAGTGGTTATCCCTCAAGACAAAGTAAAGCAACGTATGAAAAATTAAGGTAAATTCTTAATTATTATAATAATCTTCATTTCACATGGTGGGGAAGTGGATTTACTCCACGTGAGGCATTCAGAAAGAGGTTCTAAACTCTAATTCTACCTTTCAATGAATTTCAGGCTATTTCAGTCAGGAAAGTTGCTACAGGCTCCATCACTGAGTATTTAATCTGCATCAAAATGGAAAACATTGGTGCAAGTGGTTCACACAGAAACAGTTTAACAATTGAGCTCAGATAAGCCACAAACTTGGCAGCATTCAGTTGTTTCGTTCTTTAAAATACGCCCTTCCAATCTGTTTATTTGATTTGTATTTAAAGCAGGGCTTTGAAGCTTTTGCTTATTAAATTAAATATATTTGGTTTGAAGTAATTAGCTGCTCTGGATCAAACAAAGGTTACTTTACAGAAGTAAACAGGGATCCCATATAGGGTTAAGGGCTCGTAAAAACAGAGTTCATTAGATTAGTCCTCAAATGGTTTGAACGTCTGAACTCCACCCAAGTGCACAATTCAGTGAACACCGAGAGTGCTGCATTGCAGCAGTTGCTATTATTGAGGGATACAGCATGTAAACAAGCCCTTCGGCCCAATTTGTCCATGCTGACCAGGTTTCCAAAACTGAATTAGTCAAATTTGCCTGTATTTGGCCCATATAGCTCTTAAACCCTTTTTATCCATGTACCTGTTTGAATGTCTTTGGAAAGTCAAATCTCATTGCTGGTTCCCGTTCCAGTATTTATAGCGTCATACAGCACAGGAACAGGTCCTTTGGTCCAACCAGTCCATGCTGACCATAACTGGTCCCGTCTGCCTATATTTGGCCCATATGCTTCCAAACATTTCTTCTTCATGTTCTTATCTAAAGGTTTTTTAAACATTGTAACTGTACAGGCATTCACCTCTTCCTTTGGAAGTTCATTTCACACACGATCCACTCTGTGTAAGAAAATTGCCTCTCATACTTTTTAAAACTTTTAGGACAGCAGGCAGTTCTCCTGACTTTCTGGTCAGCATCACTGCTTCAACCAACAGCACCAAAAAAAACTTTGATTACCTGCTTATCCGGCTGTTGATTTGTTTGGTGTTGTTGACACAGAACGGGCTGTTATTTTTGCAAAAAAAGTTATTTTGTGTGAGAAAAAAAAAGTATTGTAGAAATGCTTTGAGCCATTCGCATGTTAAACTGCCATTTAAATATTTTCAATATTGTCTCATTTTAGGACTGCAGTAGATTGATTGGTACAGGAAGATAGTGTTAAAAACTCAATGGTAATACAGAGATTAGTCAAACATGCTGGGAAAATGAAGGGGCAGGATTCAGGAACGGAGTGGAAAGAAGAATTTACAGAGAAGCTGAAAGCAAAGTAGCACGAGGAAAAGGAATGCGAAAGCACTTGCGTCAGCTCAGGATGTCAAGTTGGAAAATGTCAAAATGCTGTGAGAAAGGCAGTAGGGATTGCTGGATACACAAACATGTGGGATACTAGTAAGGAGGATGGCGTTTTAGGAGATGAAAGTTGACTGAACTAAAAATGGCCAACTCTTACATCAGAATATGCAAAAGAATCTGACCATATGGACAACTTTGTGAATATACTTTAAACATGGCTAAAAAGGAGGCATTAAGTCAAAGTTTTTTGTCATATGTTCATTAGGATTGAAATGCAAGAAAACAAAATTTAAAAGGAAACAACAATATATGTGGTAAGACAACAAGGCGCTGATCAGTTGGCCAATCCTTGGTTTGGAGTTGCAGCATGAACTGTGAACTGCCACAGTTAAGTCACTAAATTCAAACCAGGTAAGTCAACTCTGACTGGTCAGGGCATTACCACAGTGATGCAGCAGGGATTGGCTGGATTCACATCCACTTCTTCAAATGAAGTAGGTGAAATAAGTGGACATGTTCTTTTTCAGACAAAGAACAGGCCTGGTGTGTGATAAATGTAGTTTAAACACCCACAAATGAATCACAATCTGAGCTTGATTGATTTCTTAAATTAGTCTCTGTTGCAATCCTTAACACTGTCAGGATTTTCTTAATCATTCAAGGGATATAGTACCTGCTGGCTGGGCTACCATTTATTGTCACTCCATAAAGCAGGGATAAGGAGATGATGAACTAGCTTTTTGAATCATTGCAGTCTATTTATTGGAGATTACATCCTTCCTATGATGGAAGTAATGCTAACTGGCTGGTAGTTTGCTGCTTTGTCTCCTTCCTTTTTTGAATAAATGAGTTACATTCACAATTTTTCAATCTAGTGAAACCTTCCACAATTCTAGAGTATTTTTAAGTAAATTAACATCAAATTATCAACTATCTGACCAGCCATTTCTTCTATGCCTGAAGATGAAGTCCATTAGGATCGAGGCAGTCATCAGCTCACAGACCCAACAAACTGCTCAATTCCTCCCTCCAGTTCAACACCAGTGGGTTTCACTTTCAAATGCTTTCTGAAGTGCTCAACCACTCAGTTGTATCAAACTGTTCCATTAACTATGAGCGGCAACGCACGATGGTCAATAAATGCCAGCACAAAAGCTTTTATGCAACTTTTATATTGTCTGCATTTTTATTACCTGACATTCAATAAAGGTGAAACAAAAACAGAAGTTGCTGGAAAAGGTCAGCAGGTCTGGCAACATCTGTGAAGGAAAAAAACAGAGTTAACGTTTCAGGTCTGGTGACCATTCCTCAGAACTTACCCGAACCTGGTCCCAAAACGTTAACTCTGATTTCTTTTCACAGATGCTGCCAGACCAGCAGAGCTTTTCCAGCAACTTCTACTTTTGTTTCGTATTTACAGCACCTACAGTTCTTTTGGCTTTTATTCTGTAAAGGTGACTGGCTTTCAATCATGCACTCAGTCAGCACGTTCAGCCTTTTCTGATAAATATACCTTGAAGTTCTGGCATCGTCCTTATGATTCCATTTTGTACCTTCTCTGGTGTTTGACAAACTGGCACCGGAATTGCTGCTTCTGGGCAAGACTCTTGCTTCGGAAAATGGGATGACTAACAACCCTTTAAGTCCTGAGTGAAAGCAACTCCATCTTACTACTGAGACAACGGCAGTCAGATAACCTGATTTTAAGTTAAAATAATTGAAAGCCCAATCAACTTTATTGACCAAAAAAAGTGCAAACAGTATAAAGGTTCCACAAAAGCTTTCGTGCTGCAGTAAACACTGCAGCTTTTCAACCCTTGTTGTGTATACACGGCAGTCCTGCAGAGGTCACATACCACGCAGTGAGTGCTTACTCCCCACAGGAAAGCAGCAGCAGGTTCAAATCAGGTGTTTATACATCCATGTAACATGACCCCGCTGTCTTTCAGGTCAGTGCGTACATAATCATGGTAACTAACCTCCAATAGTTTACATGCAAATATTTGCTTGGTGGCACTTGTCAACATAAAACAAACATAAATTGGTAGCCACAATGTAAATTGGCTTCTATGATCACCATGTTTGCACATGCCCTTCACTTCCGGCACTGACACTTGGTTTGAATTCAGCACCAATGGCTGGGAGAGTCTACAAGAACTAGCTGTAAGGTGAGCCATAAAATTCATTCAAAGACTGACAAATTTGGCTGCAGTGAGTTAAAAGCTCACAAAGCTGAGTTGCTCCCAGTGTTGCACTACTTGCAATGAGTTTGGGAGAAGTACTATTCAATACAAGATACTGTGCGTCAGCAACATTATTGGGACACATTACTCTGCAGCTATAGAGAATGCTCTAACTACTCTGGGAGTGCACATACTGGGAGACAAAAGTAGAAGAAATGATCCACTACTCAGCCGTGTGAAGAGGATGAAATTCTCCCGTAACAGAAATACATAAAGCCATGGAATACTTTTGAAAATGTATCTTTTATTCAATAACACCGTGTATATACAAACTTCAATGTAAGGCTGCACTTCCCATTGAACACAGTGAGAGGAGAGTTGCTTTGGCTGCAAGGTGAGGTGACATTACGATTAGATTGTTTAAAAAATGCCAATTGTGGTCAAAACAGTGACAGTTAGCCTGTGCTGGGCAATGATGCCCATGTGTACCAGCTTGCCAGCAGCACTTACTCCGTAATCTCCAAGGAGTAATAGTAAACACAGCAGCTCAATGTCTGTAGAATTGCCACGAGAGGGTTTAACTGTGTGGATGGCCATATAAATACATGGTTCTCACGGACAAAGTGCCTTCAAGAAAAAAGGAGAAGACAAAAATAAAGTGAGGGGAAAAAGAAATGCAATAATTTTAAACAGTTAAAACCAGGCTGGCTGTACTTCATCTGAATTGTTCTTGTGAAGTCAGGGTGATGTTGTATGTTGCCTCAGGGAGATACCTTGAGATCGGCCATATGCTCTCCTTAGCCTGAGTGGGTCAATTTCCTTTACAAAGACTTTTACCAAATCTCCACATCCAACACTGCCATTATGCTGGGATTTTCCAATTTTAAGTTAAAGCTTTACCTATTAATCATCTCTCAGGTAACTCCCCTAAAAAAAAAATGATGATTTGGTTATTTTATCTCAATGCTGATTTGTGGGAATCTCTCTGCACAGACTGGATACCAGATATGGTCATTCTTTCAAAAACCATGAAAGGCTTTCAGATATCCTGAGGTTGTGAAAGGCACTGTATCAATAACACTATCTTATGGTGTCTGGCTGTAGGAGGGGCTGAGAGGGGAACGCAGGGAGTGAAAGTGAAAGAGAGCAGAGAAGGAGAGGGTGCCATTGGCAATTATCATGAACAGACTCTTTGTAATAGCACAGTTACAAAGGCCAAGTCAATCAAAGGAAAAACAAATTTAAATCAATCTGTTGAAATGAAGGACTACATATACAAACATAATGTTACACTACACTCTCTTCCTGTCCCCTCCATCTGCATCATATTGTGGCTGCTTCTGAAAAGAAACAAACCAAGCTAAATATATTACAGAAGGCATGGAAAAAAATTGCAAGCATAGACTAAAAGCTGCCCTTCTACAAGAGCCAAATCCTATTAGGCCAATCATCAACATCCAGATCAACTCCTAACAAGTCAGTTACAAGTGCCTCAATAAAGCCTGTCAGGCAAAGCAGGGACATGGTGTGCTGTGGGCAAGCTGATCTGGAAAAGCTCTCAACACATTAATCATTACTCTGCTCAGCAAATGCTGAAACAGAATCCGAACTGTGCACTTTAACTCTTAAGTTGCAGAATAAGTTAACAGTCTGTATCAGTGCAAACTGAACACTTCCAGCACTGCATTAAATGCTAGTACAACATCTCAAAGCATTCATTTTAGCTAATGTCCCAATACACATTCCAAACTACTTTGGGTACATCACAGAAACAGCAAGCTATAAAGAAGTACATTTTCAGACAACATGATTTGTTTTCTGTGAAGAAGCACAAGGAATTTTGGATAGAGGATACCAAATTGCACAATAAATGATCTTGCACACATTTTCCACTAAACCTCTCCATCCCACAATGCCTTCCTGTAGATCAAACATAAATCATTCATCTGACACTGGTCAACTGATAAAATCACTGTTTCTGCTGTAATATCAATGTGAAACAATGCACAATAATATGAAATGTTGCTGATGTTGCCACCTTGACTACTGTTTTAATACTTCAGCTTTGAATATAAAGGGAATCTACATGTTTATTTGTCTTGACTGAATTTTCATGGCATCTACACGTTTTTGAACAATGCTGATGCTTTCGCAACATGAGTGACTTATCATCGGTCGGTATTATAGTTTAGGGCGAAAATGTTGTGCCTCCAACTCAGAGCGAAACACCCTCTTTCCTCAAATTTCTATCATGTGGCACAACACGACGGCGCTAAAGTGTGACCTTCAAAGCTTTAATTCTGAGAAGTACTGAAAATACAATTACAGGTACCAGAGCTTTCAACAGTATGCTGATACAGACAGAAGTTGCCAAACAAAGATTTCTTTACCAATTTAATCGGTTGTATTATGGGCAAAAGAAGGGATTGGCAAAGGTGAAGGCAGCTTTCCAGTCAGTCAATTTGTACATTGAAGTAATGCACACAAAGAAACCCATCCATCATAATTCCACCAACTTGATCTTGATTTGCTGAAACACGAGAGAAGCTGGCAATTCATGGTTTACAGCACTGTAACTCAATCCTATGATTCAAATGATACCATAGTGTCTCCTTTACAATAATAAATGGAAACTGAAGCAACAAATTATTGCAGTCCAATTTCTGCTGGAAACAACATGTTTCCAAAACAATTCCTTTTAAAAGCCCCTGCTTTGTGCCCACTCAATACTGTACTGAACAGTACAAAGTTCCACGTTCAATTTCTGGTGTGGTTGATTAGGTGATCTCAGCAGAGCAGCCAAGCAATATCTCCACTCCCCCACATCTGTGGGCTAGAGAAAGGAAAATCATCCAGGATTCGTGAGCTCGAGCTAGAGACCAAGATTGCAAAGTGTTTGTGCACAGGCACTTAAGTAGTCGGTGATGCCTACACAGGTCAAATAAAAATCTGATGCTCACTATCAAAGTTCAAGTAGATTAGGTAGAAGAGAACAAATGGTGCCCACATTGAAGTGTGAAACAGCATGAGATGAGTGAATAAAGCAAGGGAGAAACTGGGCAATGATCAGTATATCTCTTTGAATGATATTGCAGGAGGTTGAAGAATGGAGAAGTGAATTTGACTATTCTTCTTCATCACTGATATCTATTATGGAAGCAAAGGCAAAGAAGTTGGGTCCTGAAATTTAAAGTAATGGGTGAGGGGTATGGAAGGGCAAAGGGACCTGACAAGGCTGAGTACGCAGATATGTTGCCAAATGCAACAGCAGGACTTGATCATTTCCTTTTAGGTTCCATTTCCGGCCTAGCCTGCTAACCAAATTGACAGAAATAAGAATACAAAGGAAAGTGTGTGGAAAATCCTGATCAGTTCAAGCAGCGTCTGTGGAGAGAAAGACTTGTCATTATTTCAGATTTGCAGCACGTAATATTTTGCTTTTGACCAAGTTAATAGGCCTGCAAGGTTAGGGTAGGGTTAACATTGGTGATGTTCAAAATTACAACCAATACTGCCAGCTTTCCTACTTCAGGTCCTCAGGATGCTTTCTCTATCAGAATCCAAGAAGAACATAGGAACAGCAGTAGGCCATTCAGCCCCACCATTCAATGCAATCGTGGCCTAACTCCATAGACCTACCTTTGACCCATATCCCTTAACACCTTTGCTCAATAAAAAGTTTTAAATTTTAGATAGAAATTAAGAATTGATCTAGTATCAACTGCCGTTTGTGGAAGACAGTTCCAAACATCTACCACCCTTTGCGTAGAAGTGCTTCCTAACATCTCGCGAATGGTCTGGCCCAAATTCTCAGGACTATGCCCTCTAGCTCTAGAATCCCCAGCCAATGAAAATAGTTTATCTTCATCTGCCTTTTCTTCCTGTTAATACCTTGAAGACTTCGATCAAATCTCCCTTAACCCTCCAAATTATAGAGAAAACAGGCCCACTTTCTATAATTTCTCTTCGTAACTTAACTCCCCAAGTCCAGGTATCATTCTTGCAAACCCACGATGTACTCCCTCCAAGGCCACCAGATCCTTCCCAAGGCACAGTACCCAGATCTGCTCACAGTACTCCAAGTGGGGTCTAACCAGGGTTTTGTACAGCTGCAGCACAACTTTTTATTATATTATTACAGTCCCCTACATGCAAAAGTCAGCATTCCATATGCCTTCTTTATTATTTCCTGCAGCTGTTTGTAGCATTTTAAAGATCTATTTACCTGAGCCCCCAAATCTCTTTGGACATCTACTGTGGTTAACTTAATATCATCCAGAAAGTACCCTGAACCAACCTTTCTTGGTCTAAAATAGCTAATCTCTCACTCACTTACATTGAACTTCATCTGCCACAATTTTGCCCATTCATTCAATATCCCTTTGGAATTTTATACTATCATCTACATAGTTTACAGTGCCTCCTAACATTGTGTCATCAGCAAATTTGGAAATATGGCCTTCTATCCAAGTCATTAATAAATAGCGTGAATAATCAAAGCCCTAACATAGACGTTTGTGGAACACCACTGCTCACATCCTGCCAATTTGAGAATGTAAGGTTTTTATGCCACTACTCAAAGTTATGTTAAAGCAGCCATTCAGATATCAGCATCTAAAATCTTGAATTCTTTTACAAATTATTTTGTTCAATCAGACTAAACTATAGAGAGCTTTGGCATTGGTCTAAACTGATAAACTGACAAGAAACAGAAGTTTTGGCAACGACACAGCATTCCATGCACCTCAAATCTAAATTGTTTTGAAGTGATACAGTTGGTGGTTACGGGTCTTTCAGGGCAGTGGAAGTGTCCTGATTCTGAACCAGGAGGCCTAGGTTCAACTCCCATCCATTCCAGAGGTGTGTTATAACTTCAACAAAAACAGAAATTGCTGGCAAAAGTCAATTGGTTTGGCATCAATGGAGAGAAATTGAGTTAAAGTCTTGAGTCCAGTGACTCTTCATCAGAATTTATCTGGACTGGTTGATAGGAAACATTCATTCACAGTTGATAGTTGGAGGATGTAGAGAGTGATTAGAGTGGCAATGTTAGGATGGGGGTAAAACTAGAGGATGTGAGTGGATATCACAAGAGGCTTTACTGAATACTGGAGTGTTTCTAGGTCTACATTCAACCAGATCTGCATCAAATCAATGAACAGAAGGGAAAAGGTAATTTGTTCAATAAGTAGGTGTGAATCCCAAGTCCTTGTCTCATGCTGACTATGTAACATTGCTGCAATGGGAGGTGGATTGTCTAATAATAGACAGGGTTTCTCCTTGCTGTTGGCAAAACTACTCAGGCCCACTACAGAAATTGATCAATAACATGAACTGGAGGAAGCAACTGAGAATGAAACTCAGAAGGTAGTTTAAGAACATATTGAAGTCAGGATTCATGAAACATCATAAATTCAGAGAGGAAGACTAATACTGGGGAGAGGAAGGACAGGGAACAATATCAGGGAAGTGTGATGGGGCCGACATACAAAAGCGACCCTGATAGTAGCGAACATGAGCAGATGTAAAGACATTCCTTACGCTTCTAAGGCTTTGCTATTATATAGATATATACGCATGCACTTTTTACAGCATTCAAGAAGAGTTTGAGATTATTTACATTCTAAATATTCTGTCCAATTCAAAATGGCCCAAAACAAATTAAGTCAAGCTCTTAGAACTAAAATTTTAAATGCTGTGATATTTCAACAAAGTCAGAGGTTTTAGTAATTTCCGCTCTCTGAAATCTAAGCTCTTAAATTAGCTCCAAGCTTGTTCACCTACTCTCTACTGTTTTACAGGTCAATTTCGGTAATAAATTTTCCAGTCACTTTACAGAAACAGCCTGAAGCACATGCATGTCCGAACTTTAAGTGCTTACATGACAGACTAGTGCAAATCGCATGAAAGACACAATTTAATAAATATGCAACACGTTTCATGATTAATATGTCATCATTTTCTAAACTTACCGTTTTATCGTAGATAAGTAACCAAATTTTAGATCCAAGATGAGGCCACGGTACAAAAAAAAAGAGATGCAGTCCAGATCTGTGTTCAGCAGACTGAAGTGCAGATTTACAAGAACTTCAGTGCCGGAGGCTGCCTATCTGAGTGACACAAGCAACTCTCCTGGTGGGTACCTCAAAGAATCTTCGCAACAATCGATCAATCTCACCTCAACCTTGAAATTAAGGCCCAGGAGGCAGTACCAGGAGCCAGAGCAAACAGACATCCCTCACTCATAGGGTGTTTTCACTCACTTTTTGAAAAGTTCTAACATCCACCAAAGAAAACTACAGGGACAGAAAGCAAACTCCTCTAAAACGAACAGCTCTGGAGAACATCAGACCTGCAACATGACACTTCTCTTCAGTCCACTGACTAACAATTCCGTCCTCCTGTGTCAAGTTATCATAAAGACAAACTGGTTTGATTGGCTGAGAACTTCCTGTCCTATTTCCATTACAATTAACTTCAAGCTCTCTGAAGCTTGAAAAGCACATTCAAGTATCCAGCAGTAAGGGACTGTATTCCTGAAGTAAAGCATCATGGATACACTGTTTACTCACCAACTTATCTATCAAAATGCTTTCTGAAGTTCATTAGGACTCATTAGATTTTAAGAGCAGCAGTGAAGATGCTTATCAGGCAAATGCCGACAAAGTTAATTATGTTGCCATGTGCCAAGGATAAAGACAACTGGACCGAGCTTTCTCTGCCCTATTCCTGAAAAATCAGGGACATTTTCTTCCTGAACTAAACACCAAACCCAAGCTTCCTCTACAGTCTTTGTGGGGTCAGCACCCGAACAGGAGCAAATGTAAATTTAATACAAATTAATTATCAAAAGATCCCTGCACCAGAATTTCTCCAATAGTGCCCCAATTCAAGGGCAACCTCCTCCACAGGTATCTGGAACCACAACTGGCCATTCCATCCTTTTAGCCTATTACACCATTCAACTATCTAACTGATCGGCATTTTAACTCCATCCAGCCACCTTGGTTTCAAAACCCTAGCACCCAACAACAAAAAAAACTATCGACTGAATCATGAAGTTTTCTGAAGAAGGGTCCCAACCCGAAAACATTAACTTTCCTGCTCCTCTGATGCTGCCTGGCCTGCTGTGTTCCTCCAGCTCCACACTGTGTTGTCTCAGTTTCCAACTGATCTCATTCTACAATGTTTAAGAAGATTTCCACTATCCTGTATGTGGAGAAGTGCTCTTTAGTATTGTCCTTGAACAGACTTATCCTGAATTTAAGTTGGGCTGATACCCAGTGGAGCAAACATTTCTGGATGGAGTGACTGCTGCTTTCGTGCATCTACCTCTGGGCCAGACAGGTTGGATTCGGACATCCCTCCAGACAGCCTTGGGAAGCAGAGATTGGTTTAGGCTAATGTTAGGGTCAGCTCCAGTGGGAGACCGGAGCTGGATGGGTTCAGGTGACTCAGTTTGGTTCTCGAACCACTGCTTTTCTAGCTACACGTTAACAACTTTGACCTAAGTGCATTTAGTACAATTCCAAAATCTGAGACAATACAAAGCTTGGAAATATGATGAACTGTGAGGAAGACAGTGACGGCTTCAAGAGGAGACGGACACTAGTGGAATGGACAGAAATGTGGCAGATAAACTGTGAACTGATACAGTTTGGAAGATGATGATTTTGTGGACAGCACGGTGGCTCAGTGATTAGCACTGCTGCCTCACAGCACCAGGGACACTGGTTCAATTCCACCCTCAGGCAACTGTCTGTGTGGAGTTTGCACATTCTCCCCGCGTCTGCGTGGGTTTGCTCTGGTTTCCTCCCACAGTCCAAAGATGTGGAGGTGAGGTAGAATGGCCATGCTAAATTGTCCATAGTGTCTTGTGATAGGATCAGGCGTGGGTCTGGGTGAGATGCTCAGAGGGTCGGTGTGAATTCAATGGGCTGAATGGCCTGCCTCCTCTTGGTGGGATTCTACGAAAAACGAGGAAACAATTCTAAAGGGGGTGCAAGAACAAAGAGAACTAATTTGCACAGACATTTGAAGCTGGTCAACTTGAGTAGAGAAATGGTCATACTGTATCCTGGGCTTTATGAATAGAGGCAAAAGCACAAAAGAAAAAAATTATTCTGAACTTTTACAAAACAGTCTCAGCTGGAGTAAAGTCTTGTATAGCTGCAACATGACTTGTCAACTTTTACACCAAATGCTCCAAACGAGAAAAGCAAGCATGCCATATGCATTCTTTATCACATTACCCACCAATGCTGCTACTTCCAGACAGCTATGACCTTGTAACCCAAATCCCACTGTATACCATTGCTCTTGCCATTTACTGCACACTTTCCTCTTGCAGTTAACCTCCCAAAATGCATCACCACACACTTGTCTGGATTAAACTCCATCCGCTACTGCTTCACCCAATTTTCCAACTGATCTATACCCTGCAGTATCTTTTGACAACTTCCCTCGCTATCCAGAATGAATTATGTTTCACAGAAAACAACCCAAACAGGGAAGGGCAAGGGAGATGACACGTAACCTGTCCTAGAAACATCATCTAAAAAGAGAGCATTGAACACTAATCCCAAAAAGATCATGGAGCCTACAAACAGGACAAATAACTCCTTCATTATGTACCTGCAGGTGAATGTAGAAAAGATTCCCAAGGATGAGCTGTGTAAACACAGAGACATGTTAAAAACAAAGGTTCAAGGGAATCAATACTCGGAAGTGTTTTATGAGTAATTACCACTCGTTGACTTTGGTACTTCGCTAAAAACAAAATCTTGAAAATACAACACTTCAGCATTTACAACCTCACATGTGGTATATGCAGTCAGAATAAGGAACAAGTTTCCCAGTCATTTATGGAATGTCTTACAAACTGCTCCAAGTCCATTCTTCGTGGCAAGGCCCAAGGATGGCCTACACACTGTGCTATCACCTGCTGACACACCTAAGTGGGCAATCAGTGCCCACAAAGGTTTCATTACAGAGCCATCCACCTTACCACAGAAGAGTAAACCCCAGCATGTTTGCACGTTAGCTTCGGTAGGGGTGGTATGGAGAAGAATGGAGGGGGAAATTACCTCCTTATCAGGAGCTGACTACCTGAAAAAAGTCAAGCAAGGTAACAACTTTGGGGAGAAATGAAAATCAGGCAGGAGACATTTAAAATCTATCAACGAAACAAATAAATGCGGACAGTATTAAAGACATTGATGTTTGTAACGTTAATTAAAATTGATACAAAAGCAATTCCAGTTTATTACACAACATGAAACAGGAGACTTTTCAATAATATCTATTCCTTGATGGGACTCAGAGTTCCTTTACCTTAGAGACTGCTGTGGTTCAAGAAGGCAGCTCGCCACTACCTTCTCCAGGGCAACTGGGGACAGGCAATGCCCACATGCCAAGAATAAATAAAATCACCCGTGTCAATTAGAACATCAAAAGACTTCAAACAAATAAACTCAATAATTAATATGGATATAATACTAAATGGAATATTAAACATGATACTAAAAAGTAACTTGTAGGGAAATTCACATCATTTACCTTAATGTTCCTGGTCAGAATAAGATTCTTCTAGACCTTTTCTAAGCCATTGTTTTCAACTGGAAAATTGTAGGAATTTTCCGTCTGTGTAAATATTCTCACATCATACACCAAAACATCACTGATGGCAACACAATTTGGACAAAAAGGCTGGTTTGCTGCTATATAATGGGAAAAGCCAGGATGATAAAACTCAAAAACGATAAGGTATTTCTGCAATTTCCCAATGCAAAACCAGACCTAAAAAAAAGTCACATTGAACCTCCAGTACAGGTGACTTGACCCTTTTGCTCCATACCAGTGTTTATACAGTACAAGAGCCTCCTCTCACGAATTATCTTCTGCACTTCCCCCATATCACACTATTCCTTTCTCTTTCAAGTGCACATGTAAGGGGAAGCGGGATGCATCAGTGTTATCTGCATGTGGCAATGGGTTGCACGAGCTCACCACTCTGTGTAGTCAACTCTATAACCATTTATTTGTTTTGTTTTGCCACACATAGCCCCAAGTACAGCAGCTTCTCTACACTCATCCTATCAAATCATTTCATAAATTTTGAAGGCCTCTCTGAATTGTTCTTTCTGGAGAAGAGTTCAGCCTGCTCAGTTCTTCCTGAAATTTTTCTCACTGTAAAATGTTTGTTAACTGTCTAAGATTCAGCAATTTGGACTTTTCCCCCAATACCGTCTGCAAAAAGATTAATTAGAAAGAGATTTAAATTAAATGACAAAGTCGGATAAAATACTGTCATTAAGCCAAAAATTCCAAAAGGCCCATTCTTCAGTTCTACCTTGTGTTTGTTCGGTTGATCTCAACTTCAGAGCTATGGCTAAGCCTGGGGAAAGCGACCAACCCTGATCTTGATGACTGAGGGTAGATCCTTCTTGCAAGTACACAGTTGGGTCTAAAATATGATGCTTTTCATTCATAGTCAATGAACCCTTTATTGACACATGTATTATAGCCAAATGGAGCACTGGAAACTGTGGAACTATAACCCAACAAGTGTCAGCATGCACTCGAGAAGAGATCAGGGAATTGGGCAAATGTTTCACAGGTGATAAAACTCACAATGCTGCTTAGTAGCTATACCAAAATCAGCTCAACTCGACACATTCACTACATCTTGTGGGCTTCGAGAAGAAAATACTTCATAGTCTACACTAAAAGAGTGAAGTCTATTTACAAGGGTTTTGTCATAATCCAAACCAGTAAGGATGAATTCAAGTCATTCAAACATGCAGATTAAACAGCTCTTTTTTCCAGTAGATTATTCATAATTTCAAACAGTTAACTTGAATTGATTTCCTAGAAATAGAAGTTAAGAACCTCACACATTTCCTCTAGAAAATAAACTATCCACCAATGGTAAAATAACTTCATCACTTGATTCCATCGCACTCTTGCTCTCCATCTTTCCCACATTTATCAGACCAGATTGCAGGGCTGCCTCTTGGCTACTCAAAAAAAAAGCTTCTCTCTGTTTGGAAGCAGTTTTAAATAAAAAAAGAATCTTAGCTGCAGGAGTGGCAGCTCCTAATGTGGTCTGAATAAGAAATCAAGACTCAAAATTTGGGCACAGAACAACACAACTTGCAGTCAGAGTCTTTGCTCTGAAGAGAATTTGGGAATTGAGTGATGTAAATGGTAATATTCAGGAGGAAGAAAGTTTCGGGAGTAAGTGCCCCAGGGCTCCTTTATTTTGTTCAGTTGTTAATGGCATGTGGGTGTTGTTGGTTGGGCCAGCATTTGCTGCCCATCACTAGTTGCCCTGGAGAAGGTGGTAGTGAACTGCCTTCTCAAACTGATGCATTCCTTGGAATGCAGGGGTACAGTGTGGTAGTTTCCCCTTATATACCAGAAGTGGAGAAGCTGATTTGGCAGACTGCAACAGTAACTGGTGGGATTAAAGCAGAGCCTTACAGCCTCTCCTGATTGGATAGCAGTGCTCTGAACAAAAAGGGACAGACCACGAACATGGGTCACAATCAGGCAATGGACGAAAGTGGCTACCCACAGGGGATTAAGAAGAGGTCTTCTGATTGTGGGGGAAATCCGTACTCTTTGTGACAGGGAGGTTAGATAGCTTCTTCTGTAAATGTGCTCCAGAGTCCTAAGTGACTTGCTGCTTTCCAGGTGCCAGGGTTCACAAAGTGAAGACAGGAGGTTTCTGAAATGGGACAGTGAGAAATTGGAATTAACAGCTAAGTACTCACGCCTTTGTCCAAAACCTAGCTTTGTGCGAACAGTGTATACAATAGGAAAAGGAGCTAGGTTGGCGAGTAGGGCAGGTGGGTAGAGAGTCAGGTTGAGTTCTGTTCTCAACAGTTCTTCACATGCAAAGATGCACAAATTTTCACTTATAGCTTATTGGATTGTGCTTGAGGTGGAAATGACTTCCTGGTCAGCAGACGGCATCAGCATGGAAAGACAAATGCGCTGGAGTTTTGTTGCAATAAAGTGCTTAATTGGCCACAAGTCCTGTTCCTACTCAATTAAGTGGAGCATGCAGGAATGTGGTGGGGCCAACACAGAATCATATCCAAAGTTACAGCCATTGCAGAGGCTATTGTTCATTCACAAAGTGGAAGCAGAGCACCTAAGCAGAGGTCAGTCATTAAGGATTCACACCATGCTGTCAATCAGTTCCATAAACTTCCCCAAAGGGGAAAAATAGATTAATATCTTGGGTCTAGGTTCTAACAGTAACAAAAGCTGCCAGTTATAAAACATCATCTCAATTATATCAAGTTTAGAATATTGATCTCTGAATTCTACTGGTCAACACAATACGCAGGACTTCCATGAACTAAAGCTATTTTAAAAATGGTTCAAAACATGGACTTAAAAAAGGACAAAAAAAAGTGATAAGCTGATCCACACAAATTGGGCATGTTTCATGAAGCTAACATGGATTAGACCAAAAAAGTCCGAGCTGAAATTAACATTTTCCCCAATGACAGTGAAACAAGCCAAGTTGGCTCTTGCGGGATGTGTGAAAAGAACCTTTTGATTCACACCATTGTGAGAATCTTCACGTTAGTGATGAAACATTGCCTGCAATTAGTGAGCCTGAAAACATAAGCTCAGCAGAAAAAGAGCATAGACGAAGCTGGTATTTCCAAGGACTGAAGAGGGGGGTTTGTAAATGCAAACGTGAACACTTCTTTCTCATGAAGAAAATCCCTGGTTCAACAGCAGTCACTAGGAAGAAGCAGAGAACAAGCAAGACTGAAAAGAAATGTGCAATGTTCACCATTGCTAACAGTCCAAGAAACTAAATCTTAAAACCTAATGCCTCAAGGACACCAAAAGGATTCTAAACTGTATATCCTTTAATTTTCTTCCACACTGAACTTTTTCAAATAAAAAACTGGATGTGTGTGAGGGCCCCAGGTAAAGTAAGGTAAAGTCACCATAGTCCCAGAAGAATTGAGGGCTGCTCACCCATTAGAAAGAGCTGACTGGTAGCGAGTTTAACCTGTGGGTCACCATAGCTCAGGCAAACGGCATCGTTGAGAAGGCAGGACATTCATGGTAAGCTCAGCCAATACAGGAATCGAACCCACACTGATGGCATTACACTGCATTGCAAACTAGCCTTCCAGTCAACTTAGGTAACTGATCCCCAAAAGGTGACGGTCCCAAATGACTATATAAAGGCTGTATGTTTGACTACAAGATAACAAGGTGTAGAGTTGGATGAACACAGCAGGGCAAGCAGCATCATAGGAGCAGGAATGCTTGACGTTTCGGGCCTAGACCCTTCATCAGAAATGGGGGAGAGGAAGGGGGTTCTGAAATAAAATAGGGATGGGGGGGGAGGTGGATAGAAGATGGATAGAGGAGAAGATAGGTGGAGAGGAGACAGATAAGTCAAAGAGGCGGGGATGAAGCCAGTAAAGGGTGAGTGTAGGTGGGGAGGTAGGGGCGAGATCGGTCAGTCCAGGGAGGACGGACAGGTCAAAGGGGGCGGGATGAGGTTAGTAGGTAGGAAATGGGGGTGCAACTTGAGGTGGGAGGAGGGGATAGGTGAGAGGAAAAACAGGTTAGGGAGGTGGGGATGAACTGGGCTGGTTTTGGGATGCGGTTGGGGGAGGGGAGATTTTGAAGCTTGTGAAATCCACATTGACACCACTGGGCTGCAGGGTCCCCAGGCTGAATATGAGTTGCTGTTCCTGCAGCCTTCGGGTGGCATCGTTGTGGCACTGCAGGAGGCCCAGGATGGACATGTCATCTGAGGAATGGGAGGGGGAGTTGAAATGGTTCGCGACTGGGAGGTGCAGTTGTTTATTGTGAACCGAGCGCGGGTGTTCTGCAAAGTGGTCCCCAAGCCTCCGCTTGGTTTCCCCGATGTACAGGAGGCCACAACGGGAACAGCGGATGCAGTATACCACATTGGCAGATGTGCAGGTGAACATCTGCCTGATGTGGAAAGTCTTCTTGGGGCCTGGGTTAGGGGTGAGGGAGGAAGTGTGGGGGCAGGTGAAGCACTTCCTGCGGTTGCAGGGAAAATGCCGGGTGTGGTGGGACTGGAGGGGAGTGTGGAGCAGACAAGGGAGTCACGGAGAGAGTGGTCCCTCCGGAAAGCAGATAAGGGTGGGGAGGGAAAAATGTCTTTGGTGGTGGGGTCGGATTGCAGATGGCAGAAGTGTCAGAGGATGATGCGTTGGATCCAGAAGTTGGTGGGGTGGTACGTGAGGATGAGGGGGATTCTTTTTTGGTTGTGATTGCGGGGACGGTGCATGAGGGATGAGTTACGGGAAATGCGGGAGACACGGTCGAGGGCATTCTCGACCACTGAGGGTGGAAAGTTGCAGTTTCCTTGAAGAACGAGGACATCTGAGATCATATAGCTTCATCATTCTTGGGGTTAACAGATAACAGAATTTCCTTTTTACTCAAGAAAACCCTGTGATTGGCTCCATATTGCTTAGAGTAAAATGACTGACTACATTTTAACTGAGGAAAGGAAAATAAAAAAACAAAACTTAAATCTTTGTTGTGATCAATTTCCTTGGATAAGAGAAGGATAAGGAGATTTGGTAGAGGAGTCTGGACAAAGTGGATATTGCTAAACTGTTCTCACTCAGAAAAGGCTCGAGAGCAAGACGGCACTGATTTAAAGTAATTTGCAAAAGTAGTAATAGTTAAGAGTGCACCATCTGTAAGTATGGTGCAGGCAGGTTCAATCAAGGCAATCCTTAAAAAGGACCTCAGATAATAGTGTGTGGAGCTGGATGAACACAGCAGGCCAAGCCGCATCAGCAGAGCTGGAAAGCTGACGTTTCGGATCTGGACGCTTCTTCAGAAATTTCTGAAGAAGGGTCTAGACCGGAAACGTCAGCTTTCCTGCTCCTATGATGCTGCTTGGCCTGCTGTGTATTTCCAACTCCACACCTTGTTATCTCGGATTCTCCAGCATCTGCAGTTCCTGCTATCTCAGATTATACTGTGCAGGGTTACACAGAAATGGCACTCAGTCACGATTCTCATTTGGAATGCTGGTGCAGACCCGACGGGCCAAACGGTCTTCCTTTCACCTGTAATAATTCTGTAATGTGGGAGCCAATGACACAAACAAGAGTAAATTTTGAAGTGGTCAGGTCCATGATACATCGAGGAATCGAATTATTTTAAAGGCTGTACTTTATTGTTAAAAATTTGAAATGAACTTTGCTGCATAAAAGTATGGCTGCTGCCAATCACACAATGCAACCTGATTACAATTTCTGGAAGAATGCCAATCACCAGTAGACAAGATAGAACTGAGACATCATCCAACTGGAATATCACACCCTTGTATTATGTGACTCTGGCAGTCCACATACACCAGAGACTAGAAGATGAGATTTCTCCCTCAGCTGGTTATTAAAACTCATTATATCTGAAGTGATGCAACGGCTCATTATTAATCTTGTACAGATAAACAATGGTCCCAGCCAGAAAGATAGATGCCAATTGTTACATACAAACTACCCTCTTAAGTCAACTTTGTTACGTTGAAACAGGTGCATTAAGATCTTGTCACATGATTAAAACTTTGAAAAATGGTTCAACTATAATTTCTGGACTCCTTTGCTACAGTATGGCAAAAAATAACTTGCTGGTAACATCAGAGTCACTCTGCTAAGAATCTAACTTGTGACATCAGACTCCTGCCTCAAGTTCAAATCCCCTACAAAACCTGGCTTCCAAAAGAGATTTTACATTTGCCTCAAAAATGGACCAACCTCATATTAATTCTGTTTCGTAGCTATCGAAAGTGTACTTTGCCACAATATCCTGCCTTCAGTCAACTGCACTCACATTTCTCTGGAAAACAACCTCCACTAGACAGTGACTCTCTGGATTCAATCAAATCTTTGACTTTTATGTTAGTCTAAATTATAACCTCCATTGTTTACTTTCTTGTATGCATGCAGGGATACATATATGTGCTGTACTAATCATCCTCTATGAATGCGAAATAAATCACACTTTCATTTTAACCCTAAGGAGTTTGCCATTGCTCATTTTGAACCGGACTTTAGAGATTTTGAGGATACACGGCAAAGCCTATTTCAAAAAGGAAAAAAAAAAAATCACTGCTAATGGACAAAAGAGTAGAAAAATATAAATTAGTCTGCCATCTCCTGTTGTCCATGATTAGATTCAATGAAAAAATATATGGTATAGAATGGGAAACTTCCAGTCCAAATCCAAAATTCAACAACTGGGCAGGCCATTAAGAATTCCAGTGACATGCAAGTCAATTAATGGCACAGGAAATGCCTTGGTCCCATCACAATAACATTAACCAGAGAAAAGCAGAGTTTTTTTTTCCTGAAGAAGGGTCTAGGCCCAAAACGTCAGCTTTCCTGCTCCTCTGATGCTGCTTGGCCTGCTGTGTTCATCCAGCTCTACACCTTGTTATCTTAAAAGCAGAGCTTTGAAGTTTTAGCATTTTTCCCCAATTTATAATGCAATCTTGCATGTACTATTTTCTGCTTAGATCAGTCTTCACCTGACAGACAAGCTTCTGATGCAGAAATGAATGGTACATGATATCTTGGTGATTCCCAACCAATTTTTAATTCCCATCAAAAATCCTGACAAGGTTCCAAATTCCACAAGAATGCCTCCTGCTATTGTCAACTTCAAAAAAAAACACATTTAATGATTTGATTGCTCAGAGCATTTTTGTCATCAATCCTTCCTGGGAAAATTCATGCACCAAAATAAATGCTTGAAACTTCCGATAATAGACAGTCACACCCTGTGAAACTAAACACTACACAGATGAAAATAAGATGTGCCGGCATTTAAACAAATGTTTAATTTCACTGTGTACGTGGACAGCCAACAGATGACTGGCATTACAATCCAGCTTTGCACCTTAAAGCAGAATGACAAAGGATAGGGGAGGCAATAACTAATCATAGAGTTACTGCTTATAACTGCTTTAGATATTACACTTAAGGAAAGACAGCAACTGTATCATACTAACATGGTGTAGGTTAAACTCCATGCACTTCATTTTGAAACATTTATACATAAACTTGTACTTCTAGCATCCTTCATGTAGTGAAGCATCCCAATGTTACTTTGTAAAGAAAATGGGCAGGCATAAAATCTTTCCAGGGCGTTCGGACAGATGATCAAATATAGAAATATATCTTGTTTTCAGCAGGTTTCTAAACATATGAGAGGCATTGAGATGCAATGGAACTTATAGGACGGTAATCCAAAAAGATAGTATTTAAGAGTATTCCACAATTATGAGTCAAAGTGTTTATTAAGTCAGAACAATTTTCTTCATTAGATTAGTCGTCAGTCAGCCACACGTAACTAGTTTGGAATCCAGATGTGTTTGACCACATTTCTATTTAGGAAATTTTTAAAAATTACGAGCAGACATTGTCATTAGGCATGTGGATCTCAACCCTATAGTCACATGGTGCATGCAAATGAACTTTAACTTTTTTTGCTGCTAAAATAGTAACACGAAACATGAAGTTTGCAAGTGTTTCACAAACGTTGCAAACACTTCCTTTATTACTGAATAATGACAGATGGTTGCTAAGCAAGTATTCGTGTGAAGTGAATTGCATCTCGTCATGACCCAGGTACGTGGAGTGGACAGGCTCCTTTCTTTAATCCTATTTTGTCACTAACCACAACAAAATCTGAATTTAAAAAGGAGGTGATGTTGCTAGTACGAGACTGCATATGGCTCAGTATCAGAAGCAAGTCAGCCCAGGATTTTTTTTAAAATTCACAAATAAATGATAAAAATAGCACTCTAGCAAAGAGCAAAGGTTACTAAGGAAAGGTTTAATTTGTGCAAATATATCTACCTGTCTTGTAAAAACACACACACACACACACACAATATGCTGGCCTGCATCTGCAATCAGTTTACACACAAAGGACAAGCATTGGAGTTTCTTCCTGGATCAGTTATGGATGGAAAAATTTCCTTTCCCAAAAACGGTAATGTAGATTCAGATTTCTCATCGACTTGTGGTAAGGAGGTCTTGCAAATCTCACGTTTTGATGAGTGGTTTGAAAGGGTGAAGGCTGCTGCCCCTGTGGCAGGTTCTGTCTGTTGAAAACCAGGATATTTTATACCCAATAAAGCATGCCACATGATCTCTCAAAGTGTTGCAGACTTCGTGAATTTATTTCAGTAGATATAAAAGGTACTGCAGATGCTGGAGAATCCGAGATAACAAGCCGTGGGGCTGGATGAACACAGCAGGCCAAGCAGCATCATAGGAGCACGAAAGCTTAACGTTTCGGGCCTAGACCCTTCATCAGAAATGGGGGAGGGGAAGAGAGTTCTGAAATAAATAGGGAGAGAGGGGGAGGCGGATAGAGGATGGATAGAGGAGAGGATAGGTGGAGAGGAGGCAGACAAGTCAAAGAGGCGGGGATGGAGCCAGTAAAGGTGAGTGTAGGTGGGGGGGGGGGTAGGGAGGAGATAGGTCAGTCCAGGGAGGACGGACAGGTCAAGTGGGGCGGGATGATGTTAGTAGATAGGAGATGGGGGTGGGGCTTGATGTGGGAGGAGGGGATAGGTGAGAGGAAAAACAGGTTAGGGAGGTGGAGATGAGCTGGGTTGGTTTTGGGATGCGGTTGGGGGAGGGATGTAGAGGAAGCCACAACGGGTACAGCGGATGCAGTATACCACATTGGCAGATGTGCAGGTGAACATCTGCCTGATGTGGAAAATCTTCTTGGGGCCTGGGATTGGGGTGAGGGAGGTGGTGTGGGGGCAGGTGTAGCACTTCCTGCGGTTGCAGGGAAAAGTGCCGGGTGTGGTGGGGCTGGAGGGGAGTGTGGAGCTTCCTCTACATCGGGGAAACCAAGCGGAGGCTTGGGGACCGCTTTGCAGAACACCTGCGCTCAGTTCGCAACAAACAACTGCACCTCCCAGTCGCGAACCATTTCAACTCCCCCTCCCATTCCTCAGACGACATGTCCATCCTGGGCCTCCTGCAATGCCACAGTGATGCCATCCGAAGGCTACAGGAACAGCAAATCATATTCAGCCTGGGAACCCTGCAGCCCAAAGGTATCAATGTGGATTTCACAAGCTTCAAAATCTCCCCTCCCCCAACCGCATCCCAAAACCAGCCCAGCTCATCTCCACCTCCCTAACCTGTTCTTCCTCTCACCCCAAGCCACACCCCCATCTCCTATCTACTGACATCATCCCGCCCCCTTGACCTGTCCGTCCTCCCTGGACTGACCTATCTCCTCCCTACCCCCCCCACCTACACTCATCCCCGCCTCTTTGACATGTCTGTCTCCTCTCCACCTATCCTCTCCTCTATCCATCCTCTATCCGCCTCCCCCTCTCTCCCTATTTATTTCAGAACTCTCTTCCCCTCCCCCATTTCTGATGAAGGGTCTAGGCCCGAAACGTCAAGGTTTCCTGCTCCTAGGGTGCTGCTTGGCCTGCTGTGTTCATCCAGCCCCACAGCTTGTTATCTCTTATTTCAGTAGCTTGTGTTATTTGTAAATGCAATATTTTTGATGCTGTAACCAGTGTTATGTTTTGGAAGTGTTCTCTTCAAAAAGTTCAAGATATGTATGTATAAAATATAAAAATATATCTATGTCCAGCCAATGATATTATACATTATTATAAATTACACATTTTCAAAACGTTACATTATATAAATGTGCGTATAGTGCAGTCTGAGTTTCGTGTCCATGACTAAAACATAACCCATCTTATCCTTCCTCATCGTTTTCTATTGGGCAATGCAGATCAAAGACGCAGTAGTAAGGGACACTAAGCATTTCAATAAGCTTTGCTGCTGGCTAGACAACAAAAACTGACAGCTAAAACTTGGCGAGTAAATGGAATGACGGTGAAACAGCCATGAAGACCTATAAAGGCAAAGTTTGATCCCTGATGTGTGCCGAGTTCACATTTGAACATTAGAAATGTCTGTCATACACCGGGTCAACAGAGGATGTATATCAGCTAAATCAGATTTCCAGGCTGGAAGCGGGGATAAAGGTCAATCCTGCTCTTTAGTCCCCTTCAGGAAAAGTGGAAAATTGAGGAAAAAAAAATTCTAAATGAGAATAGTCAAATTGGAATTCGAAAAAAAAAAAATCACTATAACGTGCAAGTTGCTAGTTCTGAACTGCATTTGACCACAAAATTCCCCAACGTAAAAATTCCCCACACTGGCCAGAATGACTGTTTAATTCCCCGAGTAGAGGTATCCCTTATGTAGATGAGCACAAAAATCCATTGAAAAAAATCCAAGTGGAACATTACAGAGTGTTGAGAAAAATGGGGATTGACGTCAATAGTGTAATGTCCCATTTTGCGACATGTAAACAACAAACCTGCATTCTCAATAATACTTGTTTTATTGCTTTTCCATTCAGCTGATGCCAAGATGAGGTCAATGATTGCTTTAAGTGTTGTCACAATTATGAGGCACTGCTGTCTTTAGAGACTAGCTTACTCTTTCTATTGTGTTGCATTCCGCTATTAAGTTAATAGTCTCTAGTTACAGACGTACATACCCAGCGCCTTTTGTCTGATAATGCTACTACACAGAATGGGGGCAAAAAGTTTTCCTTCAAAACAAATGTCAACATCTTAAATGTTAATCACCCTGCAAAGCATTGAAATTTTCAGAGGCCCCACTAACATTAGCAATTTTTAAAAAATCCAAACAGGATTTACTCTAATGCTGTTAGGTCACAAATACATCAATGTTCCCTTCGTATTAATGGGTCTTTGCTGGCAATATCGGAGTCATTGCTGTAGTATAAATATCCTGATACTTAGCAAACTCTCCTTGAATTGTGGCTTGACTCCATGTTTCTGGCCAAAAATGTTGGTAGAAATCAAACTGAAAAATTCCTAATGACAGCTTTTGTCATGGCAACATTTTAATCTGACCATAGAAACAGGGTTGGAATGTGCTTTTAACCCTACTGGCCATTATGGAACTTTCTTCAGCATTGAGGAAAGTCCTGGCGAAATATGGAAAGTCTCAAGCGACATATATCTAAATTGCAGCAAGGACAATACTTGAAAGCAAAAATGTAAGCAGTGATAATTATCTTGCAGATCTTTCACTCAATGATTCAGTCAAGTGTTCACATCGCTTTTATACAACAAGTCAACCTGCAGACAGCAGGCTCTCTCACTGACATTTGAAGTAGGAGTGAGACTCCAAAACCTTATGTCTTCAAATAACACTTGGACTATAAACCAGTGTCGCGTGATTTTTGACCTCGTCCACCCCAGTCCAACACCGGCACCCTCCACACTATGTCATTAACATTCACACCTGCTGACATGCAACCAGGGCTTCTGCAACCTAGCTTGCTGGTTCACTTTGCATTCACTGACTTTTTAGACAATGTACACGTTTGGTGCAGTCACAAAAACAGCATTAAATCACAATATCAGCACAGAGCTCTGCTGCCACCAAAACAGAGAATTTACTATGGGGCTTGCAGCTACTGGTATAAACTAATATGGCCTCTACCTATGCAAGACTCATGAGAGAAGACAGATAAGCACTCCTCAATTCTTCTTCTTAGGTAACCCCTGAAGACTGAGGCTAACTTTCATCTACTCCAGGAGTTGTGGACCCAGAGGTGACTAAACTGTCCAATGCTGAATCTGCACTCCACTACAGATAGTGCAGAGGGGCGGAGGGATTGGAAAAAAAACACGAGATCAGCAGCATCCATAAAACCAGTGCAGATCTGCTTTCCAGCAACAGGTAATCTGAAATAAACCATTGTATAATGTGGGGTGGATTCAATTAAATAAAATCATGCTGCTCTTCCAACGTTTGCCAATGCAGATTTTAACCTAACATGGACAAAACACCACTGCAGGAAAAGTAACATCTCATTAATGGCAACAAAAACAAAAATGAGGGCTGACGTATATGGAACCCTGTCCTGAGGGTATAAATCCTGCTTTTCAATAGAAAAATGACTAGAGGTGAATTTACCCCCAACCTACATTACTTGTTCAAACACATTTCACCTCATGAATAGATGGCAGAAGCGGAGTTTGGGTGAACTTTTAAGATGATAATTGCTTTCATTCTGGTCAACGCCATTCCCTTGAAATACCTCTGAAACAGCACACTATGCAGAGGAAGAGAAGCGTATTGTCATTAAAGCAGAAGCACTTACATTTGTATAGCATCTTTGATGACCACTGGATTTGTTAAAGAGCTTGACAACCAGAATACATTTGAGGTGTAGCAGTCTCTGTTATAATGCAGGGAATGTGGCAACCAGAAAATCTGTGATGTTTGTGGAAGAATGTTTATTGGCCAGGAGACCATGGATAACATGTTTCTTGTTCTTTTGCAGATATGTTTGAAATTCTCCTTTATTCTTTGCAGTGTTTTTCTCTCTTTCCCATTTTTTACAGTCTCCCAGTCTTTCCCCAGGCCCTTGTGACCTTCCCAACTCCCTTCAGCCACCCCCTGCCCCACTTCATTCTCCTTGTAGCCTTCCTGAACCCCACACCACTGCCAACGGGCGTCTCGTTGCCCCCAACTCCTAAGCGGACTCCAGCTAACCTCCCCATCCCTTCAGTCTCATTAAGCCTCGCCATTCCAAATCAAACCCTAAATCTGTCTGGAAATCTCCTTCCATTAGCATTAGTTTGACTTTGTTCTCTCAACATATTGGATTGTGTCAAACTTGAATTGACTGACTACAGACTTCACTTAATAGTTGGGACTGTGGCACTGATTGAGTCAGAGTCTTTGATTTTAGATAAATCACTTTGTCCTGCTAATACATTCTGTAATACCAGCACACATTCAGTTCCTTTGTGACTTCTAGTTTCTTTAGAATTTTGTGGACTATGCAGGAAGTTTCTGATGTCCTTCCTCTGACTTTTTTCAAGCAGATAATCAACGTGACACTGGCAGAGTCTCTGTCTTATCTTCACCAGATATGTGAATGCACCTGATCTCCTTACAATAATGCCAATAAAACATTTTCCTGCCTTTTCTTTTATCGTGACTTTCTGATCAACACTGAAATCTCTGATAAGTGTCTCATGCATGATGACTCAACTTTGCTTTGCTTTCCTCTTAATTTTCTATTGACATCAAGCTTAAGCAAACCAAACCTTGTTCTGGAGCAAATGCAGCTTGTTGTAGACAGTGGGGTTATGCTGTAACAGAGCAGAAAATTGTCTAGCCAGCAATGAAAAGAAAGCTGGAAATTACTGGCCATCACATAATAAATACTTCTGCCAAGATCTCTTTACAAGATGTACTCTCATTTCTGCACAACCATTCGGTGCTTGATGGTAGAATATGTTTGACTTCATTCTTACTCTGTTATATTTCAAAGTTCTTCTGACATTAACTGCGGACCATTATTTCCTGGTAACCTACAAAATTGAAAACCAACTTTTCAAAGACTCAGTGGTATGGGAGTCTGAAGAAGAGTCATCTAGACCAGAAACATTAGCTTGCTCTCTCTCTCCCTGGACACTGCACGGCCACTGATCTCCAGCATTTGTTGTTTTCAGTACAGATTCCAGCATCTGCAGTAATTTGCTCCTCAATAGTATGGGCACTGGGGGCATTGGGAATAGATGCATCTTTACCCACTAGCTGTAGCTATCGACAGAGACAAGATACTCCTTCCCTTCCCTCTTTGAAAAATGCTTACTCATTCTCAATTTTCATACCTTTGAGCAAGGAATGGAAGGAACCTTGGTTGGATCATGTCCCAATTAAAAACATATTTCACAACTTTTTCAATAATATCTATCAACTTTTCGATAACAAAATTAGTTTAATGTTACTGCTCGCCAATCAAGTCTTTGTGTGCTCCTGATGAAGGTCAAAATATTCTCTCTCAATCTTGGCAGAATAAATACTCTGAAACCTTACAAGATACAGCCTATACTCAGTGTTTTCATACATGTTGAATACTCCTGCAATTTCTCATCACACTCATTAAACCATTCATTCATGACATAATTGGGCATTACAACACCGTGGGTTTCTTCACTAATTTCTCTGGCAATCACTGGTATGGTTTCCCTGCACTTAAAATAATACACAGGTCACTCAGTGCCCAGAATGCATTGGTACTGATGGGAAATTTTCAAAGACTATCCACATTTACATGATCACTGACTAATGACACTGAATCTCATACTGGAGATGAGCTTCATCATTTGGTCCGGTTTGCTTAAGGATCACTTTCTGTCAGACATACTCTTGCAGATTCCCTGATTCGAGCATGTGGACTGCAGTGGATCAAAAAAGCAGCTCACCAGAACCTTCCTGAGGGCAACTAGGGATGGTCAATAAATGCTGGCCCAGCCAGTGATGTTCGTGAGTGAAAAAACAAAAACCCAGCCCATAATTTTCAAAGATAGTAAGAACTGCGGATGCTATAAATCAGGAGCAAAAACGAAGTTGCCAGAAAAGCTCA
>JAHRHZ010000049.1:744858-760937 GCA_024137785.1 Ginglymostoma cirratum | reverse complement strand
GTGTTCATCCAGCTCCACACCTTGTTATTTAAGACAAAAGTTCATCACAGTCCATTTAGCGGTTCCTGGTTTCGGAGGAAGCCGATCAAGAGACTGCCGGAATGAGACCACCACCTCGGATTCTCCAGCATCTGCAGTACCTATTATCTCTGATACAACTTTTGTCTTAAATTTGCTTTTTATTGTAACTTATGACTTTTGTCATTAAGTCAGGCACCATGGTAAGGTGACTTGACACTTACTGTATTTTTCTTAAAAAGTACACATGACAATGAATTCTAAATTCATGTGCTATTACAGATATCAGAGATCTTCCTAAACATTTGATTCTCAATTTCCCGCTGACTGGATTTAGCTATACTCAGAAATATGTCACCATCCTTTACCAACTAGACGACGACAATGCAGGCCATCACCCTCAGCACGGGAACCACCCCAGATCCCAGCACTAATTCTCTATTCCATTTTCCTTGTTGCAGTGCTGCCCTTCACCTCTAGCAATTTATCCACAGGAAATAATTTATGCTGTCAACAGCAGATTCTTTCACTTATGCAACCTTCAACAGCTGTTAAAACCACTCCAACTCACTCAGAATTTATATACAAATGTCGCTTGTCTCTGTTGTCTCAGAAACTGAATTCCAGATGTTTGGTGACTCCTTCTCCGAGGTACCTGAGGAAACATACCTTTCACTTACCAACTGGAAAACCGAAATCCTCCACCAAGGAACTCCCACAGCAAAACACCTCCCCCTGTTGACCACGTTCAAAGGCAAGCTCCTGGAAAATTGTGCACCATTTTCAGTCCCTTCAGAGCTTCTTGTTGAAGGCAAACGTTTCTTATAAAATTAAACACTACCTCCATTGAGCTTGCTGAACTCTCTGCCAACTGAGGAAAAGTATTCGAGGACCAGGACCTCAAGCTGAAGACAACAGTTGTCATTTCTCAAACAGCAGTCATGCTCATGTATGCTTTGGAATCTTGGACGACCTCCAACAGGCAGCGCAAATCACTGGAGAAGCACCAACAGCGGTTTTTTTTCAAGCTTCTCAAAGTCCTGCATTACGAGAGGTCGTCCAACAGTAATATTGATTTCCAAGTCAACTTGCTCAGCACTGAGGCTCAGATCACCCAAAACCAATTGCGCTCCACAGGACATATTGGAT
This sequence comes from Ginglymostoma cirratum, assembly GCA_024137785.1. NCBI lineage: Eukaryota > Metazoa > Chordata > Chondrichthyes > Orectolobiformes > Ginglymostomatidae > Ginglymostoma > Ginglymostoma cirratum. Next base: position 759,770 of record JAHRHZ010000049.1, on the reverse strand, counting down.
ATATGCCCGATACCAGCCTCTTGGGAGCAACCAACCTACCTTGATCTTGTTCACAACAACAGACTCCCAGGAGGAATGCAGAAAGGATTTAAGAATCTCCTTAAATGCATCCCTGACGGGTCAAAAACCCTTGTTCAATCACAGAGCACAAATAGTGTTCAGATAAGTTGTTTCCCATCTAAGTTACAAGTAAAGTCTTACACATATACCATGCATCTTGTAAAACAGATTTCTGCCAAATTTCTTTCATGCTACTAAAATTTGTTTTTAAACCACTCAATATGGCATTTTCCAGAGCTATTTATTCAAATCAATTACCTACTTCATGTGTGTCAATTAAAAAAGAAGAATGTCATTTTACATATAGCTGAGCATCATCAGCAATGGAAAATAGTTTGGCTAATCAGGAGTAAATTCTTTGTCAGAGCTCTTCCAACAATGGTCAAATCGATCAAAACAATTGAAGTTTCAGCATCCAAGAGAAAAATTATGTTCGGTCAGACAATGTTTGTGATCAACAGTTCCAACAAAGGCTCTTTGGAACGTTAAGCTATTTTTCTTATTTTCAGTTAATGCAAGGCCCATAGTACATTTGCAACATCTTTGACTTTATTTATTTCGAAAGATTCTCTGGTTAGCAACCCAAATTCATTCTTTTGCAAAAGCTAAGTGGCTTAATGTGTATATAGAATAAGGGATACAATGCTACAATTCAAATCACTAATCAAGCACACAGTTATGAAAGCAACCTTTATCTTCTTGTGCACATAAATTTAGAAAGACAATCACATTCATGTGCAATAAAAATTCCAAAGATTTGAGAAAATGACACAAAAGGTTGAATGTTAAGGTTATAAATAACTTAGGAGATCCAACATTACATCAGTTACCTTAACCTTTGACTTCTAACATTATAGAACACTTGGTCTTGTTTGCAATCCTCTGGTTAATAGTTCACAGCTTTACACCCCAAATACAATCAGTAAGGGCAAGCTAAGCATTTTAAAATATATGTGAAGTTTTTCTTGCTCTCAATGGTTTGTTGTTATTGTACATTACTTCTGAGTAATTCTGTCCAAGCATTTGGGACTTCCATATGATCACAGGATAACAACTCAAAAAAAAACAAGGGAAAACCCTGCAAATCAGTTGAATTTATGGGTAAGAGCACGTGTGTTCCTGTAAAGAAAAACGCAATGGATCAGTTCTCCACAATATCTACCCGCAAGGCCAACACAACGCAGCACCAACCTAGCCACGTTCAAGAATAAATCAAGTTTCACAAAGATTGATATGACAACAGCTAACTTCAAAAAAAGCCTCATTCAAATGCCCAAAGAAGAAGACAGGCCATTAAAACAGCAGACAGATCAAACAATTCTGTCGATCAAGGCATTAAATGAAAATTGCCAGGAATGTAATTAAGTGCTAACTTGGATTCTATACCAGCATTTTGATTTTACTGTGGCTAATGAAGCTCCAACATCAATGATTACAGGCACCAAAACAAAAAATTAAACCACAAAGGCTGCTACTATTTTCACTTAATACACACACACACCTCTATGTTACAACAGACAGTCAATGAGATGGTCCAAAATGGCAGAAGAACGCATGTCCTTCCTTCTTTTTAACACTCCTCAGTCTCTTAAAATTCAAATTGCCATTTCCTGTATTATTCTCTGTTTTACTCTTGGTAGCATCCTGGATCATATATCTGGTCAAAAAGGCTAAAGTCAAAGCCAAAGCCAATCAACTATGAAGTTGCAATTATATCATTGAAAAAAATACAAAAGAGGAAGGGTCACCGGACCTGAAACGTTAACTCTGATTTTTCCCTTCACAGATGCTACCAGGCCTGCTGAGCTTTTCCAGCAACTTTGTTTTTGTTCCTGATTTACAGCATCCGCAGTTCTTTCGGTTTTTATTTACAACTGGCAGATGTCCTGACCAACAGGTTCAATCCTTCATTGCTTTTTTCTGATTTTCCTACTTGCCTGAAGTCCCACAAAAAAGCAGTCGCTCAAAAGGTCATGATTCATATCCAGCTTCAGAGTACATCACATAGGAGCAAATTACTGCAGGTGCTGGAATCTGTACTGAAAACAACAAGTGCTGAAAATCACAGTGGGTCAGGCAGCACCAATGGAGAGAGAGGAAACTAATGTTTCAAGCTCGTCATCAAGACTCAAAACTTTGGCTTGCTCTCTCTCTATGGATGCTGCCTGATGCATTGTGATCTCCAGCATGTATTGTTTTCAGTTACAGTTTTGTTTGTACCCAGCATTTGTGGGTACGGCATTCCAGTCAGAGTTGCTGCTCATAATCAGAGGAAGGAGTTACACAACTCTGTTGTGCCCAACTGCAATATCCTGACGCATAACAGCTAATGCTAAACAGGTATCAAACCTGATCTGACTTGATAAGTTTTTGTTGAACATGAGAGCCAGGGGACTGTAAATGCATGACCTTGGACTTGTGTTGTACTGCCCACTAATTAAAAGGAAATCTTAACTTATACTAATACCTTATTCCATAAAGCCATAATGAAGAGTTCCCACTTTGTGTGGAGCAATTATTATAAACTGGCTTTTTAAAAAAAAAAAATGTAGGGAGGATTCTTTTTCCTGGCTATTCCACTCTCTATTTCACATCTCTGGCATTGACTGAAAGGGTTAAATTATATCCTTCTGTCTCTTTTCTTTCCTCCTTCTACACCAGCTCCTCCTGATTTCTGCTGGCAACATCACCCACTCTATTTCCCAGATCACCTGACTTAAGGTTTAACACTTTGCAAGGGAGACAGATAAAAAAAGCTGGTTCAGCTCTGAAGAAGGGTCACTGGACCAGAAATGTTAACTGATTTCTCTCCACAGACGCTGCCATGTCCCTGCTGGGATTTTCCAGGAATTTCTGTTTTTGTCTCAGATTTCCAGCACAGTTCTTTTTTTTTTTGTCTTAGTTAAAAAGCAGCTTCGTTACCTACAATGACTGAGTCACAAATGCTGAACGTTCTAAGACTTGTTTTTAAAACCTTTAACTCAGAGCGAAACTTAAGGTTCTGGATAAACATTTCAGTGCCAAGGCATGCCCGCGTGATCTGGTTGCTCAAGGGAGAAACTCAAACTGAAATCCATGGAGGTTGGGCGTCAATTTTAACAAATTTTCACAGTATCTCCAGCAAAAGAGCAGCTGGTGTTTGGGACGGAGTAAGAAAATAACAGAGCAAGTAGTTTTTGTGTTACCAACCAAGAAGGATGCTGGTGAGAGCTTACTGTGTTCAATAGGGGACAGAACTGACACAGTCTTGAAAATTTATAAAATTAGAACGTAACCAACACTTCGGCTGAGTACAGCAACTGTTGAGAATGTTGGAAGTACTATCAACATGGCATGGTGGGTAGAAGAAAACCTTTATTGGAGAGCAGGAAGTGTTTATGTGATGTTAGCTATCTGCAAAAGCGCAGTGAATGTGTTTTATAAGACATATTTCTCTTGTAGGATATTGAATCTGTGGAATTCTTCACCACAAAGAGCTGTTGAGGTTGGATGATTGAGGATATTTGTGGCTGAAACACTTCTTTATTCAGTAAAGGAATCATTGTTTATTGGCAAAAGGTAGGTTCAGTGGAGTTGAGGATTGTCAATCAGCCAGGCTCTCACTGAATGGTGGAGCAGATTCAGTGCACTAACTCAGCCAGAGCAGAAATAAAGTGAGGGAGTCTTTAATTTGATGTTCTTTGTTAATTAATTTTAGTTTTATTATTTTACTTTTAATTTGTTTGTTACAGTACAAGTTTGAAACATAGAATGATGTCATTTCAGTTCCATCACAGAAGAAATTCATCTCTAAAATTTATTGCTCTCTACAAGGATCATAGCAATGCTAAACAGTTTTGATTGGACTATACTGGAATGTTTGTGATACTGAAAAACAATACCTCATCTCTCACTGAAATACTTGGAAAAGTGGAAGTAGTGTTAAAACTCTAGCACATAACAATAGCTGTGCAAGTGAAGTATGGGGTGTAAAATTCCTACTTATGTTTAAGGTGTTCATAACTCCTAAATGACATTTCTTTTGATTGAAGCAATGGTTATTACTGTTCTCCACATTTCTCAGGAATGAGAACTCAACCTCAGGCTCTAAATGGTTTTCTTTTTCATCAGTTTCAGATCATATTATATTTGATACCAGAGCCTGAAAAGAAAAAAAATTAAAGAGTTGGGTGTTTGAAACTCACACAGGAATGAAATGATACATCAAAATTGCATCAATCAGATCGAAGTCTGAATCCTATACTGGCACAAGATCCGTACTTGTTCAACATTAATTGTCATAAGTGCAGCAGTTTTTGTAATCTCCATTCCGGCCCCCAGCAAAATCTATTCACAAAAAAACTTGCTAATTCACAGTAGTCTCTAGGGCAAAAAAAGTATAATACCCAAAAGAAGTTACACAGGTACATTTGAGAATGTACTTTTTTAAAAAGATTTGGAATTGTTCTGCATGGTTTAGTTGGACGAGGCACTGCTAAAGCACATTTTGCAAGACTGAAAAAGTGTATGAAGGATTCAGTTACTACAGAAGCTAACGTGAAGGCATGATATAATCAATTAATGTAATCACAGACTGAAAAATGTTTGAATTGCAATTTACAAAAGGAACACTGCTATCTCTCTCATTTTTTAAAAATGAAATAATGGTGCTTATTGGTGGAATGCTTTCTGCTAACTTGTTATAAAAGAAATTTTTGATTACCTATATGATCATATGATTTTCTAACATCCTGCTATCATCTCCTTAATAAAGGATAAAATTATTTCCCTCTGACACATTAGATTAACCCATCCGTCTGTCTGTCTCTCTCTGCCCCCCAACTCCCCCACATTTCTTGAATAGAGACTTTGGAAGAGTCCCAGCAGATTAAGAGTATTTTGGAAGATCAGAATCAATGGAACTACTTTCTCTGCAGCCATTCCTGCTATGGCCCTATGACACAGACCATCAGAGCTGGAGAACTTGCATGTCTTTGGGCACAACAGTTTTCACAGCATATTTTTCTTGGCGATGTTAATGGTTTTAAGTTCCTCCCTAATTCTGCCTTTCAATTTTCAAATATCTTTAGAAAGTTTTCCAAGTCTTCTACAGAGAAGACAGACACAAAATTCCCATTCAATGCATCTGCTCGTTTCCTGATTTCCATAATTAAACTGCCTAGATTCTCTCTTCAGAGAACCAACACTTACCTAACTGCTTATAGAATAATTCCTGAGGGCAATGCAAAAAAAAAGGAAATGTCCCTCCCAAAAAAGTTATTGTTGCAAAAGGTTTGTTTAAAAACCCATGTATGGTGGTTACTGTTTTCAGTATTTCAATTCTTGCAATCTATGTTCTTGACTTACAGTATCAGATATTTTGTAATCTACCTACTTAGTTACCATCTTGAAAGGGGGGGTCAATGATATTCTATTTGACATCAGTTGCTGGCACCAATTTCAATACACAGTACAATCTTAAATGCGTAATAGTTTGCCCAGTCCAGGGGAGTAATTCTGTAACCAAATAAAATCAGAGATAGTAAGAACTGCTGACACAGAAGTCAGAGATAACACAGTAGGCCAGGTAGCAGAGGAACAGGAAAGCTGACATTTCGGGTTGGGACCCTTCTTCAGAAATGCTGAAGAAGGGTCCCGAACCGAAATATCAGCTTTCCTGCTCCTCTGATGCTGCCTGGCCTGCTGTGTTCCTCCAGCTCCACACTAGACCATTAATTGCATGTATCTTTCAAGCTATCCTGCAAATTCCAACAGTTTCCATGTCCATAATATACACATCACCATTCAACTAGGGACAGTGTTGACAGGTGAACTGGAGTAGAAGACACAGAAGGTGATGCTAGTTGAGTTGTAAAATATCCTGCAAACAAAAGAATGGATTTAACTAAAAAAAAATTCTATTGGGCTGTAACAGTATTTTATTAGAATACACAGTTTTTTGACCAATTGGCTGGTAAAATTAAATTTGCTTTGTGACCAATTGAAGTCCATTTCTTTTAAGCACAGAGGTCCACTGCATAGCACTTCCCATCTTCACCCCATCAACATACCAGTTCCAGTTGCAACAGTGTCTTATTCCATCTCATTCAGAACCGAGGTGACCTCATTGGAATACACTTTGCCATTTGGTCCCCTTTCCTGTTTTACTCATTTTATTTTCATAGATTCAATCTGTTTCTTGCTTCATATTTCTCTACTAGCCAAGAGAACTGAAAAAAAAAATCCTTTGAACAATTCACGTCTTGGTTTTCCAGCTGATACAAATTGTTTCTTTGTAATGGAAGGATTTCACTGTAGCCGGTTTTTGAAAATATTGTGTGAAAGATGAAAAGTAGTAAAAGTCAGTTCTTGCAATTCGACCCCAGCGACTGGTTTGAGACTCATTTTGAACCTATAATCACTCGTGCACGTAAAGGGTGACTTCACTTACATACGTTTAAAGCTCCATTCCACCTCTGCCAAAATCCAGAGCGACATTAAAGTTCCAATGAATCAGCTCGTTCTCATGTAACCTCATTTCTCAGAGAAATCTTCCACGCAGTGAAGGTTACATAGCAGGCAATGCCAAAACTGAGCATCAATCAGCTTCTGCGGTGTTCTCACAATATGACTCCAAATTCACTCTGGGCCCCATCACATTAGAAGTTGCAATAAATCTTTTATGTTGAAGTGAGATTTCATTTGTTATACCAATGCTGATTGAGAGATATTATAGACAAAACAGATTTCAAAAAGAACTTCTATAATAACATTTTCTGAAGGGTCTAGGCCTGAAATGTCAGCTTTCCTGCTCCTCTGATGCTGCTTGGCCTGCTGCATTCATCCAGTTCTGCACCGCGTTATCTCAGATGCTCCAGCATCTGCAGTTCCTACAATCTCCATAATAACTCAATTTTATTATAAATGATTCCTTTATCTTCATTCCTGTGAAAAGTGCCAATACTGACCTCTCTAAAGTTTAAGATGACTCTAATTTAGGAAATACAACATGCATGTCAATAGGAGCAAGATGTTATAAAAGGGAAGTAGGCAAAGCAAGTGGGCAAACCACAGCCCGTGTTCAATGTGGGGGAAGTTTAAGTCACAGACGTTGGATTGATGCAGACAAGTTACAATATTTTGTTAATGGTGGGAGACTTGAAGCGGTGGTGAGACAAAGGTGTAGCCTGTGGTGTACGCACACACACACAAATAAATCACTAATAACTATTTTACTCCAGCAAGAAAATGTAATCAAATGAGAATGGAATTTTGACCTTTATCTAAAGAGGGGTAAAATTCAAAAGTGAAAAAAAAAATGATGAGGGAATTTTTTTTTTTTAAAGACCCCTGAGGGTAGCTATAGAGGGTGGAAAGGGAATTTGATCTGAGAGAAATGAATTATGCTGTTTTGCTTTTGTCTCCCATACTTTTCCCAGAGGCAGCTTCAAAGCAGTGACTCCATCTAACCAGTCGTGTGGGAAGCCAATACATCTTATTAAACGGATAGCACATTTCCAAGGGCAATGCAATTTTCGTAAGGTCATACAGGGTGGGGTAGTGGCAGGATTACTTTAATGCTTTAGGAGGATATTTAATCATCCAGGTGAGAGCACAGTGGTATGAGAAAAGATGCAGTTTGAGTATTCAATGGTAAAAAATGGCAGGTTAACTGCATTTACAGAGAGGCTTCCCTTTGTAAGGGAAGCTGCTGGAGATCTCAGTTACAGCTTATGCTGAGGGTGCAAGCTAGTCATTCCCAGAGACCTTTTATCCTAACATTCTTTGAGGCCTCCCCTTCTAGATGATTAGCTGACTGACTGATCCTTCTTCCTCCTCAACCCAACTAATATCCAGACTGAAAGCAAAACCAGAGGTGGTCTGTTAATTGCTTGTCTTTCTGAAAATCGATCTGGAAGGAGCTCTGCTCTGACGGTCAGATTATGGACCCATAAATGGTTTTGAGGGCCAAATATAATCTTGGCTAGGGATAGAAAATTCAGTCAGATGTGAAAGTTGTACAGTGCTCTGGTCAGATCTCATTGACATGGGAGAAGGAGTACAACAGATTCATAATAAAGTTACCAGACCTTAACGGTTTAAGTTGTGAGGACCCATTGCACAAAATTGAGTTGCATTTCCTTTTGTTTTAAGGTTGAAAGTTGATCTGATTGAGGCCTTGAAATGACAAAGCGACTTAGACACAAACTATTTCTCTTGGCGCAGAAAAACAGAAGAAGGGGACATAATCTGAAAAATAAAGATTAAAAAACTTAAACGTGAAGGCAGGATGTACATTTCCATTCAGACTCACAGATATCCAGAACATAGCTCCACAAAGAGTGGTGGATACTCGGCTATTGGAAATGCTGAAGATTACGGCTTTCAAATTTTTGCAGGTAAGGGTATCAAAGAATACCGAGGAATGGAGTTAAGGTACACAGCAAGCTCCTAATAACAGCATGTGATACAGACCACATAATATTTTTGTGATGGTGATTAAAGGAAATTTTGGCCTGCACACTAGGGGTAGCTTCCTCAATCATCTTCAAAATAGAGCTGTGGGGATCTCATGTCCACTGAAAAGGGCACAATGAACCTCAGCTTAACATCTCATCTGAAAGACAGAATGGTACAGCAGACTTCATGGCCTGAATATCCTATTTCTGTTTATTCCTAGAAAAATTTCCAGACTGGATGGGTTGCATGTGATGCTACAATTGACATTTGCACGGCTGTGCAAAAGTTAAGGGGGCAAGAATGGGCGGGGAAAGGATGACAGCTCATCCAGAGCTTCTGTATTCAATCATTAGCTTGTCAAACAGGGGGGAATGATGGCTACGATTTCCAAATGGTTCGCTGATCTGCCAACACTCCTTTTCATGGCTCACAAACAATGACATGAGGGTGAGATGCAGGACCAGTACCAGCTCTGGTGGGACCATGCTACAGGCTCAGTTGTAGTGTAAAAGAAGAAAGGAACAGAAATTGGCATTTTATCTTTTAAAAAAAAAATCGTTCTGGAGAGGGGTGATTAAAAATGCTATTGCTCATGACAAGTAATCGCAAGTTTGTTTACCGAGTTGATACTGTGTAAAGTTTCCGACTGATCACACTGTTCATTTACAGCAGCAGTTCCTGTGTTTAACTTCACCTACACCCTGAGGCAAGGCTGTTTAAACAAGCACTTCCTGCAAACAGATAACAAGCTGAACTTGCCAACGCATCTCCGAAACAGTTAGTATCAATGTGCCTCTTGGAAACCTACAAACAGAACCATGTTAGAAACACACTGTTGTACATTTATAGCAACACATTGAGCACAATGATTTGCATGTCATCTTTTTAGTTTTTTTTCCTTAAAAGTTGGAAGCAAAATGTCCCGTGTTCAACTAAATCAAATAAGCCATTGGAATACCAACTAGACAAGAATGTAATATAGTGATAAGAGGATTTCAAGAAGATAATATCCATAAAACAATCATATTGGGGCCACATGGCTGGGAAGAAGTAATGGAAGAGGCTGTGTGAAAACAGTTGGACTCCAAGGAAGAAAAGAGATCCACCATGATGCAAGTTGCAGTAGTCTCCACCAGTCTTTTAGAGGGCAGCAATGGCTGAGAGTTAAGATCCGTTGGGTGCGGTCGTTTATTAAATAAGGGAGCCAACAGGAACACAGAGAAATAAGGTCAAACTGGAGGTCCCATTAGAGGCAAAATAATGTTAATTCATACTTTGAGTCACTAATCCATCACTGGTGCCATTGCAAATGCTGGTCATTGAATCTGGTCACTCTTATATCCATCTGATAAGTTTTTGTTTTGCTGTTTGCCTCAATCTCCCTAGCTTCTTTGAATTATCTTCTCCTCTGTCCTTAATTCCTTTTGCTTCCATTTGTCTGCTTCTGCTTCTCATTCTTTTTTAAATCTTCTGGTGTACATTGATGGATATGCTGCCTGTGGAAGGAAATTTTAATGGCTACAGTGTATACTTAGGATGGGCTTGGAACAAATATGTAGCCAGCCAACCCTCCCTCCCCACAATCACAGAAATTGCTGGAAAAACTCAGCGGATCTGGCAGCATCTGAGGAGCCTCTTCTTCCGAAACATTAACTCTGAATTCTCTCCAGATTTGCTGCTACACCTGCGGGGAGATTTCCCAGCAAGTTCTGTTTTTGTTTCAGATTTCCAGCATCTGCAATTCTTATTTTTTTTCCCCTCCTCACAATTATTCATGCTTCCTTTCGCTTCCATCGGGTCACCTTTCTCATCATTGCTACAGTTCAACATCAAACTGATCGCTCTCAGTATCCTGAGAACAACAAATGCTGGAGATCACAGTGGGTCAGGCAATATCCATGGAGAGAGAACACGCTAACGTGAGTCTAGATGGCTCTTCATCACTTCAGCTCTAAAGAAGTCATCTAGACTCGAAACCTTAGCTTACTCTCTCTCCATGGATGCTACCTGAACTCCAGCATTTGTTTTCAGTACAGACTCCAGCATCAGTAATTTGCTCCTATTCTCCATATCCTCGTTTACCCAGTGCCTAACATGCCAACTACTTCAACCTTTTTCGGTTTTGAAGGGGGAAATATTAAGTCGAATGATCAAAATGCAGATTTTCTTGTGTTACAATGGAGGCAAGACCAGATCGAAGCATTCAGAAAAACCTGAATTAACTTGATATACTTGGAATTCAGAGTTCCTAAGAGACAGCTAACTTTCCTGGCTCACTTTTCTGTCTCCGAATCCAAAGATCCTGGCAATTGACTCTGGATCAACAACAATTACTCCATTTTGTTTGTGTCGTCCCTTTGATCTGTTGCACCTCCTGACCCCAATCCTCATGACAACCCTCAAGACGTGTGTCTTTGAATCCATGATTATCAGTGCATTTATCACTGTGAGCTCTCCACAGTATATGCGGCTGCTCATATCATGTACTTTGTAAGTCTGCTTTTTGAACACATTTTGATTACCTTGACACAGCCCAGCATTGTATACTATTTAACAAAATCAAATGACTTCATACCAAAAGGTACATGATGATTGCTCTTCAGGTGTCTCTCAAACTTCTCAATTGATGCTGGATTTAATGCCTTTCCCTATGAACACAAGAGTACCCAATCAGGTGGTCTCATTTCTCTCATCGTTCTTCTCCCATTTTCTCCTCTCTTCCACATCAAAACAATCCTATCCAATCTTCTGCAAATGACTGCTTTGGCCATTCCTCAATATCTATCACAGAAGAATCTGAAAATACTTGTAAGTTCCTCAATGTAGAGGATGAATCACCATATCTCAATCTTCAAGAGAATAATAAGGCCCCCATTGTCAAAATCTTTTCAGAGATCGATATTCTTAAATTTTCTTTCTAATGTGCAGGGTTCCATCATAATTCTTCCCTCCGAGATTCTTGACCTCATAAGCTCCTTTGACATCAAAGGGGTACCTCCACATCTCTTCTGTGAAACAAATAGCCCAGTTGCAACATTTCTTTTGTGCCAAACACCTATGTTTCCTTCAAACAAACATTCCAATCACTTAATCTGAAATATCAACATCCTTTCTCCCCTAGCACTCCAAACCCTGCCACATGCTCCTCGCCACCGCCCCCCCCCTACTTCTGGATAGGGTGCAAGACAAAGTTACTCATCTCACTTCTAGCCCCTAACTAAATCTCTCATCATTATTGTCTATTTCAATGGAAAGAAAAATCTCTATTAAGCAGGAATTTTCACAGACCCACTTCTGTTGACATGTAAACCTGGATTTACAAAGCATCTCTGGCGAACGTGGAACAGCACAGCTGGGGTGGTTCGGAGAAAATTCCTGGCCCAAACCTCATGCACTGACAGCCTAATCTCTTTCTTGAACTGTTTAACTTCTCAAATCCTTTAGTCTTCGTCTGTAACCTTCAGGCTCTTATTGAATGCCCATCTATTGCATGATTTAAAAACAGAAATTGCTGGAGACACCCAGCAGGTCCAGAAGCATCTGTGGACAGAAAGCGCAGTCAACATTTCAATGCCAGTGATCCTCCTTTAGAACAGGTGTCTCTGCTTTCTCTCCACAAACGCTGCCAGACCCACTGAGTTTCTTGAGAAGTTTGTTTTTGTTTCAGATTTCCAGCGTCCGCTATTTGTCTTATCTCATTGCTTTAAACACCATTCAGCCTCACTGTTATCCTTCAGGAGGGCCTTGGCATTCCAAACAATTTCTCAATCTTTTCCAGCATGTGAGGCCGTAGGAACCACTTCATACAAACTCCACAAACCTGCTGGAACTTAAAAGTGCTTCTAGGCCTTAAAACAAAAACACTAGTGTTTAGATGCAAAACAAATCCTGTGTATGTAGTGGATATGGGATGATTAGAGGGAAAAAAAAAGGGGTATACCCAATGTTTTGACAATCAGATCCGCAAGAGAAAAGTCTACTGGCCCATGATTGCTGAATCTTGGGCCAGGGCAGGTACCACACAAATCATAAACCTACAGCTGGAATTTGGGTTCGAACTTAATTTAACTGGCATCCCGCCTCCTACTCATGGGACACAGCAGTGGGGTTGAGGTGTGCGTGTGACTTTATGTCTGATAGGCCACTATCAACCTTCACTACCCCCAGAACTGCTCATGTACCTGTTTGAGTCAGTTGCCTGGCTATCCTGGGAATTTTGCCCAATGGACTCTAATAGGACATCAATAAAAATGCTGCCAATTGAGAACTGGTGTGTAGTTTTGTCCAGGCCCTGGGAAAAGTCCCAAACCTTCAGCAGGAGAGTGTCAATCGGTTTGATTATCTTGACAGGGATCTGAACAGAATTTGAAAAAAAACTTATATTCGGTCCTTTAATTCTAACCTTGGAGGAGTAATGTGTCCCCCCGATCTAGAGGGCAGTGCTACTTATATGCCGTAGTAGATTTTTGCCTAACCCTGTTCCTGGGAGTTTGTTTTAGATCGACCTTATTACATATGTTCTGGGCACTTAGATCAACTACAATTTCAACTCTGCGCCCTTTAATTACAGCTGTTTATGACTAACTGGAACAATAAAGATATTGATTTTTTTAAAAGACTGAGCACGCTAAAATTACTGCGAATCATTGTTTAGTGTGAACTACCTCCGCGTGATCCAGCCGCATCCAGTGACTCCGCCGTTTTAACACACGTTAGATTTCACTTATTTACACAACACTGTCCACGGCAAACATCCATAAAAACATCAGGGGTAAAAGTGCTAGCACGAATTCAGTTCCGATCTACACGATTTAAATTTGATCATAAATAATGCATAGATTATTTTGATGCACGATGTCCATCTGACTGTGGTTAGAAAATATATTAGATACGATAACAAGGCAGTCAGCGTGACAAAGCTTATCTGATTTGCTAGTTTTAACTATTTGAATATTCAGTCTCAGGATCAATGTCAGATTTTGCACACGGTAGCCAGATGAAGCAGCGCGAGTGTCGGACAAGCGCAAAAATGTTTTAACTATTTAAAATAGCAAAGCAACAGGTTAGGGAGAAAGGTTGATCAAAGATTTTAAATCAATTAAAAGTAGAAGACAATGAATTATATAAAGCCTCCACTGCAACCCATACCTGTCTACAGAAGCAACACACCTTCCCGTTAGCGCCTGAAGCTGCTGAAACGTTTGTTTCTTTTCGGCATGGTTAGACGATTCAGAATGAGCTCGGATAAGGTGCACGCAGAGAGGAATGATACAAGATACCAGGTCCGAAACATGTCTTTTGTTCATGTTTTGTAGCTTTAAGACCCCTTAATCTTGCCCAAGCAATGTCACTGAAAACACATTATTGCTGCCGATATACATTACCAATGGTTACATTTTAATTTTAATTTAAAAAAGCTTACCTACTCAGAAGGCTTTTTAATATTGGACAATCTTTTCAATCCTTTCTTAATCCACTTGCTCATTTGCATTTGTAACACAAGCACTCTGCTGTCAAACATGGCTCGCTCTCTCGCTCTCTCTCTCTCGGCCAAACAACTCCCCCACTAACTAATCACAAGTCCATCCTTCCCTAGACAGGAATGTGCCACTTTGCAAAAGGGAGGTGGTAAGGGGGCAATTGGAAAATGACTCTGCTAAGTGCTGTAAAAAGCTCAAAGTCATCCACTAATTTTAATCCCGAAGAAACCAACACAGGACATTAGCCTTAGATGCTATTAAGGAAGAGATTACCAATGATGGGGAGTAATTTAACAATTTCCTCACTCCCTCCCATCCCCTTTCATGTTTACTCGTTGTCTGGATAACCAGCTCATTGTTATCACTCAGGGCTTTCCAAAAATTAGGTGTTGTCCGTAGCCCAATGTTCAGAGCAAGTTGGAGATTCTGATGTGAAAAGCTTTATCTGAGCTAAAATGTACCCGAGCTGATCAATGAGGACGTAAACTAGCTACCAGAGAGTTTTAAAATTACTGCCAGAAGGCTGCAACATCTACTGATTTAATACAATAGTAACAAACACCATCAGAAAAAATTACATTTATGTAGCACCATATCAAATCTCTCAGAAATACCTCAATGTGCTTTAAGGACAATTAATTTCTTTGAAAGTTAGTGATTGTTGTGTTACAGGTAAACCCAGTAACCATTTTCTATGCAGTGAAATATGACAAACATCAATACTTATTAAAATAAAAAACAGAAAATGTTGGAAAGAAATAGTTTTGTGAGGAAGGTCTAGCTCTTGTGTCTCCATGGTTGAATCCCTGACATACCAATACTCATAATAGGGTTTCAGGCCTAAACCCTTCATCAGAAATGGGGGAGGGGAAGAGGGTTCTGAAATAAATAGGGAGAGAGGGGGAGGCGGATAGAGGATGGATAGAGGAGAGG
>JAHRHZ010000049.1:695404-744458 GCA_024137785.1 Ginglymostoma cirratum | reverse complement strand
TTGTTATCTCGGATTCTCCAGCATCTGCAGTACCTTTTATCTCTCATAATAGGGTTACTGTTTTACACCAGGCAAGGTAGTTTTGCTGCTCAACACACTTGGCTTGCCCAACTGTAGAATGATAAACAAGCTGAATGAATTGCTACTCTCTGCCTTTGTTTGGTAAGAGGGAGAAAGTGATACTGTTTAAAAAGAGATTAAAAAGCCCCTGTAGATAGCTAACATTTAAAATAGGATAATTTCATACTCCAATTAGGGTTGGCAATGGCCCAGTGGTATTATAGTGGACTGTTAATCCAGAGACCCAAAGTTTCAATCCTGTGATAGCAGATGGTGGAATTTCAATTCATTTTTTTAAAAAACCTGGAATTTAGAGTCTAATGATGACCATGAATCCTTTGCCAAATATCAGAAAAACCCATCTGATTCACTAAAATCCTTTAAGGAAGGAAACTGCCATCCTTACCTGGTCTGGCCTGCATGTGACTTCAGACCCATAGCAATGTGGTTAATACTTAAATGCCCTCTGGGGAATTAGGGGTGGGCAGTAAATGTTGCTCACATCCCATGAATGAATGGATTTTGTTTTCTCTTTTTACACCAATGTACCCCATCTACCATTTACAATTGGAGTCTATGGTATCAGGGATTCACTGTGGAGATCCTCATCAGAGTGGTCTGGATGTAGCATTCCTGAAAGTACATCTCAAACAAGAGATCATTTAGGATTGTGGTTCTTTCTGAAGAGTTAGTAACACTAGTTTAGACTTGTTTCTGAGGATGACCAATCAGCTAAGGCATGAAGAGCATTGTGGCCATACTGAGTTCTGAGAGGTTCTTAATTTGTTCAGTTAAACTAGAAGTGATTAAAACAACAACGGTCTTAACAAGGAGGTGCTGAGAAGACAAACATAGCTCATGGATTGATTTCCTGAGTGGTTTATTGGTATTAGTTAACAATAATGTAATCATAAGTAACAATCACATGCAAGTTCTGGTCAGCAAATGACAGATTTGGATTGTGACACAAAGAATGCCAAAAAAAAAATCAATGTGAAAGACAGAATATCTTTTACATTCACAGTCACATTATGCTTGGAGTTAATTTAACAAAACAGCAAATGTTGACCATTAAAGCATATTAAAATCCAAGTATGTCATTTCCATTTTGTCACAGTTCAAGACTCAAACACAACACTCAATGTGCAAAATCTAAGTGTTACATACCGGACTGCAATATGTCACTAATCATGACTTTCGATACTGAGAAACTCTTTGCTTGGTTGAGCAGCAGTATATTTTTGCAGTTTGCAGTTTGTAGTTTTGCTGTAAGCTCAACAGAAGATCCAGAGAACCAACATTAATGCCATTTATTTCATTTCTCCAGGATATTTTTCCAGAAAATCAGGGGAAAAGACCCCATGGAAATTCAACCCGCTGAAATTTCATTGCACTCTTTAATAGGCGTTACTGGCACTACCAAAGAATTTTGACTTATCTTGCATGAAACTTGGTATGCAGACACTGTACGATATCAGACTGAAACCAATAAATAACTGTGAATCTGTTACAGAAGTGTAACACAGCTGACGGATTTTGGTGATCTGATAAATCATACGAACAATTTTTGTCCAGAGCCTTGACACTGCGTTACAGAACTACTTATTGTTCAAATACGAGTCAATCTTCTGTGGAATTGCAGTAGGGGACTCAAAGACAAGTGCAGTTTTCAGGTGAAGGAAGGTTCAATGCCAAGAATAATTCAACCAAGGAACGCAAAAGTCATTCTTCACATTAAAGCCATAGATTCGATCCTATTGATGTATTTCTATTCTTTTTTCCCATCTAGCTCTTTGACCAAATTTTTGGTCACCGTTTCTAATATTTCCTTACGTGGTTGGGCGTCAAATATTGTTTGTTAACACTCCTATGAAGAGTCTCAAGATGTTTTGCATAAAATTCAAGCTCTTGTTTATAATTGAAACTGTCCTTACAAAAATGTCACACTGAAATTACAATCTTCCACCAGCAATGACACTGCAGCACCTCTGCTAAAAAGGACATACCTTGTTCCACCATTCAATAAGATCATGGCTGATATGATCACTCCACATTCATACCCACCCAGGAGGACCTTTCACTGTCTTGCTTACCAGGAATCTATTCTATCCCAGCCTAAAAAATATTCAAGGACTTCGCTTCCACCATCTTTCAAGGAACAGACTCAAAGATTCACAATCTTCTGTGGAAAAAATATTTCTCCTTTCCTATGTCTTAAATGAGCAACTCTTATACCAAACCGGTGATTCCTCATTCTAGGTTCTCCCACAAGAAGAAACATCCTTTCCAAATGCACCCTGACAAGCCCCCTCAGGATCTTACATGTTTCAATCAAGTCACCTCTTACACTTCTAAACTCCAGTGGACCCAAGCTTAGCCTGTCCAGCCTGTCCCTATAAGGCAATGTAGAGGGGAATTGAAGGAGGTGTAATTACAGAAGCAGATGGTGAAATAGGCATGAGAACAAAGCAATTTGGGGTGGAAAACTCATTACAGGAAGTGCCTGTAGAGTTTTGTTTCAAAGATTAGGTGAAGCAGTGTACACACGGTTAACTCTTCAGTTTTAAATTAAATCACATTTTCTTGAGTCCACCATTATTTGGGTAGGTATGATTGACATTTTAAACTTCCGAACCTGATTGATAATGTGTACTTTCTGTAATACTAATCCAACAATGAACACGCATCATTGCAACATCTTTTGTAAAATAAAATACATTTTACTGGCGTATGTATAAACATTAACATGGCATATTGTAAGAAAAAGATACTTGCTGCAACGTTTTCACATTAACCTAACTAGAATAACTACATTGTCTTTCTCACATATTAAGCACCTTTATGTGTTGACGTACAGGAAATCCACAGAATGGTATCTCAGAGGGCAATGCTAAATAATAAAATGGTTTACAATTATATTTCCTGTACTTAGTACTGTGCCATCAATTAAAACATGCCTCACGTGAATATGACTCATAACAATTTGAAGGTTGAGACTACTCAGGAAGTTTTGTGGTGCAGTGAGTAGCATTCCTACATCTAAGCAAGAAGATCTGGGATCAAATCCTACATCAGAATCTAATGGCTAAGCAAGGAGTGTTCATAACTTGACCAAGCAGGTTAAGTATCAATTTGCAAATCCTTTCAACATGGCAGGCATTAACAGCTGCAGAGATTACTGCTCAGTCATGTGATGGAGACAAAATTAGAAGTCTTACCATAATTTTTTTAAAGAAAATATTTCTTCCCGGCATGTGGGTGTTGCTGGATAGGCCAACATTCATTTCCCATCCTAAATGCCGCTGTGAAGGTAGTCACGAATCACTTTCTTGATCCCTTCCAACCCATGGGGTGTAGGTACAGTCACATTACCATTAGGGAGGGAGTTCCAGCATTTTAACCTAGCAAACCGAAGGAAAAGCAATACAATTCCAAGTCAGGATGGTGTCTGACTCGGAGGGGAACATGCAGGTAGTGATTCTCCATGTCCTTGTCTTTTCTGGTTGCAAAGAATTTGGAAGGTGCTGGTGAAGATTCTTGGTGAATTGCTGCAGTACATCCTGTAGATGGTACATGTGCAGTTACAGTGTTGGGAGGATGGAGGGAATAAACGTTAAAGACGGTGAATAGGATGTCATTCAAGCAGGCTGCTTTGTAATTTGGTTCATAGCTCTGAACTACAACATGCATGTAAAGGTGTATATTGCTACAGCAACTCAGATACCTTGAGTGTGGTCGGCTTGAGACCGGTTGTCTCTGTTGGCCGGTATGGGTCAGATTTATGCTAACAAATGGAGATCAATCCCAGGTCCAGTTAGTATGGATTCAGGACCTGTCTCTTTGGTGGGTCAGACCTGCCTTAGACAGAGAACTGAAGATGAATACCCAGCCAAGCAAGTCTGCTGTCAAGTAAGGATAGTAGAAGCTGTTCAGTTAACTATTTCTTATATTGAACCCTTAACGAGAATTTGGAATTGGAAATCTGAAAAAGGAATGTGGTTGGAATCAGAATCCTTAGTTAAGTTCAGTATGGCACATGATTGAGGATTTGAGGTAGAAGTTACTGCTTCATCAAGATATAGAAAGAAAGAAGCACCTTTCATGACTCAAGGATTACAAACAGCATTACAACCAATTACTTGCTTTTGAAGCAGTGCCACTGTTGTAGAGTAGATGGTGCAACAGCCAATTTGCACACAGGAAGATCCCAAAGCAAGCACTAAGAAAAAGCCCTGATACACTGCAGCAAAGTCAAATACACCTTGTCTCAACATTAATTAAGAAAATGAACTCCACCCAAAAAAAATGTAAACAGATCCTTTAGCCATCACATGTTCTATATTACTCACTCTCCCTCCCTCTCTATCAGCTCATCATTTTCCAGCCCCTTTCAGTTCTGAAGAATAGTCATATTAGACTTGAAATGTTGACTCTGTTTCAATCTTCATGGGTGCTGTCCAGATCTGATGAATTTCTCCAGCATTTATTTTTACATTACTTATTGTTACAAACTTCACCTGAAATAGAATTTGAAATGACTCCAAGGAGGCAGGTAACCTGTCACCAGGTCACCTTTTATTTACATGTGCACAGTACATGGGCTCTGACTAGCTCCCTCAGAGCCAGTCCCTGGTATGAGGGGAGTCTCTGAATCTCCTGTTTATATGTCAGCCAGGGCTCCCTGAGTAGCCCAGGTTAACATCACCAATCAAGGATCTCCTAGTCAGTGAGATCCACCTGGCCCTTGTTCCAATCAGTACAAATTCTACTCCGTCTCCATCCCATTACTGAAGCGTTCACCACACTTCCTGTTATTGGTTAAACCGAGTTAAACCAGCTGTGTGTTGAACTATGGAATTAGAAATAGCAGACAATCCAGATCTATCCAGATCCCATCTTCACCTGTTATGTACTGATGTCAAGTATCAATACATCATGTAAAAAATAATAGTGCTAATAATCCCTCCATTTTCTTTTTGAATTGAGTTGATTTTATAATAATTTATTATGGAGAACAAAATATATTTCATTTTAGTCTTTAAAGGATTACTGTCCTGGATTTAATATTTCGTATTTCCAGACAGTGTTTTACCGTATATCAATACAATCTATCGGTACGGTAGTACTATTATGGACTAGGATGGTTTTAAAACCTAAAACAGCCACCAAGATCACTTGATCACAGACTGAGGCAAGTCCAGGAGACCCATGTGGGATAAATAAAACAGCCTGCACCGAATTTGTCATTTTATCTAAAGGCATCAAAACCACACAACTGAGTCAGCATCACAAATGTACATTTCCTGCTATAATCAACACTTGTTTGATAACTTCACCGGAGTAATTATCCCAAAAGCCAAAATGGCCATTGATCCAAGAGCAAAACTGGCCAGGTGATGTTGCTTTCCAGTGACAGATGTCCGTAAACCAGAATATGTCTTTGTATACGCGGCTGATGTCACCCATATGCGTGAACAAATACAAGTTAAATGGCGCAGTTTTCCACCACTGTTGTTCCTGTTCCTGTTACGATTCATAGACTCTGGGCTAATTCTACCACCACTCAGGTACTGACACCAAACTGCAGTATGAGTATATGGGCAGTGTCATCTTTGTTCTTGGCATCTGCTGTAACGACTTGGCACTGCAAAACTTTACTTCTGCGCATGTACAGTCGCTGTGCCACCTAGTCCATATTTCAGTCGCTGTTTTTGAGCAGCGAAGCAGAGAGAAAGAATGTGGACTGAGAACAAAAAGGACTGAAAGACTCTTTCCATGTCCCTCTGATCACCTCACAAGATAACGGCCAGTGAGAAAGAAAATGATGAAAAAAAAACACTTGATTAGAATACAAAGATATCAATAAACTTTCCTCACTTTGAGGGACAATTAAGCAACTGCGATCTCAGATTAAAAATCTAACATCTCAAGGGCTCTACTGACTTTTAAATGGTGTGTTTTGTACCAGACACACTCTCCTTTTAAAGCATACAACCCACGTTTGTGCATGCTTGATACCATGTTTCATTACTTTCTTCCTCAGGTTTAGTGGGTAATAAAATTCCTCTTTCACTAAGAAAACCTTGTAATCTGCTCCTTCAATCTGATCTAGTGAACACATTTTCAAGTGATTTTAATCTGTGTACAAAAATGTTTTTTTTTGTGACTGATCGAGAGAGGGTGTTCTAAAAAGGGAGCTAATCACCGCTCCGCCCCTGGTCAGAATCACATCAAATGCAAAATAGTTCAATTAACTGTGCAGCAGGTTTTTTCATGACAGAATGGAACAAGATTTTCACTTTGCACTGTGACAAATTGACACATCTTTACTTACAATGGGAAATGTAGACAGAAAGAGGCCATTATGCCCATCAGGTCTGTACAAGCAACAATTTATATTTGTGTAGCCTCTTTTACGTAATGAATTGTCCAATGTGCTGCACCTGTTCTTCAACAGAGCGACTCAATTTGTTCCACTCCTTTGCTCTTAAAATGCTTTCTTTCAAGCGCATATCCAATTCTCTTTTGAAAGCCGTGATTGAATTTTCTTCCATTTTATTTCAGGTATCCAGCCTTGATCATGACAACTCCTGGTTATTTAAATGAGAATTTTTTGACTATTCCTAACATTACAGCACAGATTTAGTTTCAAACTATCTGTTCATTTAATGGGATCCAAAAAAATGCAGAGGTGAGAACAGAGTGAAGAGAATTAAGTATCAATAATACATTTCACAGGTTGGAAAAGCTTCTAACACAGCCATGCATGTCACATGAAGCTGACAATTAATTGACTGCTAATAAATATATGTTCAGTTAATTTAACAATGCTCTCACCAACAACTAAAAATGAACCAAATAATGCAATGAGCAGCTATGGTGTGTGTATGGTTTAAAAGCATCATGGCAGTGAAATTATAAATGTACAAAAAAGGTGTGGAATTTCACATCCTCCTACAAAGGGGGATGTTTGGAGGTGGGGAGGGTCATGTGATCACACTGGATTTCTTGCCTGGAGTACACACAGCCTTCCTGACTCCCTCCAATTAAGACTGGGTGGGAAGGCTTGCGGTGACCTTTCTGCCTGGAGGGCGGCCGAAACGCTTAAGCGGCTACTTAAGGGCCATTTCCTGCTGCTGCTGGTATTCAACTGGTGATGGGCAGAACACCCGCCTCTTGTGTCTGCCTGAGGCCGTCAAAAAGGGAATGGACGGGGGTGTGTTTCCCATTCTGTACTGAATCGAATGACCCTGCAGCAAGAGGGAGGAGACCACAGAAAGTCACAACCCTGTCCTTACTGTTGCTACTACCCCCATCCAGGCCAAATGCCGTTCCTCAGGATCGCTGGGCTTAAAACATTAACTCTGTTTTCTCCCCATAGATGCTGCCAGACCTGCTGAGTTTATCCAGCAACTTCTGTTTTTGTTTGTTTCAGATCTCCAGCACCTGTAGTTCTTTGTTTTATTTTACTTTAAATCTGTGTTCTTTGATTCCTAACCTTCCGTATTGGGAACAACAATATGAAATAAGAGAAGACAACTAAAGAAATGCTATTACATTGATAAGTACATTGCTCTGACTACTTGTATTTGCTTGTACTGAGAATTTTTAATAATTAATTTTCTTGCCTTTCTCAGCCTCCTTTGTCCCATATATTAATAATAAGCTCAAAAGGTGGAGCAGACGATTTGTCCCCATTGCTAATTTGACACTTTTCACCTCCATTGCTCCTGGATTGGAATCATCAACTAGAAGATAATGTCACAGCCAGGTTTGCACAGACGCCACATGGTGGAAATGCAAGCTACTTATTGCTTTTTGGCACATCAATGCAGTATGTGATCAAGTACAGTCTCTATACCTCACTGGCTGTAGTGGTCACATGATATAATTGTGATTTAGCTCCAACTCCAGCATTTCATCTCCCAGGAAACAATGAAACTCTCCAAGAATGAAACAGTGTGAGCAAAGTCAGTGCAGGGTGAGCCAGGGAGCAATACTATACAGACTTCTACACACAGTGTCAATGTCACAAAAACAGACTGAGATCGGGCCTACTGCTGTGGAGGGCAGAGCATGCAAGACTGGAAAGAACAGGAGACAAAGCTCAGCTCTAACTTATCTGTTGAATTGAACACTATTTTCTAGAGACTTCACAAAGTCACTGAATACTTAAACACTTGCTCGCATCTAAGAGAAATTCAGCACTTGTCCAAAGAACATTCAATCGTCTCTATTCACCACAACAGTAGACATTAAAGAAGTCGTCCTCTAAATGTTTTAAAATTAGCACATTTAACCACTTTATATGCAACCCTGTCACTATGGGTAACTGTTCAGGAAAAGGATGATAGGTTTTCTTTCTGTTAAAGTCCATTAAATAAGCTGGCAAAATGCCTCGGTTCACCAGACATTTTCACCCAGCATGATACTCTAATCTAATAAATTTGTTACGGCACAGCTGCCTGACACCGAATATTCCAGGCAGATCTTTCTTAGGGAACTGTTCACATTTTACCATAATCAAGTTGTCTGAAAGGACTGCACATTGTCATCTGTAGTTAACAGGCCTTGAAATTAGGGGAGGCACCCAAAATTATTCTTGTGCGTTACTTAAGGTGCGTTTGTCCAGTATTCCTGAGGTTTTGACTTCACAATAAACGAAGGCTCTATCTCCAAGGCCTTAATTCAGTATTAATCCCACCATGATGGAGAGGAAAAGGTCAGGGAGGGGCTAAACCTTTTAATACATCCAACAAATTCCCTATCTTGTCGCACACATGTTCATTGTTGTTTTTCGCTACAGATTTACAGATGAAACACTTCATTGCAGGAAAGGTCTCACCATGCGGCTGGAAGCCTGATTTAAAAACTTGGAAGTGGGCCAGTCAGGATTTCAAAGACTTGGAAAGACCCACAGAATGAGGAGAGTCGGAGCTCAACAAGGAAGATATTCTGTGAAGCACAGCTCGCAGGTCAAAAGGGGAGAAGTCAACGGTCCACTGGGTCCTTGGTAAACTCTGTCACCGCCAGAGGCAGCTTCATCCAGAGGGGTCACTGGCTCCAACTTCCCAGTCGCTGGCCAGCCTTTCAATTTGACCAGTTGCTGTGAGGGAAATGGCCTGCACTGCTATGCCAGACCCCAGCTACTTTTCCCCAGGCATTCTGGAATCCAGCCTTTATAAATGTCGTGGCCATACTTCCACAGGAATTTAACTCCAGTGGAACCTCAGATTGGGATACTTTATAGGCTTCAACCAACACACTGAAAACATTTGGAATTTACAGTTCTGGTGAGACATAGTAGCCACATATTAGCACAGGACTCTCTTCCCTAATCCTTTCAAATTGAGTTAGCTATCCCAGGCTGGCATCTATCCTGTAGCTGTCGCGTAAAGTGATCCATGAGTTACCTTGATTCATTAACAGTGACATTTTTGTAAAATTAGTCCAAGAATTTTGTTAATAAACATTCTTTGTTTATTACCAGAATTACCAGAGCTGACGCGATAATGAGAGTTGGAACTGTCCTGTCGTATGTTAAATTTTTTTTCCTGAGCAAGATATAAAACGAGTACCTTGATCAGATCCAGTTGTTTCCATTGGTGGTCAAATAACCTACTAAAGGTCCCTGTGAACTCTCCCATGAAAGGTACTGATGAGAACCTGCCACTTTGACACCCACAGCCAACACGTACAGCAGTCATCAGAAGAGAACATTTCAAATAAATTCTTTTTTAACAAAGTTGCTCAGGATTGCAGTTTTGATTGAGCTCAGAAATGCATTCTCAATCAAGTTTGTACTACTTGTGATATTTATTACAGATGGGGTAAATAATCAACTCAATTATTCCGCAGTCCTCAAGAATGATTCCAGTTTAAAAGATAATCTGTTCTACTTCTTCAAATTCTGGATATTGCGTAGTGCATTTCTAGAACGCTTTTGAAAAGTTATTTATGCTCGTCCCTGTTCTGTTATATCTCATAATGGCTTTCAGGAGGATGACAAATGGTAAGTCACAAATCAGCAATCTAGAGAGATAGACGGGGAGCTCATAATAAATGTTACTAGATTGAAGGTCACCTGTATATTGTCCATCATAATCACTGAAATGAGAGTTTGTACATTGTTTCTGATGGTTGGCAAATTAGTCTAAAATATTTGATGTCAAAGAAGGCACATAATTCTTTGAAGTTTGCGTCACATGTAGACAGGGTGGTTATGAAGGCGTTTTGCATGCTTGCCTTCATTGCTCAGACTTTTCAGTATAGGAGTTGGGATGTCATGTTGAGGTTGTACAGGATGTTGGTGAGGTCTCTTCTGTAGTACTGTGTCCAGTTCTGGTTGCCCTGTTGCAGAAAGGACATTATTAAGCTGGAAAGGGTTCAGAAAAGATTTACCAGGATGTTGCCAGGAATGGAGGGTTTGAGTTATAAGGACAGACTGGACAGGCTGGGACTTTTTTTCGCTAGAATGTAGGAGGTTGAGGGGTGACCTTATGGAGGTTTATAAAATAATGAAGTGTATAGATATGGTGAATGGCAGATATTTTTTCCTTAGGGTGAGAGTTGCATGATTAGGGGGCAAATTTTCAAGTGAGGGGGAAAGGTTTTAAAAAAGGCATTAGGGGCAATTTTCTTTACACAGAATGGTTCGTGTGTGGAATGAACTTTCAGAGGAAGTACTGGATGCGGGTACAGTTACAACGTTTAAAAGACATTTAGATAAATACATGAATAAGAGATATTTGGAGAGATATTGGACCAAGCACAGGCAGGTGGGACTAGTTTAGTTGTTTCCATGCTGTATGACTCTATAAACAAACTGTCCCTTTCACCTTAGCATTCAAAAGCCCCATCAGAATTTTGTTCCCTCTGATATTGCTGGTGCCAACTCAAACTGGCTTAAATTCCATCAGTACTGAACGCATTTCATTTTCTGACATGCTGCTTCCACTGGGTTTGGGGGAATATACTTTGATATTAAAATTATTTGAGGTTTGCACTGCGACAATATTTGATTTCAGACAAGGGCACACAATCCACATCTACCCCAGTGCCAGGAGTAAAAGCTGTTCACGCTGACTATGCACTGGGGCAGCAATAAAACAACAAGCTGCTCACAAAGAGGATCTGTAAACACGTTGTACTGAAAACATTGCTGCGGTTTTGGCAAAAGTCTGATGAAGCTTGTTGTAGAAGTCACAAAGTTACTGCTGTGGGACAGGAGAACAAAAAAAAGACTTTCGCTGGTGGTGAAACAGCTTGAATGTCCCAGCTTGTAACTAATCTGCTGTCATGCGAGTTTGGTGCTTCATTGGCATATTTCACAAACCATCAGAATACCATCCAATAAAACATTCTTTCCTCCACCCAGTTGACCATAAACAAATTATTTGATAACTCACAAATAAAATCACTCAGAATTTACAGGCAGCTAATTCCATCCCCATTGAACAGAATTCCACCCCTATTGAACAGAAGCATTCCATTCAATAGAAATTTTTATCAAATAGAAATAGTCACTGATAGGTGTGGTCTATATGCCACCAAATAATGACATCGTGGTGGGGCAGGCAATAAACATAGAAATAGCTAACGCATGTAAAAATGGTACAGCAATTATCAGGGGGGGATTTTAATCTACATATCAATTGGTCAAACCAGGTCAGTCATGGCAGCCTTGAGGAGGGGTTCATAGAATGCATCCGCGATAGTTTCCTTGAACAAAATGTAATGGAACCTACGAGTGTGCAAGCTATCCTAGATCTAATCCTGTGTAATGAGACAGGAATAATTAATGATCTCACCGTTAGGGATCCTCTCCGAAGGAGCGATCACAGTACGGTCGCATTTAAAATACAGATGGAGCGTGAGAAGGTTAAACCCAGTACCTATGTCCTGTGCTTAAACAAAGGAGACTATGATGGGATGAGGAAGGAGTTAGCTAAGGTAAAATGGGAGCAAAAACTTTATGGTGGGTCAATTGAGGAACAGTGGAGGACTTTCAAAACGATTTTTCACAGTGCTCAAGCAGAAGTATATTCCAGTGATAAGGAAGAACTGTAGGAAAAGAGAGAGCCAGCCATGGATGTCTAAGGAAATAAAGGAAAGTATCAGATTAAAAAAAAACACACACAGAAAAGCAAAGAGTAGTGGGAAACTAGTAGACTGGGAAATATTTAAAGGCCAACAGAAAGCCACAAAAAAAGTTATAAAGAAAAGTAAGATAGATTATGAGAGTAAACTAGCTCAGAATATAAAAACAGGCAGCAAAGGTTTCTATCAATATGTAAATCGTAAAAGAGTGGTGAAGGTAAACATTGGTCCTTTAGAGGATGAGAAGGCCAATTTAATAACTGGGAATGAGGAAATAGCAGAGGCATTAAACAGTTATTTAGTGTCAGTCGTCACAGTGGAAGAAACAAATAACATGCTGAAAACTAATGGCAAGAAGGTTATAGCAGGTGAGGACCTGGAAACTATCATTATCACTAAGGAGGCAGTGCTGGGCAAGCTAATGGGGCTAAAGGTAGACAAGTCTCCTGGCCCTGATGAAATGCATCCCAGGTACTAAAAGAGGTGATGGGGGAAATAGCAAATGTACTAGTAATTATTTACTAAAATTCACTGGACTCTGGGGTAGTTCCTGCAGATTGGAAAACAGCCAATGTGACGCCACTGTTTAAAAAAGGAAGTAGACAAAAAGCAGGTAACTATAGGCCAGTTAGCTTAACTTCGATAGTGGGGAAAATGCTTGAATCTATCATTAAGGAAGAAATAGCAAGCCATCTGGATATAAATTGTCCCATCGGGAACACCCAACATGGTTTCATGAAGGGTAGGTCATGTTTAACGAATTTGGTGGAATTCTTTGAGGACATTACTTGCATGGTGGACAGTGGGGAACCTGTGGATGTAGGGTATCTGGATTTCCAGAAAGCATTTGACAAAGTGCCACACCAAAGGCTGCTACATAAGATAAAGTTGCACGGTATTACAGGTAATGGATTGGTTGACCAGTAGAAAGCAAAGAGTAGGGGTAAATGGGTGTTTTTCTGGTTGGCGGTCAGTGGCTAGTGGTGTGCCTCAGGTATCAGTGTTGGGACCGCAATTGTTTACAATTTACAAAGATGATTTGGAGTTGGGGACTAAGTGTGGTGTGTCAAAATTTGCAGATGACACTAAGGTGAGCGGTACAGCAAAGTGTGCAGAAGACACAAAGTCTGCAGAAGGATATAGATAGTCTAAGTGAGTGGGCAAAGGTCTGGCAGATGGGGTACAATGTTGATAAGTGTGAGGTCATCCATTTTGGTAGAAATAACAGCAAAATGGACTATGTTTTAAATGGTGAAAAATTGCAGCATGCTGCTGTGCAGAGGGACTTGGGTGTCCTCGTGCATGAATTGCTAACAGTAGGATTGCAGGTGCAGCAGGTAATTAAAAAGGCAAATGGAATTTTGTCTGTCCCTGCTACAGGGATGGAGTTTAAAAACAGGGAGGCTATGCTGCAGCTGTATAGGGTCCTGGTGAGGCCACACCTGGAGTACTGTGTGCAGTTTTGGTCTCCTTACTTGAGAAGGGATATACTAGCACTGGAGGTGGGTGCAGAGGAGATTCACTCGGTTGATTCCAGAGTTGAGAGGGTTGGATTATGAGGAGAGACTGAGTAGACTGGGATTATACTCATTGGAATTCAGAAGAATGAGGGGGGATCTTATAGAAACATATAAGATTATGAAGGGAATAGATAAGGTGGAGGCAGGGAGGTTGTTTCCGCTGGCAGGTGAAACTAGGACTAGAGGGCATCGCCTCAAAATAAAGGGAAGCAGATGTAGGACCGAGGTCAGGAAGAACTTCTTCACCCAAAGGGTTGTGAATCTGTGGAAGTCCCTGCCCAGTAAAGCGGTTGAAGCTACCTCACTGAATGTTTTTAAGGCAAGGTGAGATAAATTTTTGAACAGTAAAAGAATTAAGGGTTATGGTGAGTGGGCGGGTAGGTGGAGCTGACTCTCAAAAAGATCAGCCATGATCTTATTAAATGGCGGGGCAGGCTCGAGGGGCCAGATGGCCTACTCCTGCTCCTAGTTCTTATGTTCTTATGTTCTAATATTAATGGATTAATGTGTAAATCGCTAATATACGTGAACTGCACAGTCCCTCAACTGAGATTTCTGTCTAAAGCATTACTAAAAAATTCTCCAGTTTATAACTGCATGATCTATCAATATTCCGCACAAACAATTTACGATATAATCATGACAGGAAAAAATATTACAACTCACCAGTAACATGCAAAAGGTCAGTGTGATATGTTACCTAGCTTACCCCTTGCTGGGATATTTCTGATTGAAGAAATTCAACTGAACATGCCAAAAAAAATCACATACACAAAGCAAGTGCCTGTACACTTTATGATAACATTGTTCCATTTTTCTCAGAATTTTGATATGTAAATGCCATAAACAGAGTTAATTTCTGTTCACTTTATAAATCTATTAAAAACCAGGTACAGGTGACAGGAGTTAACCATGAGGAAAATGCTGACAAATTTGATAAAACTTTCCCTGAACCAACAATACCTCATCTCTTAGGACTGAACAAAAAATGCTGGAAATCACAACAGGCAGCATCCATGGAGACAGAGCAAGCTAATGTTTTGAGTCTAAATGACTCTTCATCAGAGCTGACATGAAATGTGGTGGAGCGCAGCATTTATGAAGAAGTGGGGAGACTGGGGTGCTGGGGGAGAAAGGATGCTGAGCAGGGAAGAGGTGAAGATGCTTCTGTGGTTACATGGGAAGGTGGTTGGTGTTGGTAGTCATCGAGGAATGGACTAGGGTGTTCCAAAGGATACATTCCCTGTGAAATGCAAGCTGGGGAGTGAGGGAAATATGTATTTGGTGGTGGCATTCAACTGGAGTTCTCTGAAATGGTGCAGAATGATCCTTTGTATGTGCAGGCTGGTGGGATGAAAAGAGAGGATAAGGAAGACCTGATTACGCTGATCTCTTGCTGTACTGAAAGCAAAATGAATCTTTCTGCTGGTGTCTCCTGTGTATAAGTAGGACTTAATTGAAAATTGGTAGATCGGAATTGGAAATAGGTACAATTGTGCGAAAACAACAGAATGTCAAACATGTGGCCTCCATGTGAATAGTTCAAAAATGGTACGTTTATCACAAAAGATTTCTTTCTAGAGGAATTCTGCAGAATCAATCAATTGTTGCTGACACTGTCATTATAAAAGCATAGCCAGACTTATGCGGAAACATAAACTAATTCTGGTAGCCCAATAGTAAGCTTTTTTTTTGGGCAAGATTGCAAAAAGTTAAATTATGACTTAATTCACTATGGAGGTGGTGGTTGAGGAATAATTGTTGACTAGGAAAGATCCTGAACTTCTTCAGTGCACACCATGGACTAGCTTATGGCCACCTGAATAGAATTAGTAACCCATCCAAAACATGGTCTTCCCCAAAATGGAACACTCCATCAGTATCAAACAGAAGTTTTAACCTAGAAACATAGAATAGTAGGAACAAGAGTAGGCCATTCAGCCCTTCAAGCCTGCTCCACCATTAAATAGGATTATGGCTGATTATTCAACTCAGTACCCTGTTCTTGCTTTCATCCATACCTTTAATCCCATTAGCACCAAGATATGATTTAGTCCTGAAATAGGCATTGATATCATAATGTCTCGAATGAGAGGAAAAGTACTACTACTGAATCAAGCTTTTGAAGACACAGTAAAATACGATAAGTCAAAATTGGATAACCTGAAACTCTGGTTGTGTTGAAGTTGTCAGTCATTCCTGCCAGCAAAATAGGAAATCCAATAGGAAAGCCGGCTACAATAATCAAAGATCTGGATTGGTCATTCCTGATTAGCCAAACCCCTGCCCCTTTGTCATGTGACCATGCCAACCTATTGAAGGGGAGTTAAACCACACTACAGTGCAAAATCATAGGCAAGCCATCATTCGATAACAAAATCTCCCTGTGAAAAGCTGCAAATATGGCTGAGGAGGCCAAAGAATGGCCACACACTCATCCACATGTTTCCCTAGCTGATCCTGTAAAGGAAGTAATGATGCTCTGATATTTTGCACTGTAGCACAAAAACATGGAAAAGATGTTAACTAGACTGGTGACAGGGCACTTCGAGGAGATTCCAACTCGTCTGAAGATAGATAATGCACTAAACAGAATAAGATTGTTGGGATTTTCCAGAGCTAACTCCTAACATTTCTAATTGCCTTGTGTAATTGTACTAGGTAAGACCATCATAAGGTGTGAACAAGTTGTAAAATAAAGGCATTTTTACTGCATTTTCATTTTTTTGCACCTAGAGCACAAAGGCAAAACCTGCAAGAGCCCTCCTCAGCTAACTTGAAGTTCCACTTAACTTGAGCTTGGGAGCAGTGGTCCTGTAATTTGACTTGTTAGATTTTGCTGTATGTACAAATTCTAAATATGCAACATGCACACACTTACTTTCATTTTTACAGCCATCCTTCCTTAAGATTTAGATACTGCAGTAGAAAATTGTAACTTTGGATGAAAGTGTAGAGGGTAGGGTTGATTGCTTTTTCCCTAACATCATATCTCACTTTCCCTTACCCAACTTTAATAGTGACAGGCAGCTGGTCAATATACAAAGTATAAATGTGGTCAACCATTTCTTCCAAATTCAACCAGTTACTGGCTCTGGAACACATCTCCGATGACAACATTATAAACTTATCACTCCTGTGCCTCTCCAAACAGCACAGCATTTAATAGAACACAACATATCACAGGCAACAAAAAAATGAACGAGAAAGCTAAATGTTGATTCCGGAGGCTTTTGCCTAAAGCTGACATGATAAAGCATTGCTTTAGTTTCGTCCTGTCACCTGGATCAGAGAACTGTGGGTTCAAGGCCCACATCAGAGATGTTAGCACAAAGCCTAGGCTGCATTTCAGTGCATGAAGCAAAGTCTGTACTAGTGAATATACTGTGTTTTGGGTGAGAGGGATGAAGGCTTAAACTGAGGACCCCGTTGCCCTCTCAGGCAGATGGAAACTATCCCATGGCTCATTCAACGAAGAACATTCCATGTCACTGAAAAACAGACTATCTGGTAATGCTGCAGTTTGTGGGAGCTTGCTATGCCCAAAATTGCCTCCTTTCATGAGAACAATGGCTACACTAGAGAAGTATTTTACTGGTTATAAAACACTTAGAAAAGTCCTGAGGTTGTGGACAGCACAATTTCATTCTATGTCCTTTATATATCATGCCCCAAAATATTCTGAACTTCAAAGTAATGTTTATATTTTAAAACTGGACGTAAAAGACCATAAAAGATGGCAGTCCATGGAATGGGGAGGGGTGTGGTCACTTGACTTCTTTTGTGCATTAAAACTAATTTTTGTCTCAAGATGGATCAAAAACAGCATTCCAGGCATGAATCAATAATTTCCCAATAAAAAAAGACTATGTCACCAAAATGAACGAGTCATTCAAACACAAAGACATTGACTGCTTAAAATTCTCAGTGCTAAATGACAACGCAGGGCATGTAATCAACATAATCACACTCCTTATTTGAAAAAGGACTTTGAGTTTGTAAAAAGTCATGTAATGAGATAACCATATTTTCTGTCTGCTTTTAAAATCATCTAGAAATTATTTACAGACAAAATTCTTTCAGAAAGCCACTGAACTTGTGGCCTGTCATCCAAGCAGTTATGGTAATTAAGTTAAAACTTGAGAGCAAGAGATCCGAACAGAAAGAAGGATCCTCTAATTTGCTTCAAACTCAGGTTGTCCCAAGAACAATCTTCCTAGAAATTCAACAACAAACTTCAACCATCTCTTCAAGTATAAAGCACTGAAGTTATCTAAGAAACTACAGGGCTGCCAGAAAAGAGACTGCGATAATGACAATCTGTAAAAGTATAATTTCAACTGTACCCATCCCTTGAGTGTGTGAATGAAATACTCATTAATTTTGACATGAGTGAGTGAGCATAAATAACCTTTGCTGCCTTTAAACCCACAAAAAAACTTGCAGCTTAAATTATTCACTTAGGTCCCAAACTCTTAGAATAAGAAAACACATGTTCCTTACAAACATTCAGTCAATGACATATGGAAGGAGCCCATTTGCTCTATCCTGTGTGACTGTTCCAGTTCTTTAAAGAAATTTGCAATTAGTTTCATTCTACCATTTCTTCAGTAAAGTCATATACATTTTCCTTTTGATGTATGTATTAGTTCTCTTTTGAAAATTACAACTGAACATTCCACCATACATTCAGGCATTTCCTTACCTTGAAATATTACATAAATCAGAACTTGAAGTTACTGAATAATTCACTTCATTGGGGCTCTTCAATTAAACTATGAAATTGCTAATTTCATGTACTAGTAACCTTGTTTCACAGAAGGTGTAGGCATCATGCCTAAAATAAAACCTTTGCTTTGCACAGAACCAATGCTGCTGCTAATTCAAGGGGAAAAAAGAAAGTTAATAAATCAAAGGCATTCAAAGAGCAGTGTCTATTTCCTAGTAACAAAAAAAAACAGAACAGAGTGGCATTGACACCAATTTATTCAAATACTTAGCTCCAGTCCAACTAAATTGTCCTAAATTTGGCAGAGAACACCACATCCATTTCCAATGGTCAGCTTCAACCCAATTGAAAAGCATTATTTGATGAATTTACATCAATCTAGCAGTAACTTTAAAAAAAAAGATTAGTACTTATTGGTCCAAAGGAAAATTCATTTTCTATTGATAAATAGTTATATTTCACATGAAGCACAAAAATCTGGAGACTTTATTTTTCTACTTCAAATGGAGCACAGTTGGCAACAGCCTTTGCTGTTTCACTCTATTTGAAATAATTGGAGAAGAATTTCTTTTACCCAGGAATTTATATCAGGCCTGCACTAAAGCCTGCACATTATTTAAAGTCAGTGCCCCTCATCACTGAGATTACTGGCAGCACATCAAAATTAATTTTGAAAAATGTCCTGAAGCTTAGAATTTGCCATTGAGCAAGTACCAACTAAACTGAACAAGGCAGGGTCATGCACAGAAATTGCTCCAGTGACCAATCGCAAAGATTTTTCACTGTGGCAAGCAACAATAATGTCAACTAAAAAAAACCTCTGAGCCGATTTTGCACTATTTAGGATTTTAGGCCAGTTGACTGTAGATTGTAGCTGTTAGTGGGATTGGGAGATGGGGGGAAGGGGGATGATTTTTGCATGAAAGAGTTTGTGGTCTTGGAGGAGTAAGGTGTCAAAGGATAGGGTAAACAATATATCATTTTTATTAGAGGTGTGAGTTCAGAATAGTCTCCAGAGGATCATTCATCTCCTTCAAAGGGCTGCAATGACATTTACACTTATACAGTTCTAACATTAACTTGTCTTAGTGTTAATTACTGAATGCACCATAAACGGAACCAGTCTGTTTAATTACCTCCAGCCACTTTCAAGAGGTGCACTTTCTGGCTATAGAGAAAGGCACTTTTCCTTTTAGTTTGCACAGTACATTATACAGCGTCAATCACATGCCCACATTTTTGTGAAACTATGATTCTATGTTCAGGTTAAGAGAACAGAATTTTGCCATGGAGATGCAGTGGCCAATATACAGATGCCACTTTCTCACAAATTCAAACTACAGATGTGGAATCACCTCTTCTACACCCTGCCAAAAACTGCCTGAAACACCTTAGGTGTAGAAAATGGCAGCTTCTACAGCACTGTCCAAGAAAAATTACTACCTGCAGAAGACTGTCACACCAAAAAACTTATAAAAAGGATGCATAAAAATGGTATCATCTGCCTGACAAAAGGCTTAAAGCTGCCATCTTGTCTCCAGGCACCTCCATTGCCCAGCTAACACTAAGAACTCAGGATGGGGAACTGGGACCAGCTCTTGAAACCGGTATGAACTACTTACAACTTGCTATTAAAAATATTATTTGTAGTTGTAGAGCTGGTTGCACCTTTTTTCAGAGCAGACTTTTAAGAAAGGAGGTCTCTGTCTCCCTCCATAGCTCAAACAAGTAAACACACAGATCAGGAAAGTTCCAAGT
This sequence comes from Ginglymostoma cirratum, assembly GCA_024137785.1. NCBI lineage: Eukaryota > Metazoa > Chordata > Chondrichthyes > Orectolobiformes > Ginglymostomatidae > Ginglymostoma > Ginglymostoma cirratum. The sequence goes on along the minus strand of JAHRHZ010000049.1, from coordinate 724,292 downwards.
TCAATCACTGATATGTGAGAGGTTAACTGATCTTGGTCAGAGTGGTAGTCTTAGTCTCAACACCCTGGAGAAATTAGCAAAGACTCATGAACGTGGCTCCGTTAATAAAACATTGGTGGTACAACAGTAATTATTGCTATTATTACAAATAGTTGTACTAATATTCATATTGAAATTTCATTTGCTTCTCACTAGGTGAGGAATGTCCACAAAAAGGCCCATGGGTAACATCCTAGTGTCAACTCTGGTAAATCTGACTCACAAAGCCAAGGCAAATCAGTCTTTGTGAATATACTTGAAGGTTGACTGCAGCCCAGTTTGAGCCGTGTGAGTGTGAGGTTCAGAAAATATTGTTCTAAGTATAGCAACCTCATTGCTGGATAAATCCTAAACAGAAGACCAAGGTCTGTTTGTATTGGCATTTTGAAATATATGGAAATTAATGGCACATGGTCACCATTTACAAGTGTGCCGACTAGGCATAATATCTCATGTTGATAAACCACCAACTGTCCTCTTCAAGGGAAATCTCAAAGGTCTCCAGAGACAACCCAGACCTGCATGATAAAATATTGAACTGAGGGCCTGCCTGTTCAGTGAGCATGATGTTTGGTTACAACTGAAAAACAGTGAGCTCCCCTGATGTACTGAGAATTATTTTGACTTCACCCAACACCACTTTGAACAAGCTAATTGCTGATTCATTGCATTGCTGTTTGTGGGATCTTACTGTTTACAAAATGGCTGCCAAATTCCCTTTATGGCAACATTCACTGTTTTAAAGTAATTCATTCAAAGTTAATTACTTTTGAGATATTTCTTAGATACAAAAATATTAAAAAAAGTTTGTTTAAATTGAGTATCATCACTGAGAAAGAAATGGTTGTTCGAGGTTAGTGTAATTTGCATTTCTGTCATGTCATGCACAAGTGACATGGCAACACCTTTGTTATGTTATGATATTTGAATAGCATAAATGCACAGTCATTGAGCTTGCATTGAGACAGCAACCATAGACAGCTTTTACTTCTTTAAAGTCCACCAAAATTACATTCTTCAAAGGCCTTGCATCGTCAGGACATTTAAAGATCAACAAATTTATTCTAGAAAATATACAGATTTGCTGGAACAAAACCATTAACACACATATCTTTTTAAAGCTGCTAGAAAAGATGACCCAGAGTCTTAATTGAAGAAGTTTATTTCTATTACTAATTTATACAATTAATACATTGCTACCATCAAGTGAGAAGCAAACTGCCATTGCATGCACTCTTTGAATTCTGATTTACAAAATGTAAGTGACACCTCTCCTTGCACATTGTGAAAATCTCACCCCCGGTGGGTAACTGTGTGGACACCGCCGTTCCCAGAAAGCTGATATGGGAATCATTTTATGAGATGACAGTCTCGAGGCTGGAAGATAACAGACCCTGTGCAGAGCAAGACATCTTCACAGCTGCAAAATGCTCTGATCAGCTTACACAGGTATTTTTCTTTTCAACCAGCTTTGAAAGATCAAACTGACAATTTAGATTAATGGTGACTTCAACTGTGCCTGCAGCATGCAAATGTAATTTTACAGTGTTTTCAAGGACATTGTGGAGAAGTGCGGCTTCTACAAAGTTAATAGATTCTCATCAATGTTGTTTGCTATTAGGCAAGTGGGTGAAGTCATTTCCTTCCACATCAACACACAAGTCTTAAAAGAGCATATCTCGAGTTGTAGTTCAATCTTTGCTTTGCTTGTTAATTGTTACTGGCTTCTCTCGCCTCTTTAAATGTTCGCTTTGCTCCCCTATGTAAAGGATAATTTACCCCTTGGCCTGGCACTTGGCGGCACGTAATGACAACTCCAAGTGGATTGGCTGCCAATTGTTCTAGTTTTGACTGGGCAGGGAGAAGGGAGAATAAAAGTGCTAAACCTGCTCTTCACCTCCAATGGTTTTATGGCTAATTAATAGTCACCATAAAAATAGGGAGGGAGTTATACGGCAGATCATACAGCAAGTTATTATTTTAAGAAAGATGATAAGATTGCTTTTTTTTGAATCTGAGATACAACAATAGGAGCGGATGATTAAAGATTAATTTTTCCACTTGTTTTACTATCAAAATGGGTGAGTTTTTTTATTCACTTCAGAGAAATCAGGCATGCGCTATTTAGCATGGTTAGTATGAAAATGTGGAGCAGTGTACTTGGGTATTCTCCTCCTTGCTACAGGGTTGCACTGAGATCAGCTGCATGGATATGCAAAGCCTGATGTGAATGTATCTCTTGCACTATAAACAATTCAATGATCCATTTGATACAAATATTTTAAATTAATGAAGATCTTGAAACAAGAAATCACACAGCCAAGTAGTTCAAAGAATTCAAAATATACTCTGCACAGTTTTTGCCTCATTGAACTTAAATAATTCAGTCAGAAAATGTTAACTCCCACCATTACCAAGCCAACATGTTGTGCAAAACCCTCATGCACTTAGCAGGGAAGATTAATGCAAGTACCGCACCGCTCAACTCTACTGATTTTTATCACTTTAATCTTTGCCTCTTGCAAACTAAATAATAACAAAATAAATAACATTCCAAATACTGAAGGTAAGAAATGGAATGCTATCAAAAGCTTCACAGTAAAGCTACTTTTTCTCTGTTAGCATGTCTGCTTCTTGTAGTGCCCTCTACATTAATGCTCCCTCGGGTATAGTTACTTTCTGTAATACAAACATTCTTTGCAGTCCCCTTGGCATACCTGCCTAGTTTGAAGTTAAAGGCTGCCTCTCAAATTCTGCACATTGTGAACTGAATTTAATTGCACAGCATGTCTTTTTTTTGAACTTTCAAAATATCTACCTTCAGAAAGGGGTATAATTTAATGTTCTACACATAAAGCCACACAAAAAAAATAATATTTTGCAATTTCTTGCTTGTGCAAAATTGTACTCATCCACACACCATTACTAAAAACGACCTGCATGTACTTGTCCTCACCTGTCTTTTATTGTCTAAATGAGTGCAATTTTAACGTTGCAAAGAATAACTCCCTCATAATTGGAATGATTTTAATGACTTCAAATCTACATTGATGGGGAAGGAAGATTTACTTTGGTATTAATTTGATTTTCAACACTTTCAGTTTTTAATTCATTACCCAAAATGTAAACTTGCTACATGGTTTTAATAAAGGTTCATTGACAGAAGTACAGCAGCATAAATTCCTCTCCGTGATAAAAGATCCTTAACTGGCAGACAAGCCTCTGCAGTTTTTCTTGCATGTTTCATTGATTTCAGCCATAGCTGAACTTCACCCTCTTTACCTCAGCATCTTCCAAAAGGAGTGGGGAAGTGCAATTTGCAGAGAGCAAAAGACCAGCAAGCTTCAGCCCTGACTGCCATTCTATGATCTCTTGTTGAAGGTTTGTTCACAACTATTTATGTTCATTTGCATTTTTTACTAAAACGGCCTGATTCAAATGGTCTCCCACTGTTTCGTGCTGGTTCAATGCAACAGACTCATTCTGTCCAATTTCTCTAAGGCATGGTATATCGGTAAAAATGTGCTTCATTTCTGTTTATGAGCAATATGGACAGAAAATTTCATCTCCACGTGTCTTTAAGAAAAAATCTCCCAAGACACTTTATGGATTATAATGAGAGAAAGATTTTCGCCAAAAAAAAAGAAAGTATTGAGACAGATGATGAAATACTTCATAGTAGAGACAGGTTTGAAGAAGTGTCTTCAGCAGAGGGGCACCCGTTTAGAGACAAATTTCCAGAACTGGAACCACGATGACTGAATGAAGGGAATGGAGAATATATAAATGGCCAAAGTTGCAGAGTTGCAACGTTGTTAGAAGGATTAAGGACAAAAAGTGGTTACAGAGATAGGGAAGGCTTGGGCATAGAGAACTTTGAATGAAGGAAGATAACAAGGTGTGGGGCTGGATGAACACAGCAGGCCAAGGAAATTTGAATTTCAGTTTGAGCCAATTGGAAGCTCATATAAATCAGGAGACATCTGGGTTATTGATGGGTGGAATTTGGTGCAGTTTGAGACTTGGGCAGCAAAGCTTTACTGATCTTAAGACTGTTAAGAGTGGAAGATAGGATGCTGGCAATGAATGCACTGAAATACTGAGCATGGATCTAACAACAGCATGGTCGAGAATTTCAGCAGTGAGTGAACTGAGTCTGGGGAGGAGACTGTCAATGCTACAGAGGTAGAAGTAGGTGACACCTTTGTGCTCGCTTCATCACATACATTTTCATCTTTCCTTTTATAAAGAAATGTCTCTCTAATTGTGTTTCTCTTCTCCCTCTCTTGAATTACTTCACATTCCTGTTGCTCTTCAATTTCCTGTTCTTTTACAGATACCTTTTGTGATTACTTCCCACAACATTCTTGCTGGAAGAGGGAATCACAGCAAACAGGGAAGGGAAACTGATGCAGCCGGGGATAGCTTTCGTTTAACCACAACTTAAAAAAGAACCAAGAAAAGACATAGTCCAAGTATAGGCTAGACCTTTCCTTGCCTTGATGTGTAGTTGCTGCTTCAGCGGATGCCAGACAAAAAAAACAGCACTGTGGGGATTCCACCTCCTTCAGAGATAGAAGATTCGGTCAATATTTGCCGTCTAGGAATGCTCATGAAGAATGGTTATTCAGCAAGATAATGGAGATTACCTGTGAAACATGTGCAAGGAATCAATAGCTTTAGAAAATGGTGGGGAGCAATTTGATAGTGAAAAATATAGATGGGTAATGCCAAGAAAACAGCACTACTAAGGTTGTGTTTGTCTATTAAATGCCTCATTTCTGTAAGATACACTGACACAAGGGGCATTTAAGTGGTCAAAGCATCCCAAAGATTAAAACTGCAATGTGCGTGAAATACTGCACAAAATGTTAACCTTTATGGCAGTGGGGTAACCAGATATTACCAGATCATAATTCAGTCATGCATGCATTAACCCTCTTAAGTCAGTGTGCATTGTCAGGGCATATGATCTCTTGTATTTGGTTTTTGTCAATTACATGGCTGGTAATACTTGGTTCATGACTTGTGTCTGATGTTCCATTTAGAAAGTTCCAAGGATACAATAACTATTATACAGACCTGCTGCCACGGTCACCACTGAAAACAGAATCTTATACTATTTCTTGGAAAATTCTAGCTGCAAATCCTGAAGCCTTGATCTCAAGGAGATCAAAAAAAAATCACACCAACACGGTGCACCTATTTACCTACTGGGCCGAGGTGACAATAGCTTTAAATGGTATAAACATTCTTCGTTATTGTGGCCCATCTGCCAATTCAAATTTATGCAGCACATCACTTGGAAGAATTAGAGAATTTATTAAATTTTGCTAATATTTGTAACCAATCTCTGAATCCCAAGTTGTTTATTATTCTTTCAATAAAGCCGGCATTTGTTGCCCATTCCTAATTGACCTTAAAATGAACAGCTTGCTAGGGCATTTCAGTGGGAAGTGAAGAGTCAACCATGTTGCCATAGGTTTGAAGTCAAATGTAGGTCGGACCAGGTCAGGCTAGAGGTTCCTCTCCTAAAGGACATAGAGAACCACATGGGTTTTTACAACAATTGATGATGTTTTCATGGTAATCATTACAGAGACCAGCTTTGTAAAAAAAATTCCAGATTTAGTTTTGAATTTAAGTCCCATCAGCTGCTATAGTGGGATGTGAATCTATGTTCTCAAAGTGTTAGTCTAGACCCCTGGATTACTACTCCACTGACGCTACTTACTATGTCACCATCTCCCCTAAGACAAGGTTTTGGTTTTGAGGGCTTCCAAATAGTCGGAAATCCTTTTGTTTCGCTCCCCAATATGCTGGATATGCCTGGATTAAACCATGACAACTGGATTCTTTTTCGCCCGTGAGTCTGTGCTGCAAATGACTCTATGACTCCATTCGGAGTTAATTTGGTAAAATTCCACCCGCTATTCCTTTCCGCATAATTTAAACAGTTGCACATTTGTCATTTCAAGGCAGACTGGAGCAACATTGACCTTGAGGAAAACACATATGGTTAGAAAACAAAATGGCTGCTCGGTCTAGTGATTGATAGTGGATGTTCTCATTGCAATTGCATTCCTGACATAGGTCAGAAAATTAGTTAGGTTGACCAGCACTTTGCAGAGAAAAAAAACCCAGTGTGTTTACATTAGCTGTGAATGTCACTTTTGACTAAATAGGGTCACAAATGTTACTTATAGCGTGACAAGTTCCAAAAACAAGTCAAAATTCCTTTTGTACTCAAAAATATTTTGAGAAAGCCGCTAGCATGCTGGATAGTTAGTGCCTATGGGTGTTGTTTATATGGGTTTCCAGAAGGTTCTGCATAAGAGGTTTACAAAGTTGACAAAATTAAAAGTGCATGGAGAAATGAAGGTGGAAGAGAGTGAAAGTGGGATAAAGAACTTGCTCTCTGCTTGGCATAACATGTCAAGTGGTACAATCCAAGAATCAGTACTGGGGCTTGAAACCCTTACCATATACAGTAATATAAGTGGATGATTGAATAGTGAGTTATGTATCCACAGTTGTTGTTAACACTAAGTTGGGAAGCATGGCACTGGGTGTGAACAGGAGCAAGACTTTACAAAGGCACACAGGAAGGCTAAATAAGTGGGCAAAACTGTGGCAATTAATGATCAATCTGGGGAAGCACAAGCATGAGGATCTGCAAAAGACGATTTGGAATATTTTCTTAACATTCAGCAAGCAAGAAACATGAAGAACTGAAAGGATTTGTGTGTCCATTCATGGAAATCACTTAAAGCCAGTGCACAGGCAGAACAATTAATCAAAAGAGCTAATGAATTTCTGTTTTTAATTTAAAGTCCCTTGAAATTCAAAAATGAAGCAGCGATGCTCTAGTTGTATACAAGACCCTGTCTGGAGCATCATGTTCAGTTTGGGCACTAAACCTCAGGAAAGATATATTGCAGGAAGAACTAGACAGATTGAGAAGAACGAAACCAAATTACGAGAACATGTTGCATAAATTTGGTTTATAGTCCCTTGTGTTTAGAACCTTGAGAAATGAACACATCGAGGTGTTTAAAATCTGCAAAAGGATCTGGTAGGGTAAACTCAGAGAAGCTATTTCCTCTGGTAGGGAAATCCAGATCAAAGGGAGATAATGGTTAAAATTAGAGCTAGCTCATTTAGGAATTAAAAATTAGTCATTAATCCCATGCAGGTTAAAGTTTTCCATGATTATGAAACTAAAGGGGAAGAAATGGAGTTGAGGTACAGATCAGCCACAGTTTAGCTGAGCGGAAGAACAGACTTTAGGAACTGAATGACCTCATTGTTTTCCTATGGAGTTTTCACAAGTATCATTAACCACCATTAAAAGATAATACAATATTGTGTAACACAAATCAGCAGAGGAGCGGGTACGCAATTAGAAGGTCTTAGAACATAAGAACAGTACAGCACAGTACAGGCCCTTTGGCCCATGATGTTGTGCCAACCTATTATCCTACTAAGATCAAACTGCCCTGCATAACCTACATTTTACTAGCATCCATGTGCTTATCCAAGAGTTGCTTAAATATCCTTAAAGTATCTGACTCCACTACCACCGCTAGCTAGACATTCCACACGCCCATCACTCTTGTCGGTGTCCATTTAATTCAAACTAGGGTCTGCCTTGGAAAAAAAGATACTCCAAAGATTTCCTCATAGAATCATTTCCTCTAAGAATCCAGGTTTCAGTTATTGCTCCCTCATCTTTCTTTCCATCAAGCACCATCACATGGTCAGATGCTGATCAATGGTTGTCCCTTATTTTCTCTCATTAAGGTGTTGTTCTCTTGTTTGTACAATGCTGACATTCAGTTTTTCTTGAGTATTTCTTTCTTTCTCTCTCTCTTACACACAATGTTTGTGGCTGAGAGAGATGAAAGCAAAACTCATCAATGGATATTAGTTATTAATAAACATCTCAATGTAAAATATCTGACTGCCATGGTTATGAGTGCTGCACTATCTAATTTCAAGTATCATATCACTAATCCGGGCAGGTTGAACACAAATTACTCATGTTAACTGACTAGATTCTAAATTTATGGGTGTTAATACTAACGGGACACTTGCATTCTGCAAAAATCTCAAGTGAATATTAAGGTTGTTAGATTAACATGACAGATTGATGAGGTGTAACTGCAATAAAACCAAACCCTAGTGTGTTACAGCACAGGAGGAGGGTTTTTGGGCTGTAACATCTGTCAAGGAGATTTTTCCCACATGGACAACCCACTTAATCCCATTACCCTGTCTGCTTCCTGAACTTTTCGTATCATTAAATGTAAAATAGTAGCATTTGTATCTCAAATTTATGGCTGAAGGCATAGGGGAGAAGAATTCCCTTATTTATTCTGGATTCATTGTTGTTCACCATCTGACATTACAGGAATTATTATTCTGCACTTAACCAATTAAGAAAGGCAGAACATGCATTTATATAGCATCTTTCATAATTTCAGTCTGTAACAAAGCTCTTTACAGGCAATTAAGTACTTACAAAGTGATGTCACTGCAGGAAATAGCACAGCTAATGTGCATGCAAAATGTTCTCACAAAAAAAACGTGATAATGGCCACATAATCTAGTTTAGTTATACTGATTGATGGCAAAATATTAACCAAGGCATTGCAGACGGATAACTTTCCTTCTGTTTATTGATTCAGTGCCATAGAATCATTTATGTGCAGAGAAGGCGCTTTAATTTAATGTCTTACATCTGAAATATGGTTCCAGCGTCCATAGATTAGTGGAATGTTAAATCTTGAGATCGGGCTCAGCAGATGGCAGAGGTAAAGTTTATATGTGTGTGCAAGTGGAGACATGATTATATAATCTATATTTCCACCAACACAATCAACTCTTTGAAGCTCATTTAACATGGGCTCATTATTACATTTGATCAGTTTTATTATTCAGTGCTTTCTTCTCTCAAAAACTAAGTCCTGCCAAAAGAATCTTTAAAGAGTAGCAGCAGGAGAGCTTTTAATTCTAATATCTACTCCTAAAATCTGTCTTTGTGGCAGTACATTTGGTCTACTTAAAGTAAAGTCTTTTATGGCAACTTCCACATTATCAAAGGGCTTTTTTTTTCTGATAAGACAATTTGCCAAACCTAGCAAGAAATGATTATGAGTCATAATAGAAATTGAAGGGATAAAATGCTTTCTCTGTGGCAGCTCACACACACTGGGTACAATGCTTGCAGGCATGTGAATTTGCAGCAGAGGCCGACATAATGCCTGGCATTGGGTACTTTTCACTGTATCTTATTTCAGGAACTGAACCTGCTTCAGAACTCCTCACTGTGCTGTCATTGACTCATTTAGCTGTTAGCAAGGCAACTGGTAGAGATATGACAACTGGCCTGTGTTTCTACATTTGGGAGAAGAATAAAAAGAGTGAAAGCTAGTCAAGAGCTCTCAACTTTATTTGTATTTGCAGAATTAAAGAATCCTGTAGTTCAGACTGAGGCCATTTGGCCAATGAGACTGTGCCAGCTCTTTGAAAGAGGTACTTCCACATTCCTTCTCTTTCTACACAGCCATGCAACTAATGTACATATGTGGTGCTGAATAACAAGATTGGCTTCTCCTTTGAAGAACAAAGAGCCTGTGAAAGTCCAGCGTCAAAGATATAGAAAGACTGGATACCAATAGCCAGCAAACAAAAATCTCTGTATACTCCAGCATGTATTCAAGAGGGGTGTGCACAATGCAGGGGGGAAAATGTAGGCAATGTTGCTCTGGCTTTCCTATTAGAATATATTAAATTAAGCTTGCTTTCTTTTTAATGCATTACAGTGATGCTGAATGCTCCAGTCATCTCCTGTCTATTCTAAGTAACTTTGCTCAAAATGAACTCATTCCAGAAAGGCTGTTGCCATGAGGTTATACGGATAACAACAGATGGTAGTGAGCTTTGTTCAGGGGGATCTGCTCTGAAGTCCTCCACTCAAGCATGCCAGTAGCATTCTTCACATGCCTCAAGTTGAAGTTTCACTGCTGTGCACCCTGTTTCCAAGACAATTTACCCGCATTGAGCTACACCCTGGCCTCTTATTAAAGTACGATACAATTCCCTGGATGACACTATAGAAATTCCTTCCATGAGAATTTGAACCTTGCTGTCTCCAATCCCTTGCCAAATGAAAAGCCTCACAAGAACAATACATGACACCGCAACAAAGTAGCATGTTAAAAACACACTTTCATAATTAGAATTTGCCAACTTACTTTGTGAGACTGCTGTTTTGAAAGGGTTTTTTTTGGCTACCAGCTGAAAAAATTTATAACTGAATTCCTAAATTCAGAAGCGACGTTATCAAGTTAAGTGAAGAATGCTTTTAATGCCCTTATATTTTTAACCTGAGAGTTGGTTTGGCTGTACGTAGAAGGGGCCAACTTTTGCTGAGAAAAAAGTGAATAAATGACACATGTAATTATAAACATGCAAACTGACCAGCGACATGAGGCAAGGAAGACATCTCATGAAATGAGAACCACTGGAGGTTATTGGTTGTTTAGAACATTCCACCATTAGCTTTGTGAAAATGGCATCTCACACTTAGCCTTCCTATGAGTTTCAGGAGGTTGCTCCATTTGCACAAAAAAAATTGCCCATTAAATTCACCACAGAAAACACATTTGCATAATTAATTGCATAAATTAGGTTGGCACAGTGACTCAGTAGTTAGTACTGCTGCCTCACAGCGCCAGTGACCCAGGTTCAATTCCACTCTTAGACAACTGCCTGTGTGGAGATTGAACAACCTCCCTGTGTCTGTGTGAGTTTCTTCCGGATATTCCTGTTTCCTTCTACAGTCCAAAGATGTGCAGTTTAGGTGGATTAGTGCTGGGAAATGCCAGGCTACAGGAATAGGGTAGGGGTCTAGGTCTGGTCTGGGTGGGAAGCTCTTTGGAGGGCTCAGTGTGGATTGGTTGGGCCGAATGGCCTGCTTCCACACGAAGGATTCTATGATTCTAACCAAGGGATAATGGTTAATGACTGCTAATTAACCTCTCACCTAAAAAGAAATCATTATAAGTGTGAAATTCCATTCCATTAGCTTTGAATTATTCAAGGACATTTTAAAAATGATAAGATTCAAATTTTTACAGTTTTTCTTTTTTCTTCCTGTTTTAATTCATTGTTTCTTGCCTTATCTTTGTTTCTCCTTTTGAGCCCAATTTGACATTGAACTCACTCACTCTTATTCTTCCTCCTTTCCAACCTTTCCAGTTCATTTCCCAACCTTTTCATTGTGCTGATGAGACTCTTGTGGTGCAGTGGTAGTGTCCCTGCCTCTAGACCAGGACATTTGGGTTCAAGTCCCACTTGCTACAGAGATGTGTCATAATATGTCTAAATAGATTAATTTGAAAAAGTCTACGTTCATTGTCCTTGAATGTTTGGCTACAAATGGATAAATAAGGTTGGAAAAGGATCCTACAATTAGGTTTAGGAATGATAGAAAGACATACCTCACCTTGTCTGTCATTTGTGACTTTGGTAAGAATTATTGTAGGAGTAGAAACCTGATGGAGAGATTCCATTGTGAATCTCTGGGATGGATGAGCAGACATTTCAGAGGTAATAACATGTTCAAGGCCTTTGGAACACAAAGGGGTTGAAGACTGCTCAGTTTTTTGAAGGAAAAGAAGGATTAAGGGGTGATTTTTTTCAGGAGTGAGGATGCTGGATTTGAAGTCGAGAGGGAAAACACCTTAACAGGATAAAATGGTAACAATAAAAAGTAACCCCAGAATCAGGTAGGGAGCCTGGTCCAACATTCTCTGCAAAATTTGTTGTTGTGCACATCCAATTCTTCAACCTGTGGTACCTTTAAATTATTTTGCATGTCTGCTCATGATCCGTATTTAATACAGAACAAGGTCTCTATGCTACTTTCCATGCTGCTTCACTGCCATGCACTCACACAAATACCTTAGCAGGACCAGATGGTTAATAGTTCAATGTGGTGAGGTTCAAGAAAGTTGGACCTGGCTCTCATGGGCAAGCTGAACTTGGGGAGGACATTGAGATTGACAGCAGAGAGCTAGAGAAAATGCAAGCTCTGTATGGCGAGGAGGGGGTGCATGCAGGGATAGAGGATGGAAGGACGGTGACAGAGGTAGTTGACAGGATAATCTCAATTTAGGAATATAGCAGTAAATATACTCCGAGCACTGGTTGTTGGAGGTGAGGCTGGAGGAGGCAAAGGTTTAATAAAATGTGGTGCAGTAGAGAAAAGGTAACAAGGTTTGCTGGAAGAGATAGTAGGAACTGCAGATGCTGAGAATCTGAGATAACAAGGTGCAGAGCCTGATGACTACAGCAGGCCAAGCAGCATCAGAGGAGCAGGAAAGCTGACGTTTCGGGCCGAGACCCATACTGGGCAAATTTGACATAAGTTTGACAGTTGAACTGATTGTGTTGTGTGTGTTTCCAGCAGTGGATAACTAAACCAGTTGTCCATCATACTCAGTCACATCTGCATTCTTTAAGTGAGTAGCACTGATGGTCATGCCAGGGCAACAGTGAATGATAGCAAGAACTGCTGATGCTGGAGTCAGAGACAACACAATGTGGAGCTGGAGGAACATGGCAGACTAGGCAGCATCAGAGGTGCAAGAAAGTTGATATTTCAGGATGGGACCTTCTTCAGAAAATGAAGAAGGGTCCCGACCCAAAACGTCAACTTTCCTGTTCCTCTGATGCTACCTGGTCTGCCGTGTTCCTCCAGCTCCACACTGTGTTATCTCTGTCAACAGTGAATGGTGTTCTTACTGGGGACTAGGACATCGAAGTTGGAGATGTGAGTGTGATAAAACAAATCAGTAGCTGCAGAAATATTTTGGTGAAAGGGGATCAAAGATTAGATAATTGGGATTTCAACAAGGTGGCTGTAAAGGAATTGACAGAATTTTTCTTCCCAGGGCGGTGCACAGAGGAAGGTGAATTTGGAGGGAGATGTGGATGTGAGTGGAGAAAGATGCAAGGTAATGATCAGAAATGGCTTCATCAGAGATTAACACATTAGGAGTAGAAAGACCATGTGAAATGAGAAAGTAAGTGGCGAGGTTGTGAACGAGGGAGAAGAGATGATATGGAGAGAGGGATTAAAGGAGGATAGGAAGGCAGTGAACTCAGTGAAAGTTCACATTTGAGTTGAAATGGATGGTGAAATCACAGTGGATATCCTTTGGGGAATACAGTGGCATGATTGTTTCAACTGATGCAATTAATTTTTAACTAGCCTAACCCATTCCTCTATTTTGTAAACAGAGACCAGTTTTCCATTGCCATAAATTGTCCCAGGTTAGAAAATGTTCAGAGACTTTTAACGTCTATGGGCCACGCTGGGATTGACATCCAGTGTTATGGAGGCCCATGATTCCCACAGCTAAAATTACTTTCATTTACATTTTCTTTCTTGGCTTTATTTTCTTCTCTCAATTCAATTTTACTTGCCTTTGCTTTTTCATATTCTGACAATTTGCATTGCAGATTAAATGGGTGAGGGAGAGTCTAAGTAACAGCAGACACTTTTTGTTAGTTGCCACCGCAGCAACCTCATAAGAATTCCATCTGTTGATGGACAAATTAATACTTGGGACTTAACTGGACCTCGGAGACCATCCTTAAAGACAAAGTTGAATTCCCATTTTTAACTGCAAATTCCCAACACTAGTGTACTTGCAATTGTTCGCATTGTTGAAATTATAATAAAGTTATACTGTTGTTCTGTTGTTAAACATTTTGCTTCTGGAAATAATGATTTGTTGAGAAAGTGCTATTTGAATAGTGGGGACAGCATTAACCATAAAGCAGTAAACATAGTCACATAGGACATCAAAAAACAAACCTGGATAGTTTAGATGACCTCAATATAATAACAACATTCCTAAAATTACTCAAAATTAAGACTGAACGCAATACAAAGAAATGATGTCTTGTACTATTTTCATTCTGTTTCTGTGTTTATAACTTCTGAAATTGTAGGCTCTGGAAAGAGCCTCTAGAGAGCGTAACTCAAACCATTTCATCTGATTGAGTCCATACACTGAAACATTAGATTAAAAACTAAAATAACTGAGTGTATGTCCACTTAAATCACAAAGTCTTCCATGTTGAATGGCGAACAGTGTTTTTTGCTGGATTAAAATGGGGCATTAATCCACCAGGTCAACTGATCACAGATTTTTTTTGTTGGGGGAGTGGGGAGTGAATTGTGAAACTGTATTAACCTTAAGTACAGTATATTGCTACACGTTTATCAATTTCTGGTTAAGCCTCAGTGGGATTAATGAGTCTGATTAATGCACCACACTTAAAAGAAGGATATCAAGGACGTGGAAAGGCTGCAGAGGACATTTATTAAAATGATATCAAGGATTAGTGGTTTCACTTTATGTTGAGACCAGGAAAGTTAGCAAGCAGGAACTATTCGCACTGGCAGAAGGGTTGAAAAACAAAGAATACAGATTTAAGTCAAAGGCAAAACAGGTGCAGCTGATGTGGTGGGCATTAGATGGCAGAATTGGTGGAGGGGTGGATGAGGTAATTATTTTGTTTAGAGAGTCGCTATGATCTGGAGTGTGCTGAGAGAGCGGTGGCAGTAGATTCAAAGGAGAATTGGATAATCACCTGATTGCAAGATGATAGTGAATAAGAACTGGAATAGGCCATGTAAACCTGCACCATCTGTTAACAAGATCACAACTGCCACTCTATTTCAACTCGCCACCTTCCCAAACTACCCCATATTCCTACAGTCCCAATTGTTGACTGGAAAATTCCACTGGGTGTCTGCACCGTGGCCCTGGTGGGTCCTTTCAGATATAGAATTAGTTCCTCGCACTTGCAGATAAATAGCAGTCACCAACCCCACCCTACCCCTCCCCAGCCCATAACCAGATTCTTCAAAGTGGTCAAGGTGGGAACATGCCAACAAACTGAGAAGTTGGCAGCAGTGGAGGAGTGTAGACTCACCTGCCTTTGTTCTTGCCACTACAGCTCTTCCAAAATCCAGGCCAAAACTACAGGTTCCTTAACCGGGGAAACATTCTCTCAGCTTCTAACCTACCAGGACTCTGAAGAATGTTATACACGGCATTTCAATTAGATCAACTCTCATTCACCTAACTTCCAGGGAACACAGGGTAACTCAAATCGGCCTTATGATTGCAAGGAATGTAGTGAACTTCTGTTGCACTCTCTTTCGTGTAAGTACATCTTTCCTTGGGTTTGGAGCCCAGACCCATGTGTGCAGTTTCTGCTGTGGCCTCATCAATATCCCGAATAATTGTCATAGTATTTATTTTTTCCTATATTTCTACCACCTTGCAACTAAAGCTAAATGATCATGAGCCTTCCAAACTGCTTGCATTCCGATATGTTACATTTCTGTGATTCATGTCCAAGGTTCATCTTGATGCAGACATTTCCCAATCTCACACCATATGAAAAATTTTTAAAAATTTTTCGTATAAAATGGGCAACTTTACACTTTGCCACATTGTGTTCCATCTGTCATATTCTTCCCACTCACTGAACTTGTCCACATCCCTTTGCAAATTCTTAGTGTGCACCAAAATTCAATCTAAAAAGATAACATTTGCATGGCTTTGGGGATAATGCAAGGAACTGGGACTAATTTGATAGCTCTTCCAAAGAGTCAGTAGATGCTTAATGGTCCAAATGACCTCATTCTGTGTTACACAATTGTTACACAATTAACACTAAGTACAGTATTAAAAGCTTCCCAACCATCAGAAGAGTTTCAAACTGTTCCTGCAATAATGTGTAAATGAGATATTTTGTTTTTGCTGTAGTTGTGGCCTGAAGAATTTGTTACTTTCTGGCCTTTGGGGCAAAGTACATCGAAAGCCTTGCTAAGCATAGTTTGAAAAATCCCAGTCACTCCAGGCTGTCCTCATGTACTGAGTAACAGGATGGTTAGTGCTTTCAATAGATCTATATGTGATTGCCTGCACTTTCTTTCCATCTACAAGTAATGACTTAGTGGCAGAGGAAATAGTAAACAAATCAACTTATAATAAAAAAAAGGCTTTACTTTCAGAGAACTCAAAAACTTTCTTGTGAATAAGGTTGACCAAAGGGAAAGCAATTTTCATAAATATATGAAATGTTGGACAGTACATGCAAGATAAAATATAAAGCAATCTGGCTAAATCTAATTCTAAACAGTGAACTAGTCAGCGCCGGTCTTTGCATCAATGCTCCTCCTGCGTATTTGTTGCAGAAAACAAAAAAAAATGCAGTTGAGCACATACCTCAGGCATGGCACACAAATCAGCAAGTAAACGCAGGGAGATGTATGTCTTCCATGTAGACCAGTACCACAGGCTTCCCAGCAATAATTAACCAACAAAGGAGTTTAGGAGCCTGCATTAATACTACGTTTCAACATGAGAATGACTTCCCTAAAGCAAGCAAGACTCAAGTGATCTCAACGAGGGCACCTTGCAGAAGGAAGTGTCCAACAGACAAATAGAAAGGTGGCTCAAATTACTTTTCTCCTGCAAACCAATCAAAACCAACTTAACCTGAAACTATGAAGTCAGCGTGCTCTGATATACTGACTGCCAGTTTCTGTGTGAAACAAAATAACACCTGACACCCAGGGAATTTAGCAAAACACCCACACACTGCCAAAATAATTACTGTAATGATTTCAGGCTGTTTAAGGAAAAGGTTTAATGTAAATCACTTCTTAAGACTTGGTAAAAACACCAGAGCTTTTTTTGAGCTTTCTTTCCACTGCAGTAAGACTCCACCCCTTCCACACATGAACCTATAGGCACTACCTGTTCCTCTCTTTGCTGGCGTGTGTAACTAAGGGAGGTGCAGTGGGAGTAACTTCATGTTCTGCACAGAAACGCAAGGAATGTTCACCAATTAACGTAGACATGACACAGGAACATTTCTGAAGCTGAAATTAGCAGTTGCATCTTATGACCAACAGTCACGTCTCTGCTCAAATAGTTTCTTTTCAGTCACTGCCTTTCTCTGGTTAGAAACAAAATCACATACCTAACAGGCATACAAACTGTACTTCACATATCATAAATTATACTTTGAGTATAACAATGTGGAATACATCATCTGAAAGGGTGGTAGACGCAGATTGAATATTTATTTGATATTTGTTTGGAAGAAGTGGAGTTGCAGAGCTATGCAGAAATAGCAGGGATGTAGCACCAAAAGGATAGCTTTTTCAAAGGGCCAACACAGCACAAAGGGCCAAATAGCCTTGTTCTGTGTGGACTGATTCTATTCCAATTGCCACTCAGTATGTTATATACTTCAACATCATTGGGGAGCAGAAAAGCAAGGCATATGACGAGATGAATTTAAATTACTTTATTAAATAAAAGACAGCTGAGGCTTTGGCGGTAAGTCACTGTAATCTGTGGCAGGGTTCCCAGGTTGGCAATGGTGTAAAACAGCCTTGGGCCCATCTCTCAAATGCCTTCCAATGATCCCTATTAGACAGCCACGTCTAGGGAGGTTGGGTGTGATCAAGTTTGGGCCTGGCTAGAATGCCTCTCAGAATCAAAGATTCTCATGACCTGAAATGTTGAGGCCTACACATGGTCATTGACCGTTTGAACAGAAGACAACATGACCAGTGAAAATGCAAACCTGTTTTGTCCACCATTTTCAAAAGAGACATCTATTTTTTAATCAGAGAAAATTAAACTTCATTAATTTACTAGAATGCAGCACTTAGTTGCGAAAACTCCTGCAGTGAAGTTTGATTTTTAGGATAGCTAATCAAGCAATCTATGCACCAAGAACCATTTCTCCATCAATCAATTATGTGAAATCTTCATTCACTCCGAAAGGAAATCTCTCATCTCTGAGTTGCTGGGCCTTAGGAAACTTGCACAGCTTCACGATAATTCGATCGAAACTGAGAGAAAAAACCCCACACTGGATGGATAAGAAAAAATACTGTGAACAATATAGGGAAACAAATACAACTTTGGCTGAAATCATCCAAATAGAAACTGAGCTGCTTCCTTATTATGGATACAGATGATGAATGGGTATGCAAGCAGGGACTTGGTAATTAGTTTGTCTAAGCATCTCTCAAAAATAATCCATTGTGTTCTGCTGAGGCATCGTCAAGATTAATCACTTCAGAAGAGTGAGAAAGGTCCTAATGCTTATACAGATACCATGCAAGTCAGGACCCTGTCTTATTTCATTTTAAGAACCATTACATAAATATCCTTCCCTAAGACATTTTAATCCTTTGCTCAAAGTAAGTCAAAATCTTTTGAAAATCCTACATAAAGACTTAGCAAGGGAATTTTAAAATACATTGTCATTAATGGTGAAAAGAAAGCGTATGTCCAATTTGCCTCAGACCATGATGTTGCCATTGAGAAAAGAACAAAGAATAATACAGCATAGGAACGGGCCCTTTTGCCCTTCCATTCTAAAACTGTCTTCACTTACAGGATCCATATCCCTCTATTCCCCTCTTATTCATGTATTTGTCCGGGTGCTTCTTGAATCCTGCTATTGTAGCTGCTTCCACCACCTCCTCTGGCAGCACATTCCAGGCACTCACCACCCTTTGTGTGAAAAACTTGCCTCGCATGTTTCTTTTAAACTTCCCACCTCACACCTTGAAACTGTGTCTCCCAGTAATTGACCCTTCCACCCTGGGAAAAAAGCCTCATACTCTATCCATGCCATTCACAATCTTATAAACCTCTATTAGGTCGCCCCGAACCTCTTGCGTTCTGGTGAAAACAAACCCAGTCTGTCAAACATTTCTTTATAGCTAAAATGCCAGGCAACATCTCGGTAAATCTGTTCTGTACCCTTTCCAAAGCATGGTACGGTGACCAGAACGAAATGAATATTATCTAAACTGGCTTCACAAGGAACCATATAAATATTTTAAATAATGCAAAAAAAGATAACGTTGCACACACATTCAAGCATTGGCTATTCAAAAATTGAAAAAAAATGTTATCTACTTATTGGTAATATTGACTTTGTATGAAGACTATATCTGATGCATAAACAATATAATCTTTGCTCAAGTATTATAAATACGATAGTATCAAAAACAGCTATTGCAAAAGACAGACAAAGATAAGCACTATGGATGTTGGAGATCTGAAATAAAAACATGCTCGAGAAACTCAGCAGTTCTGGCAGCATCTACTGACTTTTGAAGAGGAGTGACATTAGACTTGAAAAGTTAGCTTTGTTTCTCTCTTCTCAAATACTAACAGGCCAGTTGAGTTTCTCCAATACTCGGTTTTCTCTGCAATAGACAGTCTTTTGGGATTGGATGAATCTTAACACCTGCCATCAAAAGACAGTGTACAATGCAGATAGAACATGGTATTCCCCAGGAAGTAATATACTCTGTGAAAACTTCCAATGCAAGCAAAGAGTTTCATTCAATTAAATCGAACCCTTAGCTACTGATTATGCAATTCCATCTTCAATCCATCCATATGTTGTGTGTTGAGCACACTGAATATTACATGAATGCCACACAGCAAAGTTACATCCCATACTCCTGACTACCTGCCTGCAACTGTGAAGGGGAAAATCAAGCTTGTATACCAAGTTCAATCATGTGTATTTCAACTGGTGTAATTTAATTAATCTTTTAATTGGCGTATTAGGAGGGACTTGTAATAAAACTTAATTTCACTAGTCATCACGTTATATCTCTTTTCCATATCATTAATTAATTGTGAACAACTAACCATTTGGGCCACTTTTTAATGATGGATTTGGCTAAATATTTTGAGTGCATGAGTATACATGAAGTTAATTTTTCCTTCTTTATTTTAACCATAATAGCATGTGTCACAATCCTTTAGTTACTGGACCAGGAAAATCTCCTGCTGGGTACAGGCAAGCCACTATATCACAATGAGCACAAAAACACTTTTTTCTACCTCCTCTCAACTCCCATTTGTAAAGTCATCAGCAGATTTCATTGTCAGCAACAATCTGAGAGCAATTACGTCAGGGTTTCTTGGAACAATCTGTCTATTCATTGCTACCTGGGCCCTTTGAGAAAGCACCTCTGCTTTCATCAGGTGTTTCCTGCTATTGAATGGGATTCCTGTGTCAAAACTTGCTTCCTGATCTGGGAGTGAAATTGAAGAACGCCTTCTCCAGTCAGAGTCTGTCAGCTTTACTTCCATCAAAGGACGCAACTAGAATATTTCTAGCGTTAAATAGCAGGTACAGAAGGATGTAGTAATTGCACAGGTCATTATATAGATTTTATCTTTCAGTTGAATCCCAAAAGAAGGACCAGGTGTGAGCAAGGTCCTTGTGTTGTAGATGCAAAATTCATTCATAGGCTACCTATTTTGTAACACAAAAGAAAAAGAAATGTGAAAATAATGTAGGAAGCTAGATATCTGAAATTAAAACAAAAACTGCTGGAAATATTCAGCACGTCACTGAGCAAGACAATTTGTAGATTCTGAGCAGTTTGAGCAGAGTTTCCCTATAAGTATGAAATAGTGCCTATCTATAACAAGCAATCACAATACAACTGGGCAGAGTCAACACAGTCTATGGTAAGGAAATTATGTTTGACAAATCTATTCATTTTTGAGGGTGTAACTAATAATGTAGATAAAGGGGAATCTGTTGATGTAGTCTATTTGGATTTTCAGAAGACATTCTAAAAGTGCTGATAAGGAGATGGTTACACAAAATAACAAGGAATTGGAGTTAATAAAAGGATGGATTATGTATTGGTTTAACAAACAGAACTCAAAATAGATATAGACAGCTCATTTTGGCAACAGCAGGATGTAAAAGTCTAGGCTGTCACAAAGATCATTGTGTGGGCCTTCGCCATTTATAATTTATATCTATGGTTTAGTTGAACAGACTGTGTGCATTTAAGTTTGCTGATGATAAGCTAGGTGGGAAAGTAGGCATTGGGTTGAATGCAAAGAGGCTATAAGACTGATTAAATGATGAGTTAAGTGAGTGGGCGAATGAAGTACAGAACTACGGAGGGAGAAATGATTCAAAGGCTGAGAAACTAGGAACTGTTGGTTTGCCAAGAGATTTGGGAATCCTTGTATATAAAATGCAGAAAGTAAACATGTAGGAATAGCAGGCAGTGACGAACACAAATAGTATTTTAGCATTTACTGTAAGAATGCTGCAGTATAAAAGCAAGGAGACCCTGGTGAAATTTTATAGGGCTTAGTCCAGACTACATTTAGACTACTCATATAGTACTCAATTAGAGTCCTCACCAAAAAAATGATACTTTACCTATAGGAAGTGCAACAAAAAAATTCCAGATTAATTCATGGATTGAGAAAGCTGTTCTAGGAGAGATTGGGAAGACTGCGTTTATATTCTCAGGAGTTTAGAAGAATTCATTATAAGGACTCATTAAACATGCTTTTCAGAGCCTTTGAATGCTTGATGTCCAGCGGTTGTTGCAGAATCTAAAACTTGGAGTAGCCATTTCAGATTTGGAGAAGTAGAAATGGTTTTCATTCAGAGAATAGTGGATCCTAAGAATCGACTTGCCTAGAATGCTGTGGATGCTATGGCAATGAGTATATCTAAGACTTTGACAAATAGAATTTGGGAACAAAGGAAATCGAAAAACAAAGGATATGGTGGGAAAGTGATGCTGATGTTATTCCAATACTTATCTCTGAATAGCTATTACAAAATATAGTTTAACTGTTTGCTTTCATATTGCTATTTGTGGGAGTTTGCTGGATGCAAATTGACTGCTGCATTATTGAAGTTCCTGCGGTGACTACTCATTAAAAGTACTTCATCAGCTGTAAAACATATTGAAACCGGAGGACTAAACAGGTGTGCCACAAATTCAAGTTGTTTTTAAAAAATATATACTTTATAAATACCCCTTAATATTTCCAAATTACCACTGTGTAGCTGATTTGAAGATTAAAAATGCACTGTATTTTTTCACGTTCCATTTTTTTTCAAAGCTTCAAAGAGGAACATGAATGTGGCAGCATATTCATCTCCCACATAAATAACCTTCCCTGTCTATCTTAGGAGGTATTTTTTATCATTTCGGATCTCTATAGTTATTCTTTAATGTTCAAACCACAGAATTATGTCATCAATATTTGTGTCATTTTTTACTTCCTTAATACCATGCAACTTTGTCTTGTCTCAGTTCATCGGCTGCTGAAGTTCTCATTTAGGCCTTTGGTAAACATAGATTTGACTGTTTCAATGCAGTACTGGATGTTCTTCCACATTCTACACTCTGCAAACTTTAGGTCATCTAAAACTCTGCTGTCCATATCCTAGACTGCAACTAATCCTGTTCACTATTCCCTTATGTTCACTGATTAACATTGGCTCCTGGTCAAGCAATGTTGTGATTTAAAAATTTTTATTTTTATTTCCGATCCTTCCATGGCTTCACTCTCCCTTTTGTCTATCTAATTTCCTTCAGTTTCATCCCCTGCAAGAAATGCACATTCATCTCCTTCTGGTTTCCAAACATTGTTCATTTTAATCAACCCACCATTGGTGGCTGAGTCTTCAATTATCTCTTCCATAGACTCTGAAATGCCCTCCTCAACATTTCCACCTCCCTACTGTTACCTCCTGAAAACATATGTCTTTGAATAAATCTTCAGTCATCTGTCCTATCTTCTTGTGTGGCTCGGTGTCATTTTTCTACATTAAAGGCACCACATAAATTTTTTTTATTTACTGCCATGTTGGAAACTCAGACAAGCCTTTGAGCAGAAAGTGGAGCATCCAAACACTTCAGAAAAGGCAGAGATAGATAGAGGGACAGAATCGCAGGGAGTGCAGGAGAAAGAGAAGAGCATGCACTGAAGGTACATCATCTTTCAGTGTACTTTCTGTTGGTCACTTCAGTAGTTACCTTGGTGGAAGCTTGGCTAAACTGAGCGGCATGCCTGTACTGTTAGACATTGTACATGATAACTCAGAACATGGAAACTAGGGAAAACATAAATTACTTTAGAAAAAACCCAGCATATTATAATACATAAGCAAAACACACATATATGTGTAAGTCTGCCATATTTGATGACTGGAAGGACTATATAGTTAGGAACATTTTTAATAGTTTTGTTACTCTGGGAGTTAGTGAAAATGGATCCAATATAATTTATTTCTATGACACGATTATAAGTCAATACACTCTTCCTAGCATTGCATTCAATGACATACTCCATTAATACAAAGATTTATGTAAAAGGAAGAAACAATATGCTACGTATGTGATATGTATGAGACGGTGTCATTAGGTTTTCCAAAAGTACAGCAGGGTATAAGATTGCATTTTATCAGCATTTTTATTTACATAAATGAGACAAGTTACTTCTTTTTAGTTTTATATCAGGTAATATAATGTACAAGCATCTGCCCAATGATTGAATTTGGTATGAACATATACCAAGAAAATTAAATTCTCATGTCAATAAACTTGACACAGAAAGCAAACATGACTGAGATTCATCTTATATTTCATCAGAGTAATCATTTTGTATGATGACAATATAATTTCATCAAGGTGAATGTTGCATCAAATTTCATGAGCCATCCATTCTCATGCAAATAATTAAGACAATTCCTGAACACTGACTGCTAGGTATGAACAGAATAGTTCCTTCCATGTGACATTTATGTTCTTCCAGCACAAACAGTCTATTTTCTCCCTCATTACTCTGCATGTGGACCACCAATCTGGTGTCCTGTTCAACATTCCTCTGTAACGATAATTAGAGACTGCAATTGGCAGCTTAGGAACAGCCAGAGGTGACTTTAACTCATTTATGCCTAATTTTTTTTAAAAAGGTCTATTTTCTCCTCATGTATTCTGATATTGTTGATTACTGCTGGGGTGTGGTACCTACACATCAGATTTCCTCCAAGTGACAGTCTTCATGTTACTTCAGCTATCTAATGTCAAAAAGCTCAGCAGCCAGTCTTACCTGCATCAAAATTCCACCAGTCAATACCTTCAATGGAGGACAGTCATTTAATTAAAATCAAAAGCATTTGACATGGACAATTCTACTCATCCCCACAGCCAAAGGGCTTTGAGGCTATTAAGTTGCTTCCAACATGTTTGTTAGTACGAAGAGCTAAGATTGGACAGTGCAGTTATTTTACATCCTCACAATGAGACTGCTGATGTTTCACACATGCTTTAACAATTGTCCATCACTCTTCTGAAACTTTAAGGAAAACTGAAGACCATGTATTAAACTATGACCCAATAAACATTGCATCATCATCCTTTTCCGCAGCCAGAGAAAGGGCTTATTTAAGTCAATCAAAAGCAGCTTTTGGTTTCATTGGGTTCATAAGAACTCTGCTTGCAGTTCCTCTAGCTTTAATTATACTGAACAGTACAACTTTTTTTTATATAATCTTTCATTAGCACTATGTTTGAATTCAGCTATAGCACATTGAAACAGTTTGTTCTTAGCACAGTTCCTTCAGGATGTACCCATTCATGAAAGATCAATGCTGGAGGTAGTTATTTCTAAAATTTAAAAACTACAGGGTAATAATAGAGATAAAAGGTACTGCAGATGCTGGAGAATCCAAGATAACAAGGTGTGGGGCTGGATGAACACGGCAGGTCAAGCAGCATCATTGGAGCAGGAAAGCTTGACGTTTCGGGCCTAGACCCTTCATCAGAAATGGGGGAGGGGAAGAGGGTTCTGAAATAAATAGGGAGAGAGGGGGAGGCGGATAGAAGATGGATAGAGGAGAGGATAGGTGGAGAGGAGGAGAGATTCCCTGAAGTTTGTCCGGAGGGAGGAGGGTAACTTCTTCAGGGTAGGCATCCTTAGAAGAGGCTTCGCAGTGGGGTTAAAGTTGTATCAGAGATAAAAGGTACTGCAGATGCTGGAGAATCCGAGATAACAAGGTGTGGGGCTGGATGAACACAGCAGGCTAAGCAGCATCATAGGAGCAGGAAAGCTTAAGATTAAGTTAGTGAGCCATAAAGACACAGGAGCAGAAGAACAACATTCAACCCTATGAGTCTGTTCTATCATTCAATGAGATTGCGGTTGATCTGATAATCCTCAACTCTACATTTCTGCCTTTTTGCGATAATACTCGATTCCCTTGCTGATTAAAAATCTGTTTATCTCAGCCTTGACTATCTGAAGATCAAGCATCAAAAGCCTTCTGTGATAAAGAATCCCACCGACTTACTACCTCCTCAGAAAATAAAGTCCTCCTCATCTCTGCCTGAAATGTGTGACCCATTATTCTGAGATTATGCTCATTGGTCCTCAACTCTCCCATAAGGGGAAACAATGTTTGTGCATCCACCCTGTCAAGCCTCTAAGAGCCTTGTGTGTTTCATTATGGCCAGCTCTCATGGTCCTATTTTCTAATGAGTACAGGACTAACCTCCTCAACCTGTCCTCATAATACAGTCTCTCCATAACTGATATCAGCCAAGCAAACACTCTCGGGACTATCTCCAATGCCAGTATATCTTTACTTAGATAAGGGGTCCAAAACTGTTCATAGTATTCCAGCTATGGTCTGACTAGTGCCTGGTATAGCTTTAACAATACCTTCCTACTTATACTCCATTCCCTTTAAAGTAAAGGCTAACATTGCATTTGCCTCCCTATTACCCACTGAACTTAGATGCTGGCTTTTTGTGATTCACGGACGAGGACTCCCAAATCCTTCTGTTCTGTATCATCCGTCTTTCACCATTTAACTAATTTTCAGCTCCTCTATTCTTCCCACCACAGTGCATAACCTCCCATTTCCCCATATTATATTCCATCTGCCAAATTTTTGCCCACTTGTGTAACTCTCTGCAGACTCTATCATCCTCACAACTTGCCTTCTCTCCTATTTTTATGTCATCCACAAACTTGGCTATAGTACATTCACTTTCCTCATCCAAGTCATCCATAGATATTCAAAATAAACATAGCCCCAGTGCTACTCTTTGTGGCACACCACGAGTTATAGGTTGCAATCCTGAAATTGCCTTTTAATGCAGGTGTCTGTCTTTTATTAGTGACCAATTCTTTATCATGCTAATATAATACCTTAACCACCATGGGCTCCTATCTTATTAAGTAAATGTGGTATCTTGTTAAAGTGCATTCTGAAAATCCAAATATGTTACATCCAAAGCTTCTCTTTTATCTATCCCATTTGTTACTTTCTCAAAGAATTCTGGCATATTAATTAATTGGTCTGTAAATTTAGACATCAGGAAAGATGCTTTGGTTCTTCCCATGGCAATCATTTCATTTTACAAGGACTTTGCCTCCACTATGACAGAAAGTATACTCAATAAACAATCACTCTGAAATTTAGGCTTGGTTCAGTGGGGGCACTTTCACCTCTGAGCTAGAAGAATGAAGGTTCAAATTCTACTTTGGATATTCAAATACATAAAAGTGAGTAAATATTGAAAGTAAATGTTACGAAACTAATTTCATAAATGAACATGTCCCATTAGCAAACCCTATTAAAAGTATTTCTGTAAGTCATTCAGGAAACAATCTAAGTGAAATTACTGCTTCATTGTATATGCCTCAAATGAGAAGCAGTTCCATTTTAAATCAATTTTGCGTTCTTGGAACCATTGTAATAGGTGGCAAAGATTACTTCCCCAAGGCCACTGAAACGGTGCCTGAAATCCAGCTACGTCAGTCTGTCCACTAACATTGTCTGTCTGTAATGTGGATGAACAGTTGCTTTTTGCCAAATGACCAAGACACTGACAGCATGACGCAAGCATCAAACTATCTTCATGAATTTCTGTACTCAATTAAAATCACAAAACCTTATACGCGACACAATTACTGGATTGTTCTTTCTGATGTGAAAGGGAACACTCTGAACCCTTGGTAAGTCAACTACAATTTTATTCATAATTTCATGGTACAGAATATAACTGACACATGATTTCGATACTGCTGGCTCCTTGAGTCAGTAGTTTATGGATGCAAGAGGAAAACAGAGACCAAATCTGTTCTCGTACATATTGGACAGCACCAGAGAAACAGCACTGGAAAAGGGCTGTTGAAGACACAGCAGGTTAACTGTCATCATCGGGAATTGGTTTCCAGCAATCTCAAGATGGTGAAGGAAACAAATACAAATGCAGAGCATATCAGAATTTTGTCATTAACGAAATGGGCTGAATCTTATGTTTTCTTTTGAATAAATCTGGACGGCGTTGCATTTTTGGAAGCTTTTTTGCCATCAGACCAAGTGCATTCACTTGCAGTTACCTCAGTAACTACCTACCACCCCACAGCATCCCTTAAAACCCATTCCAGCCCCATCTTACTACCCGCCATTCCCAGAACAACTCACCACTCAGCGATATGTGGCAAAAGGCCAGCACTTCTTGTAGGCACTCCATCGAATGAGCACAGGCATTCTGAGGTTGCCCTGCTTGGACAAGGACGTGTGCAGAAAATGTCAGAAAAGGGGAAGATAGCACCGTGATTCCCCAACTGGGACCTGGAGTTCGAGATCGGGAGGGGGTGCTGCAAAAGAAAGCAGTCCTCTTCTCAGAGGATCGATAGAGGAGGCTGTTCCACCAGAACCTGGCAGCCTATCCAAGGCTGCCACCCAGATCAGTGCAGTCTCCAGGCTGTGAAGGATTGGTCAGTCAGGCCAGAATAGGTACCACGTTCTTCTCTCTGATACTTCACACTCACTGCCTCTCTGCTACTGCACTCACCTCTCACCAAGGCTCATGCCCTGCCACACTCATTATTGCATTCAACATCTTCCCTTACCCATTCTCAAGTACGCCGTCCCCATCCACGAGGAACCCCACATGTCCTGCTCCAGCCTACTGACTCCCTTGGAACACCTCATCACCTGCCCTAACACCGTGTCACCCAGTTTCACCTCATTCAATTCCTCCCTTTCCCTCATTACAGGAGGCGAGAGCCCATAACTGGGCAGATAGAAAGTGTACAGGTGACCGTTACCCTGGTCCTTCACAGGGGAAGATGGGACAACTTCTGTGAAGATGCTGAGACCTCCATGTCCTGCCAACCAAATAAATACCACTCTTCATTCCACTGCAACTGTCACAGTAACACCACAGTCATTGTCTTTCATTGCACATCACCTCTAACCACTGGCCACAGCACCTTCTCTCATTTTCATGGAATCCCTACAGTGTGAAAACAGGCCCTTTGGCACAACAAGTCCACACTGATCCTCAGAGCATCCCACCCAGACCCACCCCCTGTTACCCATCTAATCAACACATCCCTGAATGCTACGGGCAATTTAGCACGGCTAATCCACCTAGCCTGCACATCTTTGGACTGTGGGAGGAAACCGGAGCACCTGGAGGAAACCCGCACAGACACGGGGAGAATATGCAAACTCCACACAGACAGTCACCCGAGGGTGGAATTGAACCCAGGTCGCTGGCGCTGAGAGGCAGCAGTGCTAACCACTGAGCCACCGTGCCGCCCCGGACCTTACAGATCTTGGTCTTGCAGATACAGCTAGCATGTCTACTACCTCTGAGATAACAAGCATGGGGCTGGATGAACACAGCAGGTCAAGCAGCATCATAGGAGCAGGAAAACTCGACGTTTCGGGCCTAAACCCTTCATCAGAAATGGGGGAGGGGAAGAGGGTTCTGAAATAAATAGGGAGAGAGGGGGAGGCGGATAGAGGATGGATAGAGGAGAGGATAGGTGGAGAGGAGGCAGACAAGTCGAAGAGGCGGGGATGGAGCCAGTAAAGGTGAGTGTAGGTAGGGGGGTAGGGAGGA
>JAHRHZ010000049.1:671017-695004 GCA_024137785.1 Ginglymostoma cirratum | reverse complement strand
CTCTCCCTATTTATTTCAGAACCCTCTTCCCCTCCCCCATTTCTGATGAAGGGTTTAGGCCCGAAACGTCGAGTTTTCCTGCTCCTATGATGCTGCTTGACCTGCTGTGTTCATCCAGCCCCATGCTTGTTATCTCGGATTCTCCAGCATCTGCAGTACCTTTTATCTCATGTCTACTACCTCTGCTGGGAAATGCCCCAATCCGCCAGAAGCCCTTGACCTTTGAGGATGAGGATATTGATATCTCAGAGGAAGCATTAACAAGGTTGCCTCCTGCACCCCCGCCAAACCAGCTTAGATACTGACACCTCAGTGAGAACATTAGCCACAGGGAGTGTGGGAGTGCAAACTGCTGAACACCTCACTCTGCTGCTGGCTGAGGGAGAAACAGCCCTGGCTGCTGACACTCAGAGGCTGTGGGGGACCAGCTACCAGATCAGCCTCAGGCAGGACGGGGCCCTGTGATGTCAACAGCCAGAGTCTTCATCCACATGCACAGGGAGAAACAAGAGCGGCGGACAGCTATGTGCCTCCCACTCCAATCAGTGTCCTCGCAGCAGCATTTCAATGCTAGTTGTCGGTGTGCCTCACAATGCAAGTCTGTCCTTCTCAAGCAGCCTGCAAGTGATGGTGGGAGAGATGCCAGGATGGTCACAAGTGTTGGCGAACATTAGATGCCAATGTCTGTGGATAAAAGGCGCCTCCAGCCCGTGCCCATAAAACATGCCCTGAGATGCTGTTTGGTGGTACCCAACATGGAAGTCCTTTGGAGCATGTATGAGCTCAATTCGCAAGGTTCCTGCTCTTATTTCCATGCTGTTTTCTCTTGGTATCTAGCATGTTTGGCACTTTTGGGAGGATAGAAAGCTGAATACTGACAAAGTGTGTTGGGCCATCAATAAGGCTTTTGCCCAGCCATTACCTCCCCTCAACTGGCAACTTGCCCCACTGCTTGTCAAAAGGATAAAAGATGCAGCAAGATGCTCCCAATGTTAACATTGGTCTCATCGCACATCTCATCCAATTCTGCCACAATTGTCACCTTAACCCGTGTTGCTCAGACCCCTTTAAAATTCTACTTTAAGATGTTTAAGGCACATGGCTGTTGTGTTTAAGCAGCTGCACTGCTGCATTAGTTCTTCCTGCAGAATCCAATATTGCCAACTGCCTTTCTAAAAATGACCATTCCATTTATAATCTCTTTCTTTACACTTTAATCTTATAGTACAAATGGATTTTTGCCATCACAAAAACAAACCTTAATACATTATTTCAAATCATTGAAAAAATGCAACGAAACAGTTCAAACTTGTGAAGCAGGTTTAGGGGCATGCAGGGTAAGAAACTGCAGAAATTTGGTTGTGATCCCAATGTGATCTCATCACCCCACCCTCCCACCACCACTACCCTATTTTCTCCTGGTGACGGGCTGTGAATGCAGTGGAGAATCCCTCTGGTCTAAGCAAGACAACAGTCAGGAGTGATTCTGCACATGGATTCCCACATGGGAATAGCCACAAGCTGTGTCTGCAACCCACCAGGTCAGACTAGGCCACCGTTCAGCAGGAAGAACATTCACTCTGAAACTAGCAAGCTGGAAGGTTTCACTCAGTTAAACTGAAGAGCTACAGACCAGGAAAAAGGCTGCTGTTTATATCAATCCTTCTGTCAGGAATTGCTGTTGCTACGCAAGAGGTAATTGCAAAGACATTCACCTGCCCTGCACTTCAACCACCTTCACCTGCACTGCCTAGTTGCCAGTCTTGTCTTGAGAGCAGTTTATGTAGCACTACTGTCCACATCTGCTGAGACGAGAGCAGAACGTCCATCACTGTCAACTTGTCCAGCAACACAAAGCAGCAGTACCAGCTGCCTTCTTCTCAACCATGTTCTGCTTCGCAAATCAGATGCACTCTAGAATCCGAATGGAAGAAGGTAAGACCCACAAAATAAGGTCCACAGTTAGAGGATACCCTCTCTAAATATGCCTAAGCATCAGTGCCTCATGAGGTTGAAGCTGGTTGCTGTGAATATCTGCAGCTTCCTGGAATAAGGCTTCTTCCCTGTGCATTAGATGAATACACATTGCCTGTCGCCAACAAGGTATCTGCCATGATGACCCACAGCACCCTCACTGCCAGTCCCAACGAACGTCTCTACCTTTCACCAAATTATTCAGTATCTGCTCCTGCAGGGAAAACAAGTGGAAGTGATCCGAGGTCGGGGCGGGTGACAGGAAGATCAGTGCTGGTAATATTTAGTGTGCAGAAAATGGAAGGCCACCATCTGTCAAATGGAATGATAGCTGAGAGAGTACAGAAAGATGAGGGGTGAGCGTGAATGTCTATCGCTCTGGTGGGGATGAGCGCTGCCTGGAACAGAGAAATAACTGCAGCTGAAAGGTGTGTTGTTTTGAGGAGAACTGTGCAGGAGAACACTGAGGGAAGTCAGAGTAATGGGACTGACACCCAAACGTCATGGGCTCAGAAAGTCATGGGAATGGGGCAAATCATCTGGACAGTTTTCAATTAACAAATGGTCGCTGCTACTTTCAGCGCTCTATCTTTAGGCTGTCCCTTCATATGAATATTTCACTTAATTTTTTCATTTACTATATTTTTGTGTCAGGCTCTCTTTATAAGCCATATTAAGGTAGTAGAACTAATTGGAACATGCAAACCAGCTTTCAACAACCAGACAAAATTCAATTGAAGGCCATAGAGGTAGAAACTGGACACTAATTACAGCATCAATCCAAACAACTAACATAAAATACTCAAGATTTTGAAACTAATCTGCAGAGTACTTTTGGAATGACGTTCTTTCCATTGATTTTACAAAAAACAGTTTCAAGTACAAAGCAGGATTTCCTGTGTTATGCCTGTTTGTATATCTTTTCTGTAAAATTATCAACAGGAGGAATTTTGTCTACTTAAAAATCTCCTTATTGCTTTATTCCCCTGTGCATAAACATAAATTAACGACTTTCCATTCAAAACAACAAAAGACAGTTAACATAGCGAGTGTTTACACTTTCTCATCTTGATCCACATCTTCCCAACATTACAGCGACCGCTTTCTAATGCCATCGTTTTAAGTGAAATCTTTTGAGACATTTGAGAGTTGTGTTCAAAAAATTCAAGTCTTTCTTGTGCTTAGGTTCATTTTGCAAATACTGTGAAAGATGCGTGTCACCAGGAACTAATATCGGAAAGTTAGATTATTTCAAAAATGCATCAAAATGATTCAATTGACTGTACTGCACTAGGGAAGTAAATTTAATTCATCAACCTTTCCAAGATATTCTTCAAAATTCTGGAAATGAAATTATTACACGATAACAATGTCTTCACGAATATTTTAAAATTAGGTAACATTTTATCGCAGTCAACTTGCAATTGTCAGTCATCGACAAAGCAAGTTAACTGATGACAATGAGAACAATATAGTAAGATTGGCTTTAACAGATACCTTTTCTGCTCAATTATCTCCAGTACAAGTTACACAGCTCACTGGATGGGATGTTATAATAGTGATCACTGTTAGATCTGTTTGCGAAAACTGCTGATAAAAGACAACAGTTGGGGCAGAAGCAATTCCAATGAATGCTGGACTTTGTTGCATTGATGCAAGTTCCACTCAAAATCTGGCGCAGTATGTGTTAAAAAATTTGAGGACTGAGATACATGGATGAAATCCACAAACAACTGATGTAAAAAAGGTGGCATTTTGCTGAGTAATGATGTTTTTCAAGCCATTCTGTTCTCTACTCTTGATTGTGTATTGACTTTGCTCAGAACAAATCAGGCAGGATGAAAATCAAACTTGAAGTAAAATAGGCAAATTCCTTCACTGAATGTCCTTCCACCCTTTAAGACATCTACTACCAACTGACTGCTCCCAAATGAGCCAACTTCAATCCACCCCGCATATGATCTGCTGATTTAAACAATTTGATGGCATTCCTAATCTATGATTCACGACTTCCATGTGTTTCGTGCACTGCAGTCAATGGGATCTTTCAGCTCCTTGCAAGGTTTTGCTAGTGAAGGCTGCTGACATCTGCTGAAATCTGTAGACATGATCTTAGGTCAAGAAAATGGTCATCCAGCATCAAAAATAATTTGAGAAATAGTAAGAACTTCCGATGCTGGAGTCAGAGATAACACAATGCAGAGCTGGAGGAACACAGCAGGTCAGGCAGCATCAGAGGAACAGGAAAGCTGACGTTTCGGGTCGGGACCCTTCTTCAGAAATGAAGAACCTGAAGAAGGGTCCTGACCCAAAACGTCAACTTTCCTGCTCCTCTGATGCTGCCTGGCCTGCTGTGTTCCTCCAGCCCCACACTGTGTTATCCCAAAAATAAATTGAACTTCTCAATCCTCCACACCCTACAAAATATTACTGAATTGCCATGTGAGCTTGGAAACGAAGTCACACTCAGTGGCTCCAGTCCCATTTTGAGGAAGCCCTGAGTTCACCCTGGGAGCTATTAAGCCTTGCACAAGTTTGGCATGTCAGTCCAAAAGACATACCCTGGCCACCTGCAGATAGCTTATTAGGTGCTGATGCCCAATCATGCTCATTGAGGAGGGCAAGTATGCCAATCTAACCATTTTTCTGACCAACACATTATACAGACTGATATAATGTATCTCTTATACAGTGGTAGTAGTCACCTTTCAGATTCCACATTAATGATCCAATGCAGTGTATTTCATGTAAAATGACTTTTTCCAGATAATGGCATGTTTTTGTTATTTGCAATACATCACTGGCTCTGAGTTCTAGAATATGGACAATATGAGCTAATTTAGCCTAAATTAGACTAAATTAGCTCATATTGTCCATATTCTAGAACTCAGAGCCAGCCCCAGGATCCAAGGTGAGGTATTATACTATGGGAAAAGTTGTAAAATTTGATAAGAAATTGGCTGAAGAACAGAAAACAATAGCTATTCATTATGGTACACATGTAAATCTGTGGAGTGGTAGTGATAGGGGAGAAGAGTGGGAAACATTGAGTGCAGTCTCCCAAGGACAAACACTGGCACCATTACAATTTCTAATTTGCATCAGTGGCTTGGTTACAGAAACACAATGTAAATTGTTCAATTTTGAGCACTGAGCGTTTAAAGTAGAAGGAGTAATTAATTTGGAGGAAGCAGAACTTACTAAATGAGTTACACAAAATGCTTCAGTTGAGAGAGCATTGCTTCAATGGAAAGTATTCCATATTAGGAAGCAGCTGAGTTGACACATGAACACCACTCTAATGGTGACACAGTTAAATTCAATGTTAAGAACACTGACACAATGTAAAGCAGCAGCCAACAAACCAAGGCCAAACTTGATCTATATTGTCAAAACTAGAGAATACAAATCAGAGAAAGTCATGATCAAACTCCAGAAAGCTCTTGAGTCAGACCACAACTCAGATATTCTGTATAGTCCTGATCAATGAAGTATCATTTCACGCACATTCAGTTCACCTGTTTTATAATGTCTCTCTTTGTGCTTTACAAAGGCAATTTACAAATTGGAAACGTTTCTGTTCCTTCAAGGAAATCAGTTCTTCTACAATTCTGCTTATGATTTTTAAAGGTGCATTTCATGCACCAGTTAGTAATCTGGAATGGGCTTCCGTGTATGGAGAACAGTAGTGGGGAGAAAACATTTTGGAAGCATTAAGTAGTAATTCGATGTTGTGACTGGTAAGATTATGGAATGCAGTTTATTCCAGGTGATGGAAATCTTGCCCACCAGCTGGACAGCTGGTGAGAGTCCCAC
Organism: Ginglymostoma cirratum; assembly: GCA_024137785.1. Classification (NCBI taxonomy): domain Eukaryota; kingdom Metazoa; phylum Chordata; class Chondrichthyes; order Orectolobiformes; family Ginglymostomatidae; genus Ginglymostoma; species Ginglymostoma cirratum. The sequence goes on along the minus strand of JAHRHZ010000049.1, from coordinate 689,214 downwards.
ATTAGCTGCTTTGGCGGGGGCCTGTGTTATTAAGAGTTTATCTGGCACTTACCCAGGCACTGGTGAGCCTAACCTGGGATTATGGACCTGGGAATGGAGATCCCATCACGACTCCCTCCCTGTGAAGAATGTAGCAATTAGTTAGCAGATAGCACTGCTGCCTCACAGTGCCAGGGACCCTGGTTCAATTTCAGCCTTGGGTGACTGTCTGAGTGGAGTTTGCACATGCTCCTCACGTCTGTGGGCATTTCCAGCTGGTGCTCCACAGTTCAAAAGATGTGCAGGTTAGGTGGGTTGGCCTGCTAAATTGCCCTGTAAAGTCCAGGGATGTGCAGGCTAGGTGGATTAACCTTGGTAAATGTGGGGTAATGGGGATAGGGTATGGGGTGGGATGGTCATCAGAGGGTTGGTGCAGACTCGATGGGCTGAATGGCCTTGTCCACATCGTACAGATTGTATGATTGATCCAAAATTCTGTTTCTAAATGCTGTTATTTAATGACCATTTTCTCCACTCTCACCTCCTGAAGACAGTAACTCGGACTGTGGCGGGATTGTACAGGCACTGTCCTAGATTGTGTTTGCCCAAATGACAATTCCTCATTAAAAGGAATTCGGTAATTGGAGAAGCAAGTTCGTTAAGTGAGGAAAAATTCTTATGCCAAATGAATATTACAACTTTACATGCAACCATGATTTAAGAGTCATAATTACTAGCTTTGAAAACGTTTAAACACACAACATTGTCTGAAATAAATCAGTTAATTAAATTATTGGCTCCATATTATTCTTATAAGCCAGTTCACAAATGATAGCTTCAACTGCTATTCAACTGCAGCACAACAAGCCATCTGTGGAATTTACCCCACGCAGTTGCTTTTCCAATTGTCTGTGAACTAAAACAATTTACTTGCCGTTAACTTGAAAAAGCTTGAAAAGGACAAAAATTTGAAAAGGACAGGTATAGCCAGACAACATGCTGCAGTAAGAGCATGTAGTAGCGACTCATAGCCAAACAATAAACCTGTATAACTAACTCAACTTTTTGAATTTCATGGCCAAAGCCATTCAGTGTTTTTTTTACAGGAAACCAAGCAGTTCTATTGTGTAACTTATATACCTATACAGGCAAATTGCATTAAATGCTTATTAATAGATATTTTTGTATTTTAGACACTGCAGCACATTACAAGCCTTTACAATTATTTAAAAGTTTAATTTACATCTTACCTGTCATCTTTCAAATTATCAGAAACGGCAAATCACCTTTGTGTTTTATTTTAGGGATCTCACCTCTGATTCCTCTTGTCAATGTTGTAATTGTTCATAATAACAAAATTCACTCCCCTGATACAACTTTTCTCGTTTTGCAATCTTCACCTGAGTACATCCTGGAGATTTTCCACACAGTAAATGATCTAACAATAAACTAAAATGTACTTTGACCGTCATTAAAACATTTACATCCTGTTTGGCTCCTTTGTAGACCAGCATGATTATACTGCACACTAAACAGATGATAGGGCTTAACTGAATAAAACAGACTTGGTCATGGTCTCTGGGAGGAAGCTTAAAACCTTTTCATAGATCATGGCAATTTCATGAATTCAGCAATAAAGCTAGACAGAAAGAGGTCTTCAAAAGAAAAATATTTGTTTGAGTGTGGGAAAGTGGCAGTCACTCCCCATTTCAATTCATTTGATTTAGTCAAAAGGTGTGTCCTAATATTAGTGTTCCTGTTCTGCTGTTTACTCCCTGCAAAGTCATTTCAATGCCATAGTAACTTGAGAGGTCAAACCACATCATGATGAGCAAAAATCCTCACACGATGCTTTTGGTTTGCTTTATTTTAAGAAATGACGACATTTATAAAATGTGCTCTGACTTGCTTTTGAACTTAAAGCAATTTGAAAACAATTTCATACCAGCTGAATTATATTTGGGACACATTCCCTATACCCAATAATATGGGTCAGTGCGGTTAATCCATTTATAGCTGTATTTCTTTGGAAATCTGATCCTGCTGACATGCCTAATGATTATGCTACAACTTTCTCCTTACCAATTTAATGGTCATTTATTAAAAGAAATTAAGCTAATCTGAAAGGGGCTAGCTGATAGTCTATTCACAGGCTGATCAATTCTTTGTCAATACCGGTGTCCATCTTTACATTCTGAGACTTAACATAAAGCAATGCTCTGAATTTAACAGTGTTGCCTGGCAGGAATATGAGCCAAATGAATTTAGAATTGCTATAGAGTGGAGGCCGAAGTGGACCATTCGACTCCTTGAATTACCCTGCTATTCAATAAGATCGCGGCTGATCTGTTTGTCTTTGAAATGCACATTCCCATCTACTCCCCCATTTTTTTGAATCCGTTGCCTGACTAGAATTCATCTACTTATGCCTTAAAAATGCTTAATGACCTCACGACCACCTTCTGAGGCAAAGACTATCAAAGTCGCACAAACTTCATGTGAGAAAATATTATCCTAATTGCTTTCCTGGGAGGTGACACCCAATTTTAAAATGGTGCCTCCTAGTTCTGGACCACCTCACAATGTTTTTTCCTCCTTGTCAAGACCGTTCAGGATCTTATACACTTGTCTCAAGTCATCTCTTGTGGAGAATATGAAGAAAGCAGGAAAGAATTTAAACAAGGAGTGAGAAGGGCTAAAAAGGCCTTGAATTGTCATTGGCAAATAGGATTAAGGAAAATTTCAAGGCATTTTATTCTTATATTAGGAACAAAGGGGGTAGTTAGAAAAAGGGTACACTCACTCAAGGACAAAAGAAGGAATTTATGCATGGAGGCAGAAGATGTGGATAAGGTCCTTAATGAATACTTTCATCGGTATTCTCAAAGGAGGAGGACACGGTAGATGGCGAGTTTAGAGAGGGTTATGTTGATATTCCAGGGAATATCGATATAGAAAAGGAGGAGTTGGGTGGTTGGAAAAGCATTACGGTAGACAAGTCCCCAGGACCTGATGGGATCTATCCCAGAATATCAAGAGGGAGGCAAGGAAGGAAATTGCTGGAGCCTTATAGTAATCTCTATATCCTGTTTAGTCAGGGGATAGCTCCCAGAGGACCGGAGATGAGCTGACATTGTTGCTTTGTTTAAGAAGGGCACTGAGGTACTCTGGGAATTACAGGCCGCTGAGCCTCACATCAGTGGTTGGGAAATTATTGGAGAAGATTCTTAGGATTTCGTCACATTTAAAAAAATATAGATTTATTAGCCAGAGACGGCATGGCTTTGTATAAGGGAGGTCATGTCTCACAAAATTGATTGATTTCTTTGAGGAAGTGACAAAATGATTGATGAGGACAGAGAAGTGGATGTTGACGACATGGATTTTAACAAGGCCCTTGACAAGGTCCTTCATGGCAGGCTGATACGGAAGCTGAAGTTACATGGATCCATGGTGAGCTGGTAAGGTGGATATGGAGCTGGCTTAGTCATAGAAGACAGAGAGTAGTGACGGAAAACTGTTTGTCTGACTGGAGATCTGTGACCAGCATTTTTCTGCAGGGATCAGTGCTGGGACCCCTAATGTTAGTAATATATATAAATGATGGGGAGGACAATGTAAGTGGTCTGATTAGTAGGTTTGCGGACCACATAAAGATTGGGGGAGCTGTAGATAGTGAGGAGGATTGCCAGAGGTTATAGGTAGGCTGGAGACTTGGGTGGAAAAATGTCAGATGAATTTTTATAATCTACAATCTGAAAAATGAAAGCAAGCATGCCAAACATCTTCTTGACCACCTTATCCACTAGTATTGCCACTTGCAGGAAACTGTGGACCTGTACAACTAGATCCCTGTGAATAATAGTGCTTATTAAGGGTTCTGCTACTTTCTGGATACTTTCCTCCTGCATTAGACCTTCCAAAATGCATCACTTCACATTAGCCTCTATTCCCTGCCAGAGGAAAGTGCTCACATAGATGGTGGTGGAGGCGGATACAGAAATGGTCTACCAGGATGTTGTCTGGTTTGGAGAGTATTAGCTACAGGGAGACATCGGACAAACTTGGTTCGTTTTCATTTGAACATTGAAGGATGAGGTCAACCTGACAGAAGCTTGCAAAATTATGAGAAGCATGGACGGAATAGAGTATTTTTCACAGGATAGAAATATCAATTACGAGGGGGCATAGATTTAAGGTAAAAGGGGGAAAGTTTAAAGGTAATGTAAGAGGCAACTCTTTTACACAGAGGCTGGTAAGTGCCTGGAAAGTGCTGCCAGAGATGGTGGTGGAGGCGGATACAACAGCAATGTTTAAGAGGCAACTTGGTAGATATATGAATGGGCAGGGAATAGAGGCAAAAGGTTTTTAGTTTAGAAAGGCGTCATGTGTCGGCGCAGGCTTAGTGTGGCTGAATGGCCTGTTCCTATGATGTGCCATACTTTGTTCTTTGTTACTGTTCTAAATTCCAGTGGAATTAAGAGGGTTACAGTACTTTGTTTCGGATGATGTCAAACTTCCCAAGTGTTGTTGAAGCTGCACCCTTCGGTCCGGTGGGACTTGTGCCTTGTGGATGATGGACAGGCTTTGGGGAGTTGGGTGGTGAGTTATTCACTGCAGAATTCCTAGCCTCTGACCTACAAAGGCTAATGATGCAACTGATTGTGTGACTGACATCAGTAAGCAAGCACACAGCTACAAATGAACAGATGTAAATAAAGGAGTGTTACAGTACATAAGGAATTGAAGAGCCTTCCTTAGTCATAAGAAGCAAGCAGCCCCAGGGACAGTACATATGCAGATACCAACATGATTCTCCAGTCTGCTGCCTCATTGTTCAAGTGGGAGTATTGGCCTCAAGCACAAGATAAAGCAGCATTGTTGTTCATTCATTCATGGGATGTTGGCATCATTGGCATTTATTGCCCATTCCTAGTTGCCCTTGAGAAGGTGGTGGTGAGGTGCCTTCTTGAACTGCTGCAGTCCTCATGCTGTAGGTTGACCCACAATGCCCTTAAAGAAGGATTCCAGGATTTTGACCCAGTGATGGTGAAGGAATGGCAACATATTTCCAAGGGGAGATGGTGAATGGATTGGAGAAAATCTTGCAGGTGGTGGTGTTCCCTTGTATCTGCTGACCCTGTCCTTCCAGGTGGAAATGGTCAAGGGTTTGGAAGGTAAACTTCTGTTTTAAGCTTTAATCCCTGCATCAGTGACTCGGATGTTCTCAGCGATCAGTGAGGTAACTCATGACTATCACATGACACCTCGTCGTTGGGCCAGGGCCAATAAAAGACGCCTTACACTGAAGTTGTTAAAAGAAGGGAAGGTAACATCAAAAATGAAAACATTAAACAAAAAGCATAGAAAGAAAAAAAGTAAAGCCAACAGAATAGATGAGTTCTGGACTCCTGGGCTGAGGTGCCCACATGTTGTGCTGCTACTGTGCCACCATGTTGAGAAAAAGAAATTGCTGTTCTCCAACAGACTAGATTGGCTGACAGTGGAGCAACACACAAGGCCAATTATACCTTTCATAGGCAGTAGAAAAGCACAGATGACCACTGTAAACATGACACTTTCAGATGAAGATTTTATCATCATGATTTGTGCTAATGCAACAACCTCATATGCCAATACTGAAAACAAAGATTACTTTTACAACACCCAATTTGAAATCGTGGAGTATCAGCCATGTGGAGAAAAGTTATTTCTCCTGCTGGATTGCAATACACGAGCTAGATCAGAGTTTCATGATAAATGTGCCTTGGTAAACACAGTATAGGCAAGATGATCAAAGCAGACAGCAGCTACTGGACCTTTGAGCATAGTATGAACTGTACATTATACCAACACTGTCATATCGTCATCTGCCACTGACCATCAGCCCGATTTGATAATCACCAGATGATGTCATCTGTCCGGTGTTGCTCACACGCATCCCTGTCGCACTGCAGACTGTGATACTGATTATTCACTTGTCAGTAGCAGGGTGAAGATGCAACCACAGAAAATACACAATTCCAAACACAACAGGTTCCACTCTGAGTAAAAAGGTTTCGCTTGAATTTCCTCTTAGATTTATGGGTGACTAGGGTCAGTGTCACAGTTTGCAGAATGGACTGCACAAAAATCCCATGTTCAAATGAGTTTAGCGGTCAATAACATTTACAAGATTTAAAAATGTATGCTTGAAGTGAACCCTCAATATTCTGACTCAAAGGAAGAAAGCTGACAGTTGAGTTATGATTGAAACTCATGCACCAAGGAGATTTAAATTGTAAAGGCAGGGTGCTTTAAAAGTTCAGAATTAGCATCTGGTGCTAAAAATGCTGAATGCTTGTCGAAAATCAAATGATGACAATGGAATAAATCAGTGCATCTAACGTCTATTTAAAATGTACCAAATAGCGTATTGCAGAGTGTTAGTACTGGGCAATATCTGGCCATGTAATGTTTTATCAGTAAGATCAGTGTTCATAAAAGGTACAGGTAAAACAATTGATTTGCCTGTGTTAGTGACCTTAAAAACCAGTTTGATGGACTAGACCAACTATTTAGAGGTATAAGAGTTCTTATATTAAAATATCATAGGTACAAAAACATCTCAAATGGTACTATCATGAAACACAAATAGAGAAATAGTTTTCATTCTTGGTTTTATTCTGCTTGTGTCATAAGTTAAATCCAATTTTAACTTTGTGATAATACAAATATCAAGACTTTGGACACTACGTCTATGATTCACAGGCCCTATATATCAATACCTCCTAACTGTCTACTGCGGGGCTCCTTCATTGACTAACCAGCCAGTTATTTCCCACAGTCTAATCATTGTAAGTACCATATCTGGAATAGTTGCAGCTGAATGCTGGTTTTAAATATCTAAACAACAGAGGTGCCAGAGCATGTGAAAAAATTTTTAAAAATACAGAGCTTTGAGTATTTTAACAATCCATAACTTTCAGGAGTAGATCTCAGGGTGGTTTGTTATTTGAAAACTAAGATGATTTGTATCTATGGTTGCTTGTATACCGATCCATTGCCTCCTTCTATTTCTCATCTACACGCCATTCCGCAGCACACCACCCAACCTAATGTCAGGTTCCATATATATGCTCAGAGATAGTAGGAACTGCCCAAGCTAGAGTCTGAGATAACAAGGTGTGGAGCTGGATGAACACAGCAGGCCAGGCAGCATCAGAGGAGCAGGAAAGCAGACGTTTTGGGTCTGGACCCTTCTTCTGAAGAACATCAGCTTTCCTCTGATGCTGCTTGGCCCACTGTGTTCATCCAGCTCTACACCTTGTTATCCCTATATATGCTGATGTCACTGCAGCAGCGTCAGCACCACTTCGGACTGCACCAACATTATTAGCTGCATCTTCGGCCACCTGGACCCTATGCTCTGGAATTCTTTGCCACACCTCTTTATGTCTCTTTCTTCCTTTAAGACTTTGTTTTAAACCTAAAATTTTCACTAAACGATTGGACACAATATTACACATGGCTCAGCACTGACCTTTGTTTGAAATACTCCTGTGATTTACCTTCTGACAATTTTCTATGTCAAAGGTATTAAATAAATTCAGGTTCTTGTTGTATAGATACCATCCAGTCCAGTGGCTCAGTGGTTAGAGCTGCCGCCTCATAGTGTCAGGGACAGAGGTTCGATTCCAAACTTGGGTGACCATCTGTGTGGAGTTTGCACATTCTCCCTGTGTCTGTGTGGGTTTCCTCTGGGTGCTCTGGCTTTGTCCCACAATTCAAAGGTGTGCAGATTAGGTGGATTGGCCATAGTGTCCAGGGAAGTGCAGGCTAGGTGGGTTAGCCTAGGGTAATATAGGGTTACAGGGATAGGTGGGATGCTCTTTGTAGGGTCGGTGTGGACTTGATGGGCCAAAGGGCCTGCTTCCACACTGTAGGGATTCTATGACTCAGCTCTAAAAATTGTAACTTAAACATCCTACAGTTTCAGCTTACTGGTTTGATTTGAAAATGAGACAAGGCAACATTAGTCCTGTGTGGGTTGGAGGTTGCAATGTGAAACTGTCAGTTCACCATTATGATCAACCACCCCAGTGGATGACTTAAATCCAGTTCCTGTTTTGCCATTGCTTCTCTTAAAGCACATTACAGCTCTTTCTCTCTTTCTCTAAGTCAAGTGGTTTACCAAGCTCTTCCTTTTTATGACTAGAATTAAAAATATGAATGCAGAGAGTTGGTGCTTTGTCTGCTACCTTATTCATAAAAATGTAATTCTTTTGTGAATCCATCAGCTAGGATTGAGAGATTGAAGTTATTCAGATGATTCAAAGTTAAATTATACCTAATTTTGAAAACAGCCTCTGAAGCAAAGAAGCAGATGAAACACAGTCAGGTGCACTCTATCAGTTGCAACAGGCAGGGGCTTTTGCAGGGATGGAATTTTTTAAAAAATGTTAAAAATACAAAGAAATTCACGTAACATCTGCAAAGAAATGAAAAATGTAGACATTCTTTATGTCTGATTCATATCCATTTTCCCTTCCTTTACAGAGGTTTTCCAGTACTTTAGTTGTCTTTACTGGATTTATGGAGCATCTTCATCTGGACTGTATCTCATACCTGCGAATGAGCAGCTTCAGGGTCTTGTAGGAACCTTTCACCAGAGTGATGGCTTCTTGTCTGTAGCCACTCAGCTCCACATCATTGATATTGACCACTTCATCCCCCACCTGCAGTTTGCTTGTTAGCAAGTCCGCTTTCCCTCCTTCCTCAACCTAGAAAAGAAAAAGAAATAGACTAAATTAGAGGAAAACATCTCAGACCTTTCAATCATGGTTGCAATTGACCTCCTGCAGGGCTTTAAGTTGCTTTGCTAATTAAACTGTGCCACCACACTTTTTAACCTTGACCCTCAGTAATGAGGAAAGTCACAATCCAGGCACCACCTGCACAGAATTAGTGATTCACAAAACCCTGCTGAAGAATGGTCTTGTTCTTTTTTGCAATCAATGGCTTATATTACTTTAGCTTTGAATTTTGAGCACAATCAATCACTATTCTAGCTTTTAAAGATGTGCACAGTGTTTTGTTAACAATGCGCAAAGATATTTCTGTCTCAATGGCTAATGTGCTGAAGAATTTGGTATAAAAAGCAATACTGATCCAAATGCAGTGCACTTTATACAAACAAATCTGCTCCTTTCTCTGCATCTTTTAGCACCAAAATATAGCTGACTTCAATCCTCTAGGAAACAGTGCATGTTTTTTTCCCAATCTTAAAGGCTTACTTCTGAAATTATTAAAGCAACGTATTTTGTTTTTAAAGCCCAATCAACTTTCAATTTTCTTGTCTGGTCACTGAATTAAAAGTCTTGCAAATGGTTATTTCTGATTGAACATGGCCATCAGTAAACCAATATAAGTGAGTCATATTTCATAATTGATTCTAAAGCTTCAGGTTTAATTGATGTCTAAACTACATTTTTTTGAAATAGTGTTAATATGAATTCAGCAATCATTAATGGATCAAAAGAATGCAAAGTAAACCTGATCATTAAAAACAGATTGAAGATAAATGTTACTCACTTACCTTTGAATTTACTGTTTAATATTCTCTCAGAATTCAGATTAAAAAATACCAGTTGGGCATATGTTTAACCATAAGTTACTTGAATACATGGGATAAGCTGTTTTGTTGAGGTAATCCAAAAAAATTTGAAAAAGGTCTTGCACCAAATTCCCTAAAAGCTGCTATAACCTTTGGCCCCTCTCCATAGACCACCAAATATCCCACTGAGGAAATCCAGACAACGATCTCCTAATCCTACAAAATGCACCCCCTATATGCAAAGTTGAATAACAAAGGAATCTTTAATCAGTGGGAAAAAATGGCCCCAGTGAGAAATCTGAGACTGCATCATACATTGCACTTTTCAAGAGGACTGGGTAGTATTCGTCTTCCGAAGAATTAAGTAAACACAAAAGCTTCAAATCCTAGAAGATTTAAAGTTTCCTAAATAAGCAGCTTCAATTGACTTAAAAAAAAGTATACCTTGCTAAAATTCTTAACAAGTCAAATTAACTATGCTTATGAGGTCAAGAATGCTTTGAAGCGAAGGGCACCAGAAAATAAATTCCTTTTCCAATCCCCACAAAGTGGTTGGAGAGACCTCGAAAATTAAAAGCAGAAATGTAACAGAGAACAATTAAATAAAGGTCTAGAAATAATTGAAGTACCTTAGCCCCGACTGATGCCATTCCATTACTGATCTGACAAGTCCTGAACACAGTTCACTTCAAAAGAAGCCAAACACTTTTACAGATCAGACATACACTGATCTGTGAAGTTTAATCGTTTATTTCTTTAACATCATATGGTAAAGTATCCAGACTGCAAAATACTGCACATCTGACCCCAGCTGGGATCAAGATACAGAGGCACATCAAGAACAGATAAGCAAAAGGGCAGAATTTCTGACAGACAAGGGCAGTGGGACATGAATTGGCCTTCAGAACCTGGGTTAAACCTGGCTGAAAGAAATTAAATGGAAAATTTTGTGTTACATTGGCATTTATGTATAATTTCTCATGTGCAAAACAAAAACATTGCTTTTGGGTATTAAAGCAAATCAAGGGAAATTTTGTTACTCCATAACACTGCATCCCATTAGTACAACCCTGACTTTGTAGTGCTCGAAGCTGATTGTCCAAATACAAATTAGCTCGATTGCCAGTATTGGCTTCCCTCATTGTGACAAGCACAATGTTTATCAACAAGAGTGATGGAGCTCCATTCGCAGCTTCATGCTTCGTCCAAGAATAATGGTGGCAAACACAATAATGTACAAAAACATTCTGACATAGATAACAAACTTCAGTTTGTGGTGAATAATTAGGTGCTAACTGCAGTAATTCACCACGTAAGTAACTGACCACAAAGTTGGGCCCGAGATGTGTCTAACCTTTAACTCATTGAACAAATTCATCTCCGAGGTACCAGGCAAATTCTCTAACAAATCTCTGACTTGTAAACTGTATGAACCAAGTGAGTGGTTGGAGGTGAAAGGAAGACAGACATTCTAATGCCATTTTCCAGAAGATAAGTGGGATACTTAAAGTCGTAGAGTCATAGAGATGTTCAGCATGGAAACAGACCCTTTGGTAAAACTCATCCATTCTGACCAGATATCCTAAATTAATCTAGTCTCATTTTCCAGCATTTGGCCCATATCTCTTTAAACCTTTCGTATTAATGTACCCATCCATATGCCTTTTAATTATTGTAATTGTATCAGCCTCTACCACCTCCTCTGGCAGCTCATTCCATACATGCACTACTCTCTGCATGAAAATGTTGGCCTTTAGTTCCCTTTTAAATCTTTCCTCTCTCACCTTAAACCTACGCCGTCTAGTTTTGGACTCCCCCACCCTGGGAAAAAGACCTTGGTTATTCATCCTATACATGCTCCCCATGATTTTATAAACCTCTATAAGGTCACCCCTCAACCTCCGATGCTCCAGGGAAAATAGCCCCAGCCTATTCAGCCTGCTCCCTATAACTCAAACCCTCCAACCCCAGCAATATCCTTGTAAATCTTTCCTGCACCCTTTCAAGTTTAACAACATCTTTCCTTTAGCAGGGAGATCAGAATTGAATGCAGAATTCCAAAACTGGCCGAATCAATGCCTTGTACAGCCACGACATGACATCCCAACTCTTACACTCCAAGGCAAATATAGTAAACGAAATAAAATTGCGACCAGCTGCACTTCCGCAGTTGCTGTTGACAATTTAATATTTTTAACACTGAGACAACGCAATCAACCTTCTCTTATCTACATTATATGATGCAATCCCTCTCCAACTGACTTTCGACTGAGAATTCCTGCTCTTTCCCCATGTGCCAAAATCTATACGTGCACTTGGATGGTCAGACTGGGCCCAGTGGGAAGTGTTGGATGTGATAGCCAAACTTTGTTTGTCAACATCCATGGGTCTGAATTTCCTTCTGGGGTTGGGAAACTGGTTTTAGGAACAATTACAGATCCTGATCCTGCCAAAGAGAGAAGAAGGCACAGCCTTTCATTTTCAAGGGACTCAATGTTAATTGTCTGGACGGTAGGTTTGGTGTCCAATTGACAGCATGAAACTGAGGCAAAGTGGGGGCCTGATTGAAACAGGCATGGCAGACATTAATTTGATGCCATTTGATGAAGTGCCAGGATCGTTGATGTGAGCTGGGAGCCAGCACTGAAGGCAGGGCTGTCTCATGCTTAGCAAACACTGACCCCGGGATTATCCTCAAGTGAGGAGCCTGGGGAAGTCTTCTTTCCAGAGGAAGCTAGTACTTCTTCCATTTATTTGAAAACTGTAACATCTTGTTACTTGCCAGGGGAAACACTTCCTCTCTACATGCTCTTTCAAGACTGCTGTAGACAGAGCAAACGTACTTACAGACAGGACCAGAACACGGATCATGTTTATAACTAAAACCTTTGTTCATTGAGTGTAGGTAAAGTGGTACTTGCTTCCATAAACAGTTGTTGAGGCAAAGAAGCACATATGCATTCTAAGTGAGGGCAGCTACATGTTTGAGGGAGAACAGAATTGACAAGGTCAGATGAAGAATGGTGGGAACGGGCTTACATGCAGCACTGAAACCAGTATAGATCTGTTAGAACTGATCACTTTTTACTTTGCTGCTAACATGTTGTAATTCCTATACCTCAGTACCTCTCGACCTCACTTTCCTCCTTTTAGTCACTCCTTAAAATCTACCTCTTTGATTAATACCTATTTAAGTTGGTCAATGTTACACTGTGTTTAATAATGCTCCTGTGAAATACCTTGGAATGTATCATTATGTAAAAGGTGCTGTACATATGTAAGTCACTGCTGTGTGTTCAAATTTTTTCAAAAGAGTCAGCAATGTCGTTTAGATCGGTCTTCAGGTTCAACTATTATAGGCTAGGGTATTGAGAATTTAAGTTTATTATAGAATGTTAAATTGTAACTTTACTGTACATCTCATCCATTATTATCAGCTTATTGCTTTAATGATCAGCCCTGCAGAGTGAACCATTCATAACAAACCATCTTACTCTCAGACACGGTGCTCACCGATCTTCTCAATGTCTCCCCTTCCTTTGGCAGCATCCTGCTTCCTTCTAAAACTGCTATCAACATTCCCCACAACACTTGCCTTTGAATGCTACATCATCTACTGCTCCACCTCAAAACTCCCTTATTTCTCAGCAGGTCATCAAATAGGCCACCAGCACTTGGCAGCACACTCATCTTGGAGATTAAGGTGGAAGGACCATGTCTTTCTATTTTTTGTGTCCTTTAAAAACTGCGTACTGCAAGGAGTAAGGACTGTACTTTAATAAAAAATAACCACAGGCATTTACCAGGATCACTGCATAATTTCATAGCAAGGAATTCAATACCTACTTTGAATTCTGTTTTTATGGCTCTGGGTTCTTGCACTGAGGAGATGATTAGGAGCCGTGGAGTTGTTTACAAGCGAAGCTGATTGGTTCTCAGTGAAATGAGTGGGTTAGGACTAGAAACTTGTTAGAAAGACGCACAGAGAGAGACACAGAAGTGTGTGCAGTTATGCTCCCCACAGAAGCTACCTGTTCTCAGCAGTAAAACAAAACCAGTTTAAACGTGAGGAAAACCACATATATTTCCTGCAGCAGTTGCTATGAGCTGTGACTTTTAAATTTAAACTGATAAATCAAAGACATTTTTTATTGTGACTGAATCAATCACTGTGTACTTACTGCAAACCGTTGGAACGTTCCAAAGGAAGACAAATGAATACCAAGGGTCTTGTTAGGCAAAGTAGAATCTTCTTAACATCAGAATTGGGAAGTAAAGACACTGAACTATCTTTCCGTTTTTTTTCTATCTCTGCTGATAATCTATTTTCCCTAATTGCTTGTTTATCTATGTTTTGATTTATTATTGTCACATGTGCCGAGATATAGTGAAAAGTATTGCTTTGCATGTTAACCAAACAGATCATACCTTGCACAAGTACATCAGTGTAAGAGAACAGAATACAGAATATAGTGTTACAGCTACAGAGAAGGTACGGAGAAAAATCAACTCTAATATATGAGAGGTCCCTTCATAAGTATGACAACAATGGACAAGAAGATGTTCTTAAATCTGTTGGTATATGTTTTCAAACTTTTGTATCTTCTGCCCAATGGAAGAGGGTGAAAGAGAATATAAGCAGGGTGGGAGGGGTCTTTGATTATGGTGGCTGCTTTCCCAGACAGAGAGAAGTGTAGATGGAGTGAATGGGAGAAAGGCTGGTTTTCATTATGGTCAGAGCTGCATTCACAACTTCCTGTAATTTCTTGAGGTCTTGGGCAGAGCAATTGCCATGCCAAGCTGTGATGCATCTGGATAGAATGCTTTCCATGGCGTATCTATAAAAGTTCATAAGAGTCCTTGTGGACGTGCCAAATTCCTTTTGCCTTCTGAGGAAGTAGAGGCATTGGGAAGCTTTCTTGACAGTAGTGCCGACGTGCGTGAACTAGGACAGATCGTTGGTAATAGTTAGTCCAAGGAACTTGATGCTCTAGACCACTTCCACCTCAGCACCATTGATACAGACAAGGATGTGTCCTCCAGTCTGCTTCCTGAAGGTGATGGCCAGCTCCTTCAATTTGCTGACATTGAGGGAGAGATTGTTATCTTGACACCATGCCACTAAGCTCTCTATCTCTTTCCCATACTCTGTCTCATCACTGTTTGAGATCCGACCCACTACAGAGGTGTCATCAGCAAATTTGAAAATGGAGTTAGAACTGAATTGGCCACACAGTCGTGAGTGTTTAAGGAGTAAAGTAAGGGGCAGTCTTGTGGACACCAGTGTTCAGGATTATTGTGGAGTAGGTGTTGTCGTCTATCCTTACTGATTGTGATCGGTGGGTCAGGAAGCTGAAGATCCAGCTACATAGGAGACAGCAGAGTCCTCAGAACGAGAGTTTGGACAAGTGTTTGGTTGGAATTATGGTGTTGAAAGGCAGAGCTAAAGTCAGTAAATAGGAGTCTGATTTAGGTGTCCTTGTTATCCAGATATTCCAAGGATGAGTGTAGGGCCAGGGAGATGGTGTCTGCCATGGATCTACCATGATGGTAGGTGAATTGTAGTGGATCAAAGCAATCTTGGAGGCTGGAGTTGATGTTTGCCATTACTAACGTCTCAAAGCATTTCATAATGGTGGATGTCAGAGCAACTGGGCAGCAGTCATTAAGACATGTTGCCTGATTTTTCTTTGGCACCAGGATGAAACAGGTAGATGGACAGGTAGTACTGAGGATGCGGGGAGGTTGCAGAAGGACTTGGACAGGTTAGGAGAGTGGGCAAAGAAGTAGCAGATGGAGTACAATGTGGGAAAGTGTGAGGTCATGCACTTTGGGAAGAAGAATAAAAGCATGGACTATTTTCTAAATGGGGAGAAAATTCAGAAGTCTGAAGTGCAAAGAGACTTGGGAGTTCTAGTCCAGGATTCTCTTAAGTAAACTTACAGGTTGAGTCAGTAGTTAGGAAGGCAAATGCATGGAATGGCATTTCTTTTGAGGACTTGAATATAAAAGCAGGGATGTACTTCTGAGGCTCTGTCAGGCTCTGGTCAGGCCACATTTGGATTATTGTGTGCATTTTTGGGCCCCATAGCTCAGGAAAGATGTACGCGCCCTGGAGCAGATTCAGAGGAGGTTCACAAGAATGGTCCTAGGAATGAAAAACTTAACATATGAGGAATGTTTGAGGACTTTGGGTCTACACTTGATGGGGGTTTAGAAGAATGAGGGCGGTCTAATTGAAGCTTACAGAATACTGAATGGCCTGGACAGAGTGGATGTTGGGAAGATGTTTCCATTGGTAGGAGAGACTAGGAAACAATGGCACAGCCTTAGAGGAAAGGGAAGACCTTTTAGAATGGAGAGTAGGAGAAACTTCTTCAGCCAGAGAGTGGTGAAGCTATGGAATTCACTGCCACAGAAGGCTGTGGAGGCCAGGTCATTGAATATATTTAAGACAGAGATGGATAGGGTCTTGACTGTCAAGGGGATCAGGGGTTACGGGGAGAAAGCAGGAGAATAGGGATGAGAAACTTATCAGCCATGATTGAATGGTGGAGCAGACTCGATGGGCTGAATGGCCTAATTTCTGCTCCTATGTCTTATGGTCTTATATAGTGGTCTTCTTGAAGCAGATGGGAATCTCACATCAGACTAAGGTGAGGTTAAAGATGTTTGTGAATACTTCTGCCAACAGGTCCGCTCAGGGGACTCCATCCAGGCCAGTCAATTACCATGGATTCACCCTGAAGAAGGCTGATCTGACGCCTGTGGCGGTGTTTGTGGGTACAGGTGCAACTGAGGCTGTCGAGGCAGGTGACACCATTTCACTGACCTTCTGTTCAAAACAAGCATAGAATACACTGAGCTTATCGGAGAGGGAGACATTGTTGTCAGCGATTTTACTCGACTTGGCTTTGTCACCTGTTATTTCACGTAAGCAGGTGCCTAAGGGAGAGTTTATAAGGGGAGTGGAGTTTTAATTAGTAGTTTTAATTAATTAATATGCCAATGGTTTACATCTGTTTACCTGTAGCTAGAGTCTAATTACTCGTCATAATTAATAATTCTTGGTTAGTACAGAAACCTGGTCTGTGCTTTATATCAATCTTGGTCTGAAAGACAGGTAAATTTGGATATGGTGTGTACTTTAAAAACAACTTTAACATTTGGTTTGTCTCTGGCAACAGCAGGGCTCAATTTACAGCACAATACCCTGTGGCTTCGATGGTCGAAGACCTCCACTCCTACCATTTGAGTGGATTACCTATGCTGATATTTAATGCAGCGCTCTCAGGGTGGTGCAGTCTGAGATATTAAACTGAAGCCCTACCCTCTCAGCCTCATAAATCCAAAGTCCAGCAGACGAGTTCTCTTTGGTGTTCTGGCAATATTTATCACTCAATACTTCTCACTGGAACATTATCTGATTATCGTCGTCACATCATGGTTTATGGGAAACTGCTGCGCTTAAATAAGTGATCAAATTTAAAAATAAAACTTCACTGCTTGGGGGTTTCCCAAAATTGTGAGACACTAATGTACTTGAAATATTTTGTGTAATTTGCCCCTGATTTCCACCTACTACCTCTCCTTAAAGAGAGATCTATGCATCAGGTAGGAAAAGAACCATGCTGAATTGGAATGCCCTTGAAGAATGATTGTCAGCACAGCAGCCCTCTGTAATGTTGTTCAAACACGCTACACTTTGTATAGTTTACATATGAGTCAGCATTTCTGAGAGGCAGGAGAAACAGATAGCTGTATTGGTGAAACAAATAGGTACAAATCACCTTTCAGAGTGACTGGCAACTATTCTTCAGCAGATAACATGAGGGCTTAGAGAATGCACCAAGGTGAAGTTCATCTTGATAGTAAAGAAATATTTAATATTGCACCAGGGCTACACTTACAAAATGATGTAGTTTTAATTAGTTGGGAATAATTCCTGGATTATTCACTTGGAAACAGAAACTCACCCCAACAGGCCAGTGACCGTGTTGTTTTTGAATTCCTTTATAAAAAGATAAAGATTAATATCAGAATGGTATTTGAAACAAATACAAGGCCCCTGCTGTATTTCAAAAGAACCGTCATGCATGATACTTATCACCTGCCAAGTAATTTCTCTCTCATACAGCAACCTTGATTAATTAGCATTGGAGGCAAAATGTCACAGGATCAAAGTAAACTCTCTCAGATGTAAAAACGATGCCTATGTGAATAAATCATGCCAGCTAATGCTGACAGAGATTTTCAGACTATAGGGAATGTGATCAAATCCAAATTTTGTGAGCAAAATCACTGGTAGATTGCACAGTTTTGGTGTTCTTCTGATATGAGTTCTGCATTAATGTAGCAAGACTATAAGATCCAGTGGTTGGTTATAAGCTTCCTACCTGCTACTGTCCTGTATTTCCAATTTCAGCTAAAGCATTACAAAGGAAAAGGGAAATCCAATTTTGAACCAAACCAGGACAATTTTATCCCCAGTACATAACAATATGTAAGGTACGTGGTGACAAATGACTGACCTGTTTTCTCGTTTTTGACATAACAAGGTGTGAAGCTGGATGAACACAGCAGGCCAAGCAGCATCAGAGGAGCAGGAAGGCTGACGCCTCGG
>JAHRHZ010000049.1:648997-666017 GCA_024137785.1 Ginglymostoma cirratum | reverse complement strand
CTCTCTCCCTATTTATTTCAGAACCCTCTTCCCCTCCCCCATTTCTGATGAAGGGTTTAGGCCCGAAACGTCAAGTTTTCCTGCTCCTATGATGCTGCTTGACCTGCTGTGTTCATCCAGCCCCACGCCTTGTTATCTCTTCATTGGCTGTGCAGTGCTTTGATATGTTGTGAAGAGTGCTACATAAGTCGAAGAATGATTTCCCGGCTGAGCTTTTCAACTCCAATGCAGATGGGGAAGGAGGCAGGCCGACATCTAAGTTCTGCTTGGTTTTTCGGCTCCATTCTATCTCCATGTTATTTTCCCAGTGGTAGGATGGTGAGCTTGAGGATAGGTAAAAGCCAGTTGGAATTTTCCAGTTGTCTCCAAGTCCCTGGAGGCACCAAAGAGCAGCTTTGAAGGAGGCTGCAAGCCAATGGGGAAAGCCCAGAGCTCCAGGTAAGCGTAAAGGATCTTGCAGCTCCCCCTGCCATTAGCTGCCTGATGGAGCAGTTTTCCTTCAATGGCCCAGTGGCTGAGACCATTTGTTTTATCTCAAGTTGATGAAGTTGGAGATGAGGCACCCATTCCCTCATTCAACTCAAAAAGTATTCTCACTGCTTCTTCAGTGCTGGGGGCCTCTTATTGGCTGTCTAACTTTAAGATCCTGTCCCCAGCCTCAATTGGATAGTGAGCATGCCCACTGGTCATTAATTGCCCAATATTGAGAAGGTGACAGCTGTGCCTGTTCCCCACATAGTGCGAAATGCCCCATATTTGACCATAATGGCAGATTCCAAAGACCCTGGGGAATATTCTACCTCATCTCCATAATCTTTATTACCTCCACAGCCCCTGGCTATGTGCACTCCCCCAGTTCTGGGCTCTTGAACATTCCTGGCTTTTAATGACCCAATTACTGGCAGAGATATCTTCAGCTAAGTTTGAAGCTCTGGTTGTTCCTCTCTGAAACTCTTTGCCTCTCTTTCTGCTTTTGAGCTGTTCCTTTAAACCTAGTTTTATGACCAAGCTTTTGGACATTTGCTACAACCTCAACCATCTACAAGGACAAATATAGCATCAAATTCTGTTTCATAATACATTTGTGAGGGATTTTGGGATTTGTGATTGTCTTAATAGTGCTTTACCAATACCAGCTGGAGCCTTATTTAACTCGAACTGACAATTCCACATTAATAATTTACTCAGTGTCCTGTTGTTTTAAGGTTGCACCACATCTTGGTATTCTTTGAGGTGCAACATAAAACATACCTGGAATATTTTAGCATTGGATTCACATTTTGTCCTGACTCATACAATTTAACGTGATATGGCAGAAATTAACATGCATATGCAAAGTGACTAAAATTTGCGACTAAACCTAATTTCAATCTCCTCCTCTTTATTCTTGAATTATTCTTTGACCCAAAACTTATTTCAGTCTTGATTATTTTTCCATGGCATGACTCTGTTTCCTTTAGTTATCATTTTAGATTATAATCTTCCTTCAACTAACAATTGCTGTTTTTGTTTTTAGAAAAATGCAAAAGCAAATGCGATAAATCCTCAAACCACTTTCCGAATGCAGTATTTTCCTGAAGCAAACTTCAGTGTCTAGTGGACAGCTTTGTGTTGAATTGGACTGAGGTTTGTTGTTTTGCTCAGGAGCATATATTTTCTACGAATGCAGCATCTTATCATTATCTCGGAGACAAACTGAGTGCTTATCATGCAGTGCCTCCAAATGGAAACACTTCAAAAATATGAACAGACCTAATTCAAAAATACTTAAATACAAAAAGTAGAACATATTTGTTTCCTTTACAGCCACAATAAACTTCAAAGCTCAAAGCAGTTGAATCTTTTCTGACAATTAAAGTGAAAGTAATGACTTTAGCAACAAGTTAAAACAAATAACCTTTTCACTATATTGTGCATTTTCTCAACAGCCTCCAAATGCATAATTATATGTAATCACATCTGTAGCTCTCCCAAATTGTCTTTTATATTGCTAATGCAATTCAAGTCATTGCACAGAATTTTATAAAAGCGTGCTGAGTCCCAGTGGGTGAATTTAAATATCAGCTTTTATTCATTTACTTTCATCAATTAACATGAATATCCTGGACAAGTTGGAAAAGGTGCCTGAATACTTTGAACATATGACAAAGTGTACTTATTCGTACTGACAGATTTTGCTGAACAGCCACTCAATCAAATTGCAATTGAGTCCCTGTTGGCACGAAATTGTTCAAAACCTTCTTGTAGACACAACCTACAATCTAGCTTTGCATAAATATCATTATTTGTCAGGCACATCCAGGTAACTCAGCAACGTTAAATAAATTATTGGACTACAGTGAATGAATTTGTGCTCGAATCCATAAAATGTTAGTTGCTTGAGATTGGTAGTTAAATCACAGATATTTGTTGTAAATGAAATGTATACCACAGGAATGTAAAGAACAAGATTCCTTGGTTTGTATATCTAGAGTTTATTTCAAATGCCATATGCTGTCATTGCATGTTGGTTTAGGATTATCTAATATGTAAATCTGAAAACCTTGTATATATTCACGCTCTGTATTAAAGTATGGGACCAGAATAAGAATGAAAGTTTTGGAGAATGAAACTACCCAAAACCTCAATTTGTTTTATTCCTAAAGTCATTTGTTTCAGCTCAGGCAGAACAGCAGCAGCAGATGAGTGAACAGTAGCAAACCTGGAGGTAAAAAGTGGAAGGAGAGGAGCTTCCTGCTAAAAACCCGAGGAGTAGTGCCCAGATCAGAGCAGTCAGAGTGGGAGAGGAGCAGATCGAGCTCAGTCGGGTGGGCGAGAGGTGGAGAGGGAGCAATCCTTAATCCAGAGGCAGAGCTCTGGAGGCGATGTCATGGTTTCAAAAAGTGATGTAAGGCAAGAGGACTGGCTGCTTGGGAACCAGCTTTAGGAACTCTGAGTAGTAATGGATGGGGACACAGAGTGTAAAGTCCTTAATTATGTGTTTTGTAGTTTGTTAGGAATACAGAGAAGCTGAGAGAGAAAGAGTGAGAGAAATCTGATTTGGTAAGTGGTGGGTAAGGCTGAGTAAGTCATTCCTAGTTTATTGTCTGTAGTTGGTAAAGATCACAATGGCAGGAGAACTCACCCCTGTGGAATGCTCCTCCTGGAATATCTGGGAACTCAGACACTTCCAGTCTCCAAAGTGAGCACAGATGCAGGAAATGTGTTCGGCTCCAGTCTTGACTGACCTGGAGCGGCTGGAGCTCTGCATGGACTCACTGTGGAGTAGCCATGAGGCTGTGAGCATCTTCAGTAGCTCATTTAGTGAGCTGGTCACACCACATGTAAGGGCTACACTGGCAGAAAAGCATTGGGTGACCACCAGAAAAACCAGTAACCATCGATAGGGAGTGCAGGAGTCTCCTATGTCCATTCCCCCGTCAGACAGATAGACAAAGTTGGAATCCGTTGGGGGGAATGGCCTCTCAGAGGAAAGCAGCAACAGCCAAGTTTGTGGTGTCACGGTTGGCTGTGCTGAACTGCAGGAGAGGGAAAAGAATGAGAGATTTAGAGACCTGGTATTTGATTGTAAGGGGGAACCAATAGGCGGTTCTATGGCAACAAAAGAGATTCTCAAATGGGGTCCCTGGTGCCAGGATCAGGGATGTCTCGGAGCGGTTGCAGAGCATTCTGAAGAGGGAGGGTGAACAGCTAGCAGTCGTGGCACACATCAGGACCAACCACACTGGTAAAAGAAGAAATTAGGTCCTGCAGCAGGAATTGAGAGTTAGGCCGTGGATTAAAAAAGAAAGACTACAAAGGGTGTAATCTCTGGACTTTTTCCAGTGCTATGTACTACTGAGTACAGGAATAGAACACAGGGCTAAATGAACAGTGTAGGTGGAAAGGCTTTAGAGTTTTGGATCATTAGGAAAGTTTCTGGAGGAGGTGGAAGCTGTACAAACTGGAATGGAATGATATTGGAACATATCCTTGCTGGAAGGTTTGCTCATCCTTTTGGGGACGGTTTAAACTGATTTGGTAGTGGGGTGAGGTACACAGTTGATGTAAAGTTAGGAGCAAGGTCCAATCAGATATAGAAGGAATGCTAGGACAGTCCAGTGGGCCGAGAATACATCAGCAGGATAAGGCAAATGAGAGATCAAGAAAGCTAAACTGTAAATATTTTAATGCTAGGACCCTGACTGGTAAGGCGGACGAACCTAGAACATTAATCAGCCTGCGGGTATACGATATTGTTGTAATTACTGAGGAAGAACTGGCAGCTCAACATTCCAGTATATAGAAAGTTCAAGTGTGATGGGGGATTGTAAGAGAGGTGGGGGCATTGCGTTGTTGATATAGGAAACCGTCACTGCAGTAATGAGGGAGGATGTTCTATATAAGTTTTCAAATGAGGCCACCTGAGTAGAGCTTAGAAATAAAAAAACGCAGCAATTACGTTGTTGGGATTACATTACAGAATGCGCAACAGTCAGAAGGAAATAGAGGAGCAGATATGTAGGCAAATCATAGGAGGTGAGACATAAAAAGGGTTATAGTTGTTGGGGATTTCAACTCTGCTAACACTAACTTGAATTGTGTTGGTGTGAAAGGATCAGATGTATTGGAATTTTCAAGTGCATCCAAGAGAGCTTTTTGTGCCAGTATGTAGATGGTCCGACTAGAGATGGAGCAGTGTTAGACCGAATATTAGGGAATGAAGCCAGTCAAGTGGTTGACGTTTCAGTGGGATGCACATTTCAGAGATATATCCCAGGCTGTAATGGGTGGCGAGGGTTCCTGGTGGAGATATTTAATACGTCACCTGCCACAGGTGAAGTGCCAGATGACTGGGGGGGAGCTAATGTAGTTCCTTTGTTCAAGAAGGCCAGCAGAGATAGACCAGGTAATTACAGATCAGTTAGTCTGATATCAGTGGTAGGGAAATTATTGGAAAAAATTCTGACGGACAGGATTAAACAACACTTCAAAAGGCAGTCTTTGATCAGTTGTTAAATGGAGATCCTGTCTGGCAAATTTTACTGAAATTTTTGAAAAGGTGACTAAATATATTTAGGATATATAAATATAGGATAGTGCAGTTGATTGTGGTTGCATGGGCTTCGCTAAGGCCTTCCACATGGAAGGCTGTTCCAAAAGGTAAGAGCCTGTTGAATCCAAGTTTGCAAACTGGATCCAAAATTGGTTTGGAAACAGGAGGCTGAAGGTAATGGTGGAGGGTTGTCTTTGTAATTGGAAGCCTGTTACTAGCATGGCATCACAAGGATCAGTGCTGGGACCCTTGCTGTTTGTTAAGTACATTAATGACTTGGTTGTGAATGTAGAACATATAATTAGTAAGTTTGTAGATGACGCAAAATTTGAGTGTGTTGTTGATAGAAGGATTGCCTTTTTTTGTACTTAACCTATTTTTTTAAAATCAACCTGTTCAGAAATGTTATTACACATACCTCTGGAGCAAGTGGGACTTGGACGCAGGTCTTTCAGTCAAGGGAAGGGACACTACCACTTCACCACAAGAGGGCCAGAAGGGTAGTGTCAGGCTGCAATCTGACATTGATCAGCTGGTAAGTTAGACCAGGCAATAGCAGATGGAATTTAATCTTGAGAAGTGTGAAGTGATGCATTTTGAGAGGTCTAATAGGGAAGGATATACTCAATGAGTGTGCAAGACCATAGATCCCTGAAGGTGTCAGCACAGCTAGAGAGGATAGTTAAGGAAGTATGAGGGATGCTTCCCTTTATTAGCCAGGGTGTAGAATATAGTAGCAAAGAAGCTTTGTTAAAATGTTATAAAACATTGGTTAGTCCATAGATGGAATATTTTGTGCATTTCTGGTTGCCACACTATCGGAAGGACGTGAATGCACTGGAGAAGGTGCAGGGGAGATTCACCCAGTTACGGCCTGGGGTAGAAAGTCTCAGTTATAAGGAGAGGCAGGATAGGCTGGGTTTGTTTTCTTTGGAGCAGAGGGGGCTGACGAGTAGTGGAATCTGACTGAGGTATACAAAATTATGAGAGGCATAGACAGAGTAGATCATGAGAATCTGTTCCCCATGGCAGATATGTCTAAGACCAGAGGGCATAAATTTAATGTAAGGAGAAAATAGTTTAGAGAAGATCTGAGAACTTTTCTTTTCACCCAGAGGATGTATGGAACATGCTGCCTCTGAGCGTGGTGGAGACAGATAGTCTTGCAACATTTAAGAAACATCTGGATGAGTAATTAAAATGCCAGGGCATAGAAGGCCATGTACCCATGCAGGTAATTGGGTTTAGTGTCATTTGTTGGTTGGCATAGACATGGCAGGCCAAAGGGCCTGTTTCTATGCTGTCTGACTTTATTTAAGAACAATGGGCAGGATTTCCCCTCCCAGGTGTGGAGTGTGGAAATGTTGAGAATGAAAAACATCTGTAACTTGACTTAGACAAAAACATTTACAAATTTCCCCCAAGCCTTAAATAGTGACTTTAGAATCTCACCATTCACTGGTAGATGTCTTAGCTCTGTGTACTTGCATCTTATTAAAGCACCAACTCACCTTATTCATAAACACTTCCAATGGTCTTTTCCTTCCCTGCAAAAATAGAAGGCATAAATTCTTGTCTTGTAAATGAAGATGGGTATTTGTTAGCTGCAGTTCACCAAATGTTCATTGTGGCCATCATTCAGCTACTTCTTCACTACAAAGTCCCTGCATGCTCCATGGCCACCATCCTCCTTGAACGTTTGTTCACACAAGTCGGTATCAGTTAGCCACCAGGCTCACCGTGTCATCACATCTGGTCTCAGACCAACTCTCACACCGCTTCAGCCTTTAATGATTTACTGAAGCTCAGTTATGGCCTGCACATCTCTGTCAGGTCATTCTGTATCTAGGGAAACACGCATATCTCATAGATCTTTGCTGGGTGCATCTTTATGACTCTTAGTTTGCTTTCTTTACATTCACTCACTTTGCACTTAATCAGAGATTGCCAGCCCCAGCACGCATTGCTTTCTTAACACGCTCACTAATCTCAGCACAAACTTACAGGCTGCCAGCCTCTGTGAGGCTCACATTTGTTTCTTAGCTCATGGGATTTATAGCACTCAGTTACAGGCTGCTAGCCCCTGTGGCTTATATTGCATTTAATGCAGAAGATGCAGCAATAGCAGGGAACACTGAACTTTTGAAGGTGCGGACATGTAGCTGTGTGGTACTATGCTTCAACAACATCGTACCTACAGCATATGCCTCTTGGTCATGTCCTTAGTGATAATGGTCAAGGCCAGAAAAGCAAGGGCCAGCTCCTGGCTTGCTGCTTCTGAAGGACTTTAAATAAGGTGCCAGTGGTATGAGCACTTCTGCCTGTCTGGCCAAGTGATCCCCCAAGAAAGGTACCCCAAGAGCAAAGTTGAATCATTAATGAGGTGAGGAGTTGAAGATTGTGTGGAAAAAGCTACTCTCTCCAGATAAAACCCTTCAACTGAATAAGTGCAAGAAACTAAACCAAATGAAGCTTGTTTGCTTTTCATGACAGAGATACGTACAGCTCACGCCTTACAATTCATACAGTTACCAAGTTCGGCAAACTTTACTTGATGCTCAAGAAAGAGTATTTTCTTAGCTGTTCAAAACATTCCCTGGGCTGCACTTTATCAGGGGCCCTGTAACTTGCTTGTCAGATTAAAAAGTTGGTCAGGAGTCTACCCAATTCAATTAGCTGGCATCTCCATCATCCCAGCAGCATCAAATGAAGTGATGGCCTCTGCTGGAGCTACAGGCAGGCCCTAGAGAGGAGGAAGTTAGGGACACTGGACTGAAGTCATGCTTAGGGCAGGAGCCAATGAAAGGGTGATGGGTAAGGGAGCTGTGTCAGGGGGTGGGCAGTGTGTGATACGAGATTGGCAGGATGTCTGCAATGGTCCAGGGGTCCTCCTAAATAAGTTATCCCCTTCTTTCATGATGCTGGCTCACCCACCTGATTAGCCTGGGCCTCCCCACTACTGCAGGTGAAATAGGGGTTGGGATCAATTGGCCATTTAAGAAATTCAATAGGCCCAAGGACAAGAGTACAAGAAACTGTACGCAGTGCCTCCAAACCCATGACCTATATTACGGAGCTACAGTACAGGTAAGACAGGAATGTGGAAAGAATTGAAAATTCAAGGTAATATAATGTTTGATTTATGTTATGCTGCAGGATATTGGATATAATAATTGTAATAATGTTGAGAATGTAGCTTGAAATTCAAAACGTATGCTGCTCCAATTCAAAATCTGAGTTTGAAAACCAATTCTTGTGAATCATGGTGTAAATCTTCACAACCAATAACATGTATGGCATTGCTCACTCATAAGCAAAGGATCTGCAAATTAATTCTTCTGGTGTAATTTAAGATTCCCTTCATTTCTAATCTAATTGTCACAACATTAAAACAGGCTGAGTGTAAAGCCCTGATGATGGTGTCAGCATGACTCATCATTCGCAATTGAATTCAATTTACGATTTCCTAAAATTTGGAATTCCAGTATCTCAAACCTTTGAGGAATTTTTCTCCAGAAATTACTATTTATTACCAAATCTACCTGCCACTTAATAACGTGCATCTCTACTTAGCATTGTTCAGTTGGTGCCAGAACACTTGTCCAAAATAGATAGATAGCAGCAACAACGAGAGGTCACAGAACTGAAATAATAACTGTTTCTCTCTCCATTGAAGTTGCATGACCTAATGGGTATGTGCAGCCTTTTTTGTTTAGATTTCAGATTTCCAGCAACCACAGCTTTTGCAAATGATCGGTTTCTTCATTTGAGTGGTAAGCCCACAGTACATTAAAATATGCAAATATCTTTAACTGCAACTTCCTGCCCTATTCACCTCTCATGCTATTGGAACACAGGGCAAGAGTTCTGATGAATTAGGAACAAAAGAAACATATTCACCCGGAAGTGCTTCTGACCTGGACTAAAGGAAAACCAAATAATGGATGTAGAAATAAAGTAGAAAACTGCGTACAGTTTCTGTCACATCTTTTGTTCATGGACACACTAGGGACTGACACTGCACCACGCCCAAATATGTGTGTCTGGAGGTGATTTCCTTCAGACCTAGGAAACAATAAACTATTTGGCAAAAATAATTTGATGCTGCAGTAATAAGATTGGCCCGTCTCCAGCCTTTTCTGCACGAAAATTTATTTCATTTATGCCAAAGTGCACATTTGCTTCACAACTTCTTTGTTTTTAGATGGAGTTGCTGAGAAACAGAACTGGAAATGATATAACGTAATGTACTGAATGCAAAGGGCATTTTGAGGTGAGTGGATGTTTAAACGGCAGGGAATGAGGAAGATAAAGGTAAAAATAAACAATAACAATAGCATGACCAATGTTCCATGACCAGACAATGGGAGTGTCTTCAAGTTCTTCCAGCAACCCTAGGAAAGCTAAAACAAAATCCCATGGAAACAAAATGTGGAGTGACAGAATGTCTGAGGAATTAAAACATTTAGGGGATTGGTAGCAAGATCAAAAATAACATTAGAAGTTCCATTAACCATCTAATGTATGGGAGGAGTGGAAAATGCAAAGATTGCAATCCAGAGGAAATAACTGATAATAATTCAGTTTGTAGGATACATTCTCATTAATTTAATCGCAGGCATCACTGAAGATATGAGCCCTGTTATCATGTAAATGTAATCATGTAAATCTAGGGAGACTCAACAAAATCTACAGGACTCCATGCTTGTTTGAAATCAAACCCATTTTAAGCCAATGAAAGGTTCCTTGACCTCAGCGAGATAACCAGTGCACAGCTCCAACAGTGCAAAAAGATACTCAACCCTAGGTCCGTCTGAAGTAGATCTTAAGTCATTTATTAAAAATCCCTCAAGACACTCCTCCCAAAAATTCAAACTACCACAGTCTATAAACTTCTGCAACGATCTACATATATCAATCTTATTTTGTTTTAGTGATAACATCGTTGCTGATTCAGAAAATGATAGGCTCAAGATGAGAGAGAGGGACAGAGAGGCACAGGGAGGGAATGACAGGGCTTTGGGTCCTGGCAGCATTCTGGTTCCTCAGAATGCGGTGATAAAAATCAGTGCCTCAAAACTGCATGGGTGCAATAATCTTGGAAGGCTGTACGATTGAAAGAGGTTATTGTAAGTCAGGTCTAAAAGATCTTGTGGTATCCTCTTGGCTTTTAGAGACTTATGTAAAATTATTTAAACAGTGTCAAGCCAGCTCTCATTGGGTATGCGTTTGTGGCATAAAACTTTCTTGAACGATCATCATCATCCATTTTGGTAGGAATAACAGCAAAATGGACTATGTTTTAAATGGTAAAAAATTGCAGCACGCTGCTGTACGGAGGGACTCGGGTGTCCTTGTGCATGAATCGCAAAAAGTAGGATTGCAGGTGCAGCCGGTGATTAAAAAGGCAAGTGGAATTTTGTCTGTCATTGCTAGAGGGATGGGATTTAAAAACAGGGAGGCTATGCTACAGCTGTATGGGATCCTGGTGAGGCCACACGTGGAGCACTGTGTGCAGTTTTGGTCTCCTTACTTGAGAAGAGATATACTAGCACTGGAGGGGGTGTAGAGGAGATTTACTCGGTTGATTCCAGAGTTGAGAGGGTTGGATTATGAGGAGAGACTGAGTAGACTGGGATTATACTCATTGGAATTCAGAAGAATGAAGGGAGATCTTATAGAAACATATAAGATTATGAAGGGAATAGATAAGGTGGAGGCAGGGAGGTTGTTCCCACTAGCAGGTGAAACTAGGACTACAGGGCATTGCCTCAAAATAAAGGGAAGCAGATGTAGGACTGAGGTCAGGAGGAACTTCTTCACCCAAAGGGTTGTGAATCTGTGGAAGTCCCTGCCCAGTGAAGCGGTTGAAGCTACCTCGCTGAATGTTTTTAAGGCAAGGCTAGATAAATTTTTGAACAGTAAAGGAATTAAGGGTTATGGTGAGTGGGTGGGTAAGTGGAGCTGAGTCTCAAAAAGATCAGCCATGATCTTATTAAATAGTGGGGCAGGCTCGAGGGGGCAGATGGCCTACTCCTGCTCCTAGTTCTTATGTTCTTATCACAGTTACCTGGCAACATAACAATCACCTGGTTTCATTTTAATAAATTGTCAAACAGGCCATTTTTCAGAGATTGTGCTAAAGGTTACAATTTATGAATATTTCAGTATTACAGCTGTGTGACACTCCATTCTGCAAATGGATTTTGGGCAATGGAAAGTTAAACTAGAAAAGGGATAAGCCCATAATTTGTAATACAGTATACTTAGCTGTTGGTCTGCTATACTACATTTGAATATACCAGCAGGGAGCAGGAGTAGTCCAGTTGGTCTCTTGAACCTGCTCTACCATTCAATAAGATCATGACTGTAACCTCAAATCCACATTTCCACCTACCAGTGATAACCTTTCACCCTCTAGCTTAACAAGAATCTCTCTACCTCTGTATTAAGAATACTCATGTATTTGCTTCCACCACATTTTCAGGCAGTGTGTTCTAAAGACTCACAAACCTCAGAGAGAAAAACAAATACTTTATCTCTGTTTTAAATGATCACCCTGATCTTTAAACAGTGACCCACAGTTCTTGATTCTTCTGTAAAGGGAAACGTCCTTTCCGCATCTACTCCGTCAAGACTGCTCAAGATCTGTTATGTTTCAGGTAATCTTCTAAACTCCAATGGATACAATCCTAGCATGTCCACCCTTTCCTCATAAAAGAACCCATTCAGTCCATCTATCAATCTGGTAAACCTCTTCTGTACTGCTTCCAATGTATTTACATCTTTTCTGAAATAAGGAGACCAATATTAAGTACAGAATTTCAGATAATGGTCTCACAGTGCCTTGCATAACTGAAGCATAACTTCTCTATTTTTATGTTCAATTCTCCTCTTCATAATTGATAATATTGTTAACTTTCTAATTACTTTCTTATTGTGCACACTAACCTTCTGTGATTCATGCACTATGACACCCAGATCCCTCTACATCTCAGACCTCTGCAATCTCTCAGCATTTAGATAATAGGTTACTTAGTTATTCTTCCTGCCAAGTAATCCACTGCCTTGGTTTCTTACAAATTTCATTAAGATTAATCAAAGGGAAAAAATTACTTTGCAAACGATTGCAGTAAAAGTTGCAGCTATTCTTGACACACAGCAGCGGGGGTTTCGTGCAGGTTTCAGGATTCTGACATCAGGCCTGATTGCGCTCATTGGGAATCTGACCAGTGAAGTGACTTTACTAGAGGCAACCTTCTAATTGGCTGCCTCACGGCTCACAGTCCGCAGATTCTCAATATTGCTAAACCAATTAGATGGCCAACGGCTTTGGATTCTTGGCAGCTGTGCGGTCTGTCTTACTGAAGCAGGTTGGTCTTGGACAGCGGTTTCCTCAGAGAAGCAAGTTAAAAAAAAAACAAAATAGCAATCAGAAAAGTCAAGCTGGCTACTTGGATGGCCCAAATGGAACTGAATGGCCACCTTCCCTGGCCATGGCTCTGATGAGTGTCTGCCCCAAGCTTGGAAATTCACCCTTAATATGGTGAAATAAAGTAAACAGGCAGCCCCCTCCATTCTGCATCCAGTTCCACTGCTGGGATAGAATCTCCTAGCCTTCTAAACCAAGTAATGAGACTGCATCAGGTTCAGGAAAGCAGATAGATAAACAAATGGATTAAAAGAAGAAACTTTTGAAATAATTTTCAATTTGAGATCTTCATACAGAAATTGCACTTGGCTCTGAAATCTTCTAATTCAGCAACAGCAGTCTCTCAAGCAAACAAATTTAGTTCACTATGGGCAGGAAGAGAACCACAGTCCATCAAATGTTGAGAATCATACCAACCCTCTGAACAGCAGCCAACCCAGACCCACCCCCCTACCCTATCCCTGTAACCCTGCATTTCCTGTGGCTAATGCACCTAACCTACACATCCCTGAACAATATGGGCAATCTATCATGGCCAATCCACCTAACTTGCACATCTTTGGACTGTAGGAGGAAAGTGGAGCATCCAGAGGAAACCCACACAGACATGGGGAAAACTGCAAACTCTGCACAGACAGTCACCCGAGGTTGGAATTGAACCTGGGTCCCTGGTGCTGTGAGGCAGCAGTGCTAACCACTGCGCCACCATACTGCCCCTAAGTGAGCTCTAAATGCTTTCATAGATGTGGAATTTTCAATACCTCAAGATTTTAATTAATTGGAAAACAGGACAGCCAGTTCATTAGAAGATCAAAGAACAACGACTTCTTCAAAATGTCCCATGGTGCATCTCAAGAGCATTATTAAACAACATTTGACACGCAACCACATGAAGGGATATTGAGACAGGTGATCAAACATTGGCTAGAATGTGTAGGTCTTAAGGAGCAGCTTAATTCCAGAGCTTAAGGCCGGGGCAGCTGAAGGCCCGGCTGCCAATCGTGAAGTGATGACAATCCAGGAAGTACAAGGGGCCAAAATTGGTAGAGCACAAAGATTTGAAGTGTTGTTGGGCTGGAGAAGGTTACAGAGTTAGGGAGGGGCAAGATGATTAAGGAGTTTGAAAACAAAGGATGCAAATTTAAAATCAAGATGTTGCCAGACCACAGCAAGTGCGAGAATGTTAATTTTCTTTGCTGACACCCTGCAGGAAATATTACATTTAAATTTCCATTCCAAGAAACCAGTTAAAGTTTGCCGACATGGACAGAAATAACTGCAAAAGAATATTACAGAAAAAACCCATCAGTACCTTCAAAGACAAGGAAGGTATTTTCTTCCACTCCTAATAATTTGTTCACTGTTTGTTAAAAATAGAAACTGACACTGCCTAAAACCTAAACCCCGATTTACACATTTTACTATGGGCTTCAGGGATGATTAATCACAGAAGGGAAACCTTATTAAAATAGCAAGTGTACTCTGTATTGCAAAGGTTCACAAGAATCTTGTTTGTTCTTTGAAGTGAACTTGACTGTTATCAATTGAGGTGATTGATGGCAATCTGTGGGGTACCTAGGTGACTGCTAAAGCCAATCTAAGTTCAGAAGGTTCTGCAACAACTAAGAACCAGATGCTGCAGACAACTGTGTTTTACACTTTACGCCTGGAATTTCCACTTCTTGCGCTTTCTCTTTGCCTATGCTTTGTGGCTGCTTTCAAAGGAGGCCACACGGTTTTATTTGGTTGTGGCAGATACAATGATCCTGGCCGAGCTTCACCCAGGATTCAAAGTCAATTCAGTATCAAAACTTCAAAGTGAAGCCTTCAGATTGTCCTGGTATCCCTTTCTTTCACACCCACACATGCATACTCCAGACTCTAGTTCTTCACAGAAAATTCACTTTCGTAAACGGGTAACAGAATACCAGAAATATAAATGGGAGAAACGAATGATGGCGAAGCTGCTAATGCAAGAAACTGCACAAGCTAAAAGTAACAAGATAACCGTCAAACAAGAGGTTAAAACTGTATTAGTTGCCAATGTGGATGAAATGGTGGATAACATGGTTAATGTATTTAGATATGTTGCTGACTGGCATCTGCTGGGCAACTGGTCAACATAGTCTGATAGATCTTTCGCCAGATGACAATGGCACACACACATACAGCTGATCGAAGCATTTTAATAACTGTTAGATTGTGAAATCCTATTGATACATCAGATAGACTG
Source organism: Ginglymostoma cirratum (assembly GCA_024137785.1). Classification (NCBI taxonomy): domain Eukaryota; kingdom Metazoa; phylum Chordata; class Chondrichthyes; order Orectolobiformes; family Ginglymostomatidae; genus Ginglymostoma; species Ginglymostoma cirratum. Next base: position 651,317 of record JAHRHZ010000049.1, on the reverse strand, counting down.
GAAGACCAGTGTAAAGAAATTTTTCAGGCACAGATTGGTAAAAAGTCAGGAAAATAATAAACTACCATTAACTCCTCTAGCCCTACACCCCTTCAATCTTTGTGCTCTACCAATTTTGGCCTCTTGTACTTTCTGGATTGTCATCGCTTCACTATTGGCAGCTGTGCTTTCAGCTGCCTGGGCCTTAAGCTCTGGAATTTAAGCTGCTCCTTAAGACCTATATATTCTGTACAGTGTTTGATCACCTGTCTCAAATTTCCTTCATGTGGTTCCTGTCAAAGGCTGTTTGATATTGGCTTTGACAGTAAAAGGCATGTCTGAATGCAGCAAGCTAAATTCTTCAATCCAGAGGAAAATATTAGAAATTTCTTTATTTTGTATCTAACTGTAGAGTTTATTTTATAACCTCCCTGATATTAAAATGCTTTTCAAAATCATTGCAATATAAGGATGTTTATTCAATCAGGAGTCCGTGCTTAGAGAATTTGAGATGGCAAATTTAGAAAATTGCCTTCAGAATGTACCTCCTCCTGACTCTTTCTTTAGAACACTAAGCATCATACGTGCATCATGAGGAGCACAGCTAGTCTTTAAAATGTTCCATATATTTGTTATTATTTTTAAATATAAAGAGGTTTTCAAGTAAGAGCTGGAAAAAAAACCACATAGAGCCTTGCATGGCCCTTCTAAGAAACTATGTATGGATGATGAATCATTCAATTATTGCAACGTCATTAACCACTTGTTGGGGATTTTTTTATGACAGACACAGAAACCACAATAGTGATGAGCCTTCAATCACCATCAAAATGGCTTAGTAAAATTGATCATTTCAAATAAAGCTTAGTTAAAACAAAACTAAATCAAATTATGGCTGCTATCCAATTCAGCTCAATATTGAGGTGGGGTCCAAGGTCACCATCTCTCTCATTGATAGTTAGTATAATGCATCGAGACCTCCAAGTGACAGGCATGTACCATTCTAATGAGTTCAGTAATTACTCAGTCCAAAGGCTGTGGTAGCCAGGCTTTATCACTTGCTCAGAAAACGCAAACTTTAGAATAAGGCTGAGAAAGAAGACAATCTGGCCATCTACAAAGTAACACAAATTAAAACTTGTTCAGCATTTTGTACACAAAAACATTAAAAGTATAAGCGAAGGTATAAGAAACTGTTTGCTGGTCAATGGGCACCTATATAAATTAGGTCATCATTTGATAAAATGGCATCCGTCATCCCCTTCCTCTGAATGGTATATAGATGACGTCAAGGTTAACATAGACTGAGATTAATAGAATAAAAAGCAACACTTGTTACTCTGCCATGTTGTAGGATACTGTTGCAATCATCACTTAACAATAATGTCCCTGTTAATTGCAATAATAAAAACCTAATCCTGGCTTCAGGAAAAAAAGTGTCTTTCCAGGAGGATTCTCCAAACTAAAATGTATTCTAAGGAAATGAATAAACGTTGCAGAATGTTCAGCCAGTTTAGGGAGATCTGTACTTGAGCTGAATCTAAATACCAGCTGACATAGCTAATTACAGTAGCCTTCCATAAAGGCAGTACTTGTACAGCAATAGACTTTGATCTCAATGACAAGGGAAATCATCCCCTATGGCAAGCAGATCCTAGTCATACTGGTTTCTGGATTTGTGATGCATTCCTCACATTTCTCCAACAGATCGTCTAATCAGAGGAAACCACGAAAGGAAAAAAATATTATTAGCTTTGTGGCTGATATCCATTTCAGCCTCAGTACGGGTCCCAAGGTCAGTATATTATAGTGAATATACATTACCAGGACTCCCAGGATGCAGGCATGTAGCATTCCAACAAGGTCAGCAATTATCCAGCCAGAAACATCCAAAGGCCACGATAGTCAAAACATTATCATTTTCTCAGAATATTAAAACTTGATGTTAATACAAGGAAGGAGAACATCTGTAAATGGCCTTACTCATATCTTACACCTGGTGATCTACACGATGACACAAATTAAGAGGTAGAGACAGAATTAGGCCATTCAGCCCACTGAGCATGCTCACTATTCAGTGAGATCATGGCTGAGCTAATAATCCTCAACTCCACTTTCCTGCCTTTTCCTCATAACTCTTGATTCCCTTCCTGATAGCAGATCTGTGATCTCAGCCTTGAATATACTTAATATACAGAGGAGAGAGTCTTGCTACAATTTTACAGGATCTTGGTGAGACCACATCAGGAATATTGCATCAGAGATAAAAGGTACTGCAGATGCTGGAGAATCCGAGATAACAAGCATGGGGCTGGATGAACACAGCAGGTCAAGCAGCATC
>JAHRHZ010000049.1:584103-648597 GCA_024137785.1 Ginglymostoma cirratum | reverse complement strand
GATGCTGCTTGACCTGCTGTGTTCATCCAGCCCCATGCTTGTTATCTAGGAATATTGCGTGCAGTTTTGGTGTCCTTATCTGAGGAAGGAAGTTCTAGCGATGGAGGAGTGCAACAAAAGTTTACCAGGCTGATTACTGAGATGGCAGGATTGATATATGAACAGAGTCTGGATCAGTTAAGTCTATATTCGGTGGAGTTTAGAAGAATGAGGGACTCTCATAGAAACCTAAAAAATTTGAACAGTACTAAGCAGGGTAAACACAGGAAGGATGTTTCCGATGATGAAGGAGTCTAGAACAAGGGGTCACAGTCTAAGGATATGAGTTAGGCCAATTAGGACTGAGATGAGAAGAAATGTCTTCACCCAGAGACTGGTGAGCCTGTGGAATTCTCTGTCAAAGAACATGGTCGAGGCCAAAACGGTGAACATTTTCAAGAAGGAGTTTAGCTCTTAGGGCTAAAAGAATCAAAGGGTTTGGAGAGAAAACTGGAACTGAGTTGGATGATCAGTTGTGATCATATTGAATGGCAGAGCAGTCTCAAAGGGCCAAATGGCCTACTGCTGCTCCTATTTCCTATGTTTCAATGTTAATAATCCAGCCACTACAGTTCTCTGCGGTAAAGAATCCCACAGATCACTACCCACTGAGAGAAGAAATTCTTCATCTCTGTCCTAAATGAGCAGCCCATTACTCAAAGATTATGCCCTCTGGCCCGAGATTCTCCCAAAAGGGGAAACAACCTTTTCACAGAGATAACAAGGTGTAGAGCTGGATGAACACAGAAGGCTAGGCAGCATCGGAGAAGAAGGAAAGTTGACGTTTCAGGTCTGGACCCTTCTTCAGAAAAACCTTTTCACATCTACCCTGTCAAGTCCTCTAAGAATCTTGTACATTGCAAAAAGGCCTTCTCTCATTCTGCTAAACTCTGACAAGTACAGACCCAAATTACTCAACATCTCCTTATAAGAAGATCCCTCCATGTCTGGAATCAACCTCATGAACCTTCTGTAGATTGCCTTTAATGCCAGTAAATCTTTCCACAGATAAGGGGATCAAAGTGTTCACAGTGTTCTAGGTGTGGTCTGACCAGTACCTTACAAAGTTTTAGCAAGATCTCTCCCTATTTTTACACTCCATTCCCTTTAAATATTCTATTTAACTTCCCTTATTTCTTGCTGAACTTGTTTGTTAGCTTTTTTTTGTGATTTATGTGTAAGGACTCTCAAGTTCCTCTGTGTTGCAGCTTTCTTCCATCTTGCCTATTTAAATAATATTCAGCTCCTCTATTCCTCCTGCTAAAGTGCCTAGCCTCACATTTTCCCACATTATATTGCATCTGCCAAGTTTTTGCCCACCCACTTAACCTGTTTAAACCCCTTTATACCATCCTCACTACTTGCCTTCCCACCTTTGAGTCATTTGCAACTTTGACTTTAGTACATCAACATTCCTCATCCAAGTCTTGAATATAGATAGTAAATAATTATGGCTCCAGCTCTGATCCCTGTGGCACTCCATCAGTTACAGGTTGCCATTCTGAAAGAGCACCCCCACCCCCAACGACTGATCCCAGCTCTCTGTCTTCTTTTAGTTAGTCAATCCTCTATCCATACCTCCAACATTATGGGGTAAGGATTCCAAGAAGATTATGACCAGCGCATTCACTATCTCTGTGACTACTTCCTTTAATATGCTGGGCCATCGGCAGATACATCAGCTTTACACCCCATTAGTTTCCCCAGTTAATTATTGTAATTATTTCTTCTCCTCCTTTTGTCCCTGGACTATTCAGTATTTTTGCAATGCTATTAGTGTACTCTATTGTGAAGACTGATGCAAATTAATTATTCAACTTCTCTGCATTTCCCGATAACTATTTCATCAACCTCAATCTCTAAGGGCCTACGTTCACTTTGGCCCCTCTTTTCCTATTTATATATTTAAAGAAGCTCTTCCTTTATCCATTAAGGGGATGAGGATGTCGCTGGCTGGGCAACATTTATTGCCCATCCCTAATTGCCCAGAGGGCGGTTCAGAGTTAACCACATTTCTGTGGGTTTGGAGTCACATGTAGGCCAGACCAGGTAAGGATGGCAGTTTCCTTCCCTAAAGGACAATAGTGAACCAGATGGGTTTTTCCACCAATCGACAATGGATTCATGGTCATCATTAGATTCTTAATTCCAGATATTTTATTAAATTCAACTTCCACCATCTGCCATGGCAGGATTCAAACCCGGGCCCCCGGAATGTTATCTGGGTCTTTGGATTAACAATCCAGCGATAATACCACTAGGCCATTGCCTCCCCTGGCTGTCTTAATATTTGTTGCTAATTTACCCTCTGTTTATTTTCTCTCTCATTATTTCTTAGTTAAATTCGGCTGGCTTTTAAAACTATCCCACTCCTCTGTATTACCTCTAATCTTTGTCATATTGTATGTCTTTTTCTTTTAATTTGAAGCCATCTTGAATTTCCCTGGTTAATCACGGTTGGTTTATCCCCTACCGAGAAACCTCCTTCCTCAATGCGATAAGTCTTTGTTGTTAGTCTTGTGAAATACCTGTAACTGTTCCTCATCCATTTATTCTGCTAAAGGCCTTTCCCAGTCTGCTCCACTTAACTCTCTCCTCATTCCCATGTAATTACCTTCAGGAACATTTAGCACAGTTGCTTCCAACCCAAGTTTCTCATTCTCAAACTGAGTACTAAATTCTACCATGTTACGGTCACTGTTTCCTAGGAAATGTTTTACTCTGAGATCCTGTATTGAACTTGCCTCGTTATACAAAATTTCCTGATCCCTGGTTTGATCCACAACATATTGTTCTGGGAAACTATCCCAAGTACATTCTACAAGTTCTTCCTCGTGATTAGCTCTGCCAATTTCATTTTCCCAATCCACATGAAGATTAAAGTCACCCATGATTAATGTACTGCCTTTTTTCCATGCACTCATTATCTCCTGATTTATTCTCTGTGTCCTACTGTTGCCCTTGTTATTTCTTACCTCCAGCCATATGGATTCTAACTGTGGAATTTGTTTCTTTTTTTTAAAAAAATGCTGTCTTTACACTGAATGTCACCACGTCTGGTGTAGCAACAGTGCACACACATGAATCCAGAAGTTAGCACTGCCATATAATCCCACTGCCTGAGCATCAGCTTCACAGTCATTACTGGATATTTCTCCTCCCACTACGATGATAGTTAAAAAAATTTAAACAGAAAATTTAGAACTCTGCATGAACTTATTGGGAGATTAGTTTATGCAAAAAAAATCTCACTGATTTTACTGAGGCTCTTTCCTATATCTCAGTTGCTGCAAATACTGACTGGAAAGTGGCCATCTCCACATAGACTGTCTGTGACATCCGCAAAAGTGCCGGCACGTTCCAATGAGAAATGCTGCACCTCAGCAAATTGTTGTCAGCTTGCTCACGTGCTGGTGGCCATTTTGTCAGCCATTTTGGCATTTGGAGTAATTATTCCGTGTTTAAATACAAAAGAAAATATACAAAGTACACAGAATACAAAATATTTTGAGGCAAAATGATTGGATTCTCACAATCAAAACACGTAGCTTGTCTTTGTTCCATGTAGAAGATTGATCAGCTTAATTGACCTATTATTTGCAAATAAAAAATCCGGTGTTTTGCATGTGTTACTGTGATGTGACTTTTCAGTTGATCATAACCAAACAATTTAGAATCACCAACAGCAGACTGTATTTAATTAGCACCTTTAATATAAGGAAACATCCCAAGAATTTTGCTGGAACATTGTAAAACACAAGCTGACATGGAGTCACCTCAGAAGATATCACAGCTGATTAGATTTGTAGATTTTAAAACGTAAAGGTAAAGTCACCATAGTTTTACTTGACTGTTCTCTCATGAGAGAGATGACTGGTGGTGGTTTGACCTGAGGGTCACCATGCCTCAGGTGAGGGGAGAGGTTGAGAAGGTGGGATCTTCGTGGTAACCTCTGTATGGAAATTGAACCCACGCTGTCAGTATCATTCTGCATTGCCAACCAGCCATCCAGCCAACTGAGCTAATAGACCTCAAGGCATACTTTAAGAAATATCTCAAAGAATAAAGGTCTAACCGTAATTTCCATTGCCAAGTTAACATGCCCTCTAGGAGCTGCTAATCACTGTACACTTGCTTTACTGGCATGACATGATGTTTGTATGCCCATTCGCAGACTCCCAGAACAACTGTTCTACTCGGAACTCAGTCACAGCCAGAGATTCCCAGGAAGATACCAGATATACTTTAGGGATGTCCTCAAAGCATCCCTGCCAAACCATCATGGGAGTCCCTTGCTGGACAAAATGAAGACGGTTCATTCAGAGAGGCACTGAACGCTCTTAAAGACTTTATCAGGAATACATAGAGATGGAAGTCAAGGCGTCAAAGAGAGCACTCCCACCTCCAAACTTCTCATTCTACTTGACTCTTTGAATCGCACCAGCCCTGCAAGTGGCAAAGTTCACAAATCACACGCTGCACTTATCAGCCAGCTCAGAACCCATCAAACCACAGGGGAAGAGATTATCCTTCATAACGTTCAAAAGCTTGACACCATCGAGGACAAAGCAGCCCACTTGACTGGTATCCCATTCACCACCTTCACAATTCATTCTCTCCACCACCGACGCACAGTTCTAGCATTGTGCACTGTCTACAAGATGCTTCTAGACATCCAAACCCAAGACCACTACTACTGACGGGACAAGGGCAGTAGATACCTGGGTACACTACTACTGGCAAGTGCCCCATCAGGGCACACACCATCTTGACTTGAAAATATATAGCTGTTCCTTCACTGTTGCTGCGTCAAAATCTTCAGTTCTGGAAAACAGTCATACTGGACTTGAAGCATTAAGTGTTTCTCTTTCCACAGATTGTGCCAGTCCTGCTGAGTTTCTCCCGCATTTTATGTGTTTTATTTTTCCAGACTTCCAGCATCTGCAGAATTTTGCTGCTATTCAACTGTGCACTTTCACACCTTCTGTCATAGGCCATGCAAAACTGCACCCACCCAATACCTGAATCATGTCTTAACCATTGCTTTTCATGAATTAGTTCAATTGCTTTGCACTTGTACTCAATATTTCTCTTCGTAAAAACAAGATGCGAGTACCCTTTTGTCAGAAATAGGAATTACTCCCCACTTGGCCCGTTAGGGATCTTGGGTTCAATTTATATTGGGAGAATGTAGTTTGGGAGACGGGATGCCCATAATGGTTGCACAATGTGTATGGGTACTGTATTTCTGCTGTCTGGGAGGCCCAATACTGTTTAAGTATAACCAGGCAATTACCCAGGCAGATTTGGTATGCATGCCCATTTATTGAAGACTGAGCAGGGAGGAAACATCTTCCCAACAGCTGTCAGCCAATCAGACACAGTCAGGGATTGTTGTTGGATACCTGGAAAAAGATATGTGGCTGGAGTTGGGGGGGGGGGGACAAGTGATGGGGGTCATCAACAAGGTGGTAGGAAATTCAGATGGAAAGGCATGTGCACAGCTGTCAGCAGCCACCCACCTCCCACAATACTTTGCTCTTTAATGAGGTGCTGAGTGCCTGAATGGAGCACTCCTTTCACAGTGTTGCAGGTGAACTGGTTATGGTGTCTTGTCTGGCTCTTGGTAGAGCCATGCGAGTCCCTCTAAATTCCTGAGCCACTATTAAAATCCTGGCAAAAGCTCAGAGGCAATTGCTTGGAAGTTTCTTATTACTGAGCGTAATTGAAATCCCACCACCTGCAGAGGGATTTCCTGCATCAGGTTCTTTCTGCTTCTGCAGTAAATGAGGGCTGGTTTTCCCACTATTGGGAATTGGACTTGTGGAAGTCCTATCTGATTTTCTGGAACATCTGCTAGCACGCCCACTCCAGCAGGCTCTATTAAAGTTCACTCTATGCTATGAATGTGAATTCATGGTCTGGGCTTTTAAGGGTTAATGTTTGTTGGACTGACTTGACAGAGGAACTAGACTGGTGCAATCAAGATAATGAAGAGGTTAGTATAACCCAGGAGTCCTATTGAAACCATTACCTTAATGATTGTGAAGAATAGGTGATTGATGATCTTATTTCAGGCTCTCCCAGTCGGCATTCATGAGCTGGTAGGAGAAACTGTGTCCCTGTGTTTAGAAATCCATAGAGAGGGCAGTAACTGAATGAAATGACACATGAGCCACCCCAGGTAGCAGGGTTAATGTCATTTGTCGATTTTCTGTCCAGTGAGGCCTTCACTCATTTCATGTTTAGCTATGCTAGAACTATCCAAATTTTCTTCCATTATCCTGTTTTTAAGTTTCTTGGCCCTATTTCTTCCTTTTATCTTTGCATTTTGCTTAACCCCCTCGAATCATTCCAGTCCTCTCATTTTTAAACTTGCATTGGCCCTCCTGTACCTACACAGAACCAAACTGCTGTGATTAGTCATAAACAAATGTTCTCCTGCAGTTTGTGACCCTATTCCACCTCTCAGAATTAATTTGAGAAAAATACTGCGGATGCTGAAAATCTGAGATGAAAACATGAAATATTCAGCAGGTCAGGTTGCATCTGTGGATGAGAAACATAATTAAAGTTTCAGGTTGTGACCTTTAATCAAAGCCTATTGCTCGTTTTCACCCCAGACAGGGAAAACAATGATCTAGAAAAATTTTGGTCCAGAATAAATATATCTGAATTATGTGCAAATCTCCACCTCTCTATTAATCTCCACTGTTTAGTATTATGTAATGCACTCTCACAATTGAATACCGTCCCTTGTCCATTTTACAATTCCATTCAATGGATTCTGTATTAATGGCACCATTGTATTAAGATATTGTTCCAAAGCAAATATAAGAAGTATTTCCAAGAATATTCTTGATCCAGCGCAGCAGCTACCTCTTTGGAATTACACATAGATAGCATTTTTAAAAATTACCAGATGCCATCATAAGCCAAAATATTTGAAATGGCAAAATTAAAACCACATATTTTGTTGGATTCATACAGATCCATACACATGCTGACACCACACCAATAAAACCAGTCACGCAAAAAGAAAATCAAGTTTTAAATTTTAATATTAAAATGTCATATAACCCTGTGGCTGCAAGCAGTAATTGAATCCTCTCTCACCACTCCCACTGCACTGATAAGATGGCTGTGTTTCTAATTAAAACTTTGTTATTGCTTCTTACTTAGAGCCAACTGCACTATAAATGTTGCAGAGGCACTTGTCCTATTTTTCAATTTGTTATTGTCATTTTCTTTGGAAGAAACATTCAAATCTAACTTTGTCTTCATAGGCATTTTCGCTCTGCTGCAAGACAATGCATTGCGTTCAGACCTTGGAAGGTTTCCTGAATGACGTAATAAAGCATAAGTCTAAAATACAGGTCTCTCTTTCTTTTACATGCAAACCTCAGAAATCCACATTTTGAAAATAAATCAACTTCCAGCCACGTTGTTTTGAAAACTCAATTTAGGTTCCTCAAAATACATTTCTTAACCCCGTCCTTCTTGCATGTGAGGAGTGATACAGAAATGCAAATAGTGGTTTTGCATTCAGACTTCTTAAAGCTGTACTGTTTGCATTCATCATCCATTAGAAATAACTCAAAGTGGCACTGGTTAAATATAGTATTACCCCATATATAGTGTGGAAAGAGGCCATTTGTTCCAATGAGTCTATGCTGACGCTCCAAAAATCATCCTACCTAGACCCAGCCCCCTATTCTATCCTGTAACCCTGCATTTCCCATAGCTAAACCACCAAACTTACACATCCCTGGACATTTTGGGGCAATTTAGCATGGCCAATCCACCTAACCTGCATATCTCTGGACTATGGGAGGAAACCAGAATGTCCAGAGGAACCCTGGAGGCAGATGTGGAGAATATGCAAACCTCCACACAGACTGTTGTCCAAGGGTGGAATCAAACTCAGGTCCCTGGTGCCGTGAGGCAGCAGTGCTAACCACTGTGCCGCCCTTGAGTGTAAAGTTGCTCCCTGCAACAATTTGTTATTTTAATACAAAAACAAAGTTGCTGGAAAAGCTCAGTAGGTCTGGCAGCATCTGTGAAGGAAAAAACTGAGTAAACGTTTTGAGTCCGGTGACCCTTCCTCAGAGCTTTTCCAGCAACTTTGTTTTTGTTCCTGAGTTACAGCATCCGTAGCTCTTTCAGTTTTCATTTTGTTATTTTAGTACTTGCTCAATGTTATTTTTGTAAAAGTAAGGTAAATTCATCATAGTCCTAACAGACCATAAAGGTGCCCTCTCAATAGAGAGCGATCACGCCTCGGGGAAGGGTAGAGGTTGAGTAGGAGAGTCCTTCATGGTAATCCCAGTCAATGCAGGAATTGAACCCATGCTGCTGGTATCACACTGCAGCACAAACCAGCCTTCCAAACAACTGAACAAATATTGAAATTATACAAAAGCATTTAACCCAGTGTTTTATACTGCCCCTTTTAATACTATTCATAATATTGCAATTGCTGACAACATATTGACATGTGCTACCTTTACTTTAATTAGATGGTAATTTACAACAGAGCAATTCATTACAGGACAATTTATTTATTTTTTAAAAAAGCAAATTCTAGACATAAGCAATTTTAAAAACAAATTTCAGGTTAAACTGATTAAGAAACAGTCTACTTTCTTGCACAGAAATAAGATTCTTTCTCATATCTGCTCCCCTTCTGCTTTGTGTTGTTATCTTGCTCTTGAAGCAGGCAAAACCTGTATTCTAGTATCAGCATGAAACATCCTGAAACTGAGATGCAACATAGCTTTGATACAATTTTAACCCCACTGCGAAGCCTCTTCTAAGGATGCCTACCCTGAAGAAGTTACCCTCCTCCCTCTGGACAAACCTCAGGGGATCTCTCTCCCACTGCAACTCTCTCATAACCTCTTTGGCCTTGAAACTGCTCACCTCTCCACCTATCCTCTCCTCTATCCATCTTCTATCCGCCTCTCCCTCTCTCCCTATTTATTTCAGAACCCTCTTCCCCTCCCCCATTTCTGATGAAGGGTCTAGGCCCGAAACGTCAAGTTTTCCTGCTCCTCTGATGCTGCTTGGCCTGCTGTGTTCATCCAGCTCCACAGCTTGTTATCTCGGATTCTCCAGCATCTGCAGTACCTATTATCTCTGCAACATAGCTTAGATGGAGAGATAATCTCTTCCTGCTCTGCACTATAATGCCATAAAACTCAGCTTCCACAAAAGAAGTCCTGATTTAAGTGATACTTCCATTTCTCAAGCACCACCTTTGTTATCCTTAAAAGCAAGTTTATCAATTCAAAGGAAAATTACAATAAGTATGTTGTGAATTAGCAGCTTGGTTGAAACTGCCCACATTCACCTCACACAGAAATCTCTTAGAGGATGGATGAGAGAGTGGATGGAATCATAGAATGGTGCAGCCCCCGAAACAGACCATTCATCTAATCACAACTGCACCATTGTTTTTCTCCACATCACCAAGTTTAATCTGATCATCTTCTGCCTTACACCTTGTCCTTTAATTATAATTGCCAAAGTTTGTGAAAATGTTTTAAGTATTACAAGAATGTATGAACTTCACTTCAACAATAGCTGGTGGCAGAAAACTCCATGTTCTAATAATCCTCTGTGTAAACAAATCTCCATTCAATGACTTTTTTGATAATCTTGCAATGGTGCTCTCTCATTGATAATGGAAACGATGTAGAAAACATTTTCCTACCGTAAGCCCTTCATAATCTTGAAGATCTTCACTAAGTCATTGCTCATCCTTCCTGTTTCAAGTGAAACAATATCTGGACTGTTGGAAGTCATTCTTCAGGCTTCAACTCCTTGTTCCTTGTAATGTGCTCCTAAATCACAGCTGCGTATGTTTTCCTGGATTCCATCCCTAATCTATATGAATTTGATTTTTGCTTCCTTGGATAAAGCAGCAATGTCTTATCCTACTCCTCCACACAAACTGCTGGCTTTTGTTTGTTTGCAACAATTACTGAGAGAGATGCGTGCCAAAATAAATAGGGCAAGGAAATCGAGACACTCTGGCCATCTGGCCTTCAGCAGCACAATGAGCTGGACAAAATTTAAGTAAAGTCAGCTCAGAGTCACTGAAATTAAGAAAGATTATTACACAATAGTGCAGTTTCATTGTAAAATGAAGTAAAACAGAGCAACATCAGTTAAATAGTGAAAACTTGAAATTCTTTGATGAATTCTTTTTTGTTTAATATAATAAACAAAATTCCTTTTTAATAATTACAGAGCAAGCATGACATATTAATGGATCTAAAATTTCCCTCATTTAATTTTTCGGTCTGTTTCATTGCTTGAAACTTTCAAAAACTTCAGTCTGTTATTTAGTTTCCTGGACCGACCTTTTTGTTGCTCACATATTCCCAAGTTCAATGGCATTTTTGTTCCAATCTAGAAAACAAGATGCCAGGCATTCCATGGTGTGGTCCATTTGCAGGTAACGTAATCAAAGAATAACAAATGCTGCATGACTTCATTTCAGTTCATTGCATCCATTAATGAAAAGGCTGTTAGCCAAGCATCCTAGCCTGTGTACCAACTGTCATTTCCAATGACGAGACACACAGCAATTTCCATTGCATACACAATGTTATGAGTAGGTGGCAGTTATCAGATGTTAATATTTGCTTTCATCCAAAGGATTAATATTAAATCAAGTCTAAATCTTGGTGCTATTTGTTCTGTTCTGCTGTGACTACACTTGTGGGGCAATTGAAGGTGGATCAACAAAGCTCAGTGGGCTTTCAACTGTAGAGTTTATTCTGAATGTTAATGTGGTTTGCTTTTATGTGTCACAAAGATGTGCAGTATTTGAGTAGCACGATAGCAAAGAATCAGCGGGTTTCAGTATCTAACTTGTTTTAGAGAATAGGTTTTCATACAGCTGTTAATCATATAATTACAGATAAATGTTCAAGAGATAAATTGAACCTGGATTTAAATTAATGGCTAGCAAGTGAAGTATCTAGAATTACATAAGTACTCTAAACAACAATTCACCTTTACGAATAAAGCATCAAATGATTTCAGATGTTAGAATAAAGTACGGCCTGAGCTGAAGACTAAGTAAAACACATGATTTATTAAAGAGCACAGGTTCATAAAAGCCAGTCAGGCAAATAGCAACATTATTTTTAATTCACATTTTTGGACATGTTACAACACAGTTCCATGGCTGGTGGGACTTGAACCTTGGCCTTTAGGGAGCAACCTTTGAATTACCGCCTCTGAACCAAAGGTTTGCTTTTTTGCTCTGGCTGATGTGGCAGCACTCCTGGGAGTCAGGCCTCAGGCAGGGCAATCATAAAGTGAGTGCATTTGCTTCTGGGTGCAGAGGCATGCTAGTGAAAGGCCTGTCTCATTGGCACTGAGTCAAAGGTTTCAAAAAAAAGCGATAAATCAAAAAAAATCCATCCACCCCTCAGGCCTAACACTGTCCTATTTTCATTCATGCCAACTCATGTCCACTACCCAGCCCCATAACCTTGATGCCAATCTATGATCCACTGTCTACTATATCACCATTTAAAACCTATATGTCAACTTAATGCCAATTTATTCAAACATGCCCCCACCCACCACCCTTTGCTCTGATACCTACAATGCCAACTCACCCAATATGCACCACATGTAGACATCTGAATGCTGAGATTAGATAAAATAGTTCTAAGTGCCTACTGAGGACTTCATATTATAAAAATACAATCACTATATTTAGTTTCCTTCAACTACAAGCACTTAATTCAAGTGTATAACCTCTAGTAACAGCAAGCATTGTACTGTATAATCGCACTTCAATGAATCTATAAACACTTAAAGGTGTCATTCATACTGTGGAATGACAGACATCTTACTGTGAGAATGAAAAATGATGAGATTAGTCATTTACTATAAATGTCAATCCAGTAATGTTAAGTGTCAGGGCTATGTCAACAGACTGAATAAATCAGAAAGCTTTTTAAAAACATTCCAGACATTTTTATTTCAAAGATTTAGAGGGCAAGAGTTCTGAATTTCTTGATATTCTTGACATTCTCTCTGGATAGGTCCTCTTGCATTTTGCTCAGTTCCAATCAGCTTTACAGTACCAATGAATTTGTGCACTATCTACACACAATAAGGCGTAGTATTAACAATCTCAGAGGATACCAGACCTCCCCAAAGTTGTCCCAGGAACTTATGCAAAGAGGCACTTTTCATACAGGGTGCCACTATGAATGTCTAAACATTTCCACAAGGTACAGATTCTGCTCCTACCAGATCCAATCAGTGGATGTGGTGCAACTGAAATGGACAAGTGGAGGGAACTGCTCCCCACTTGCCTGGATGGGTGCAGTTCCAACAACACTCAAGAAACTTGACACCATCCACGACAAATGAGTACACTTGGTTTGCACCACATACGCAAGCATCCACACCCTCCACCACCGATGCTCAGTATGTATTAACTACAAGATGCGTTGCAGAAAATCACCAAAGATTCTTAGACAGCACCTTCCAAACCCGTGACCACTTCCACCTATCAGGACAAGGGCAGCACCACCACATACATGATACCCCCAAGCCACTCACCACCCTGACTTGGAAATATATCACTGTACCTTCATTGTTACTGGGTTAAAATTCCTGGAACTCCCTCCTTAAGGGTATTTTGGATTAACCTACAGCCACACAGACTGCAATGGTTCAAGAAGGCAGCTCACTACTACCTTCTCAAGGGCAACTAGGGATGGGCAATACATGTTAGCCAGCCCACATCCCATGAGTGAATAACAAAATAAAAGCAACTCAACAAGTAAGTAGGACATGAATGTATTTTGCGTCAGTCTTCACAGTGGAAGACATGAGTAATATCCCAACAATTAAGGAGAGTCAGGGGGCAGAGTTGAGTATGGTAGGCATTACAAAAGAGAAAGTGCTAGAAAAGCTAAAAGGTCTAAAAATTGATAAATCTCCTGGTCACTCACTTGATTCCACTTGTAATCTAATATTGGTTCAAGATGCAAAAACAACTGAATCAGAGCTCAACATTTTAGATCAGAGCAGAAGATAAATACTTTGAGCAGGGTATAAATATTAGATTTGGAAAATATTCTGGAGAGAATCTTTAGATTCAAAACACTGACTTTTGCTCTTGCCAAAGATGCTGCTAGATCTGTTTAGTTTCTCCAGCATTCTCTATTTTAGAATATATTGGAAAATATTCCAATAATTTGTCCATTGCAAAATCTAATGATTAGCACAGATTGACTGTTACAGAGAAGTGAAATGAAGGATCCTCCTTGTAGGGTATTGCAGGAGTCTAGTTTAAGGAGGAACAAGAGTGTATGTAGCTAATGTTTTGAAAGCTGTGTTCCCTGTGTTCGTTATGTTTTTATTTTCCTGATGAACATTGAATCTAGTCCCAGATTTCTGATACGCAGAAACACATGCCACTGATCTGGTTTAAAAATACCCCTTTACCTTTTCATGCTACTGTCATTGAACCTTCTTGTCCCATCCCCAGTTTGATTCCATTGAGAAGATGAATTGGGAATAAAGTCAAGGCCCCTTTATCGTCATGAACTGAAAGCAGGTCCATGACCCAAACAGACTTTTAATGCATCTTTATTTGTTAGCTCCCCACTCCAACCCCATACACTTGTCACACCTCTGGGATCTGGGAGTGCTGGTCCAGGATTCTCTAAAGGTTAACTTGCAGGTTGAGTCTGTGATTAAGAAAGCGAATGGAATGTTGTCATTTATCTCAAGAGGGTTGGAATATAAAAGCAGTGATGTGCTTCTGAGACTTTATAAAGCTCTAGTTAGGCCCCATTTAGAATACTGTGTCCAATTTTGGGCCCCACACCTCAGGAAGGACATACTGGCACTGGAGTGTGTCCAGCAGAGATTCACATGGATGATCCCTGGAATGGTAGGCTTAACATACGATGAACGGCTGAGGATCCTGAGATTGTATTCATTAGAGTTTAGAAGGTTGAGGGAAGATCTAATAGAAACTTACAAGATAATGCATGGCTTAGAAAGGGTGGATGCTGGGAAGTTGTTTCCGTTAGGTGGGGATACGTGGACCCGTGGGCACAGCCTTAGAATTAGAGGGGGTCAATTTAGAACGGAAATGAGGAGACATTTCTTCAGCCAGAGAGTGGTGGGCCTGTGGAATTCATTGCCACGGAGCGCAGTGGAGGCCGGGATGTTGAATGTCTTCAAGGCAGAGATTGATAAATTCTTGATCTCGCAAGGAATCAAGGGCTATGGGGAGATTGCGGGTAAGTGGAGTTGAAATGCCCATCAGCCATGATTAAATGGCGGAGTGGACTCGATGGGCTGAATGGTCTTACTTCCACTCCTATGTCTTATGGTCGTATGGTCTTATGAAAATGGGCCAATCCAGGTTTAATTGAGACATTCAACGGGGCATTGGATGATTATTCGGATGAACATAATGTGCAAGGGCATGGGGAAAATGGGAGGAGATTAGCACAAAGTAGTGAGACTCATTTGTGGAGCCAGTGTAGACCTGATGGGCTTTACAGCTGGCTGAGAAAGAAAGGGCCCCAGGTCACTGGCATTCAGAGGGACTCTAAGCACCAGGCATTATAGGACCCCCACAGTGTCGACAATCAGGGACTTCATCCACATGTACAGGGAGCGGCAAACAGGTACATTGGGACATAATGGCACTCAGTGATGGAGCAAACTTGCTGTCTGAATAGCCAACATCAGTGCGTTTGTCTCATGGTCTCTTGGTACTACACAAGGTCTGTTTCTTGGTACAATACCAGGGAAATGTTTTTGGTAAAATACAGAAGCTGTTGTTTATCTTTTCAATTTACAAAGGTTGTGGGAGTAATGGGATTGTACTTCTACTGTGTGACTAAAAATCTTTGAATTTGTGTTGTAAGCAGATGGTTTGGTTTAACGTGTTGCATTTTCATTTTTTTAAAATGAACTTCTGTTTTATTGTTAAAGCAAAATCTGTAGCATTCCACATTTACATTTCAGCCAGAGACTACTTTGTTAAAACCAATACAAGGTAAAAATGATCTACTGAGCTAGTTTTCAACCTAGGATCTGACTTGTCTAATAACAATATCAGCTGGGATCATATTACCTTCTAAATCTTTACATCCTTCTACTCTTGCTTTTTGTCTTTCTGAACTTTCTTAAGCAAACCTTATTGACCAAGTGATGAGTCACCACTCTTAACTCTCCTACCATGGTTTAGCAGCTGCTTCATCCCATCCTGCTCTGGAAAGTCCTTCAAGCTATTTTATCAATATTGTAGGGACTATATGAATCCAACCTGTTGTAGTCACTATCTGATAGAAAAAGATTTAGGATAATGGATGTCAACCTCATCTCTTTAAGGGTGCAATATAGAATCCTTTTGTAATAGTTCCCAGAATGTGGAAGTCCACCATTGATCCTAAAACAACACAAAGAGGCCATGACAATATCTAATACAGGAAATTAGGAAGTCACATGGTGAAGCGATAATGACTTCAGACTGTACCTTCTGCTGGTGTTGTGGTCTATTCTTATCTTGAAACTGCTGAATTCAAATGCTGATATTTTGGATAGGCTTTATTCCAACTACATAAAAACTCTAACGAAAATTGTTTCATTTATATGATTGGATAATTCAATATTTTTCGCACTGTGAAATGATTCTGAATTTAGACTGTTGACACAACTACTCACATCAATGCCAGGGCAGGACTTCAACTGCATCAGTGCTAAAGGTTTAGTTCTTTCAGAGTCATAGAGTCACACAGCACTGAAACAGACCCTTTGGTCCAACTTGTCCATGCTGACCAGATAGCCTATATAAATCTAGTCCCATTTGCCAGCATTTGGCCCTTATCCCCCTAAACCCTTCCTATTCATGTACCCATCCAGATGCCTTTTAAATATTGTAATTATACCAGCCTCCACCACTTCCTCTGGCAGTTTATTCCATACATGCCACATCACCCTCCGTGTGAAAAAGAAGCCCCTTTAGGTCCCTTTTATATCTTTCACCTGTCATCTTAGACCTGTGCCTCTAGTTTTGGACTCCCCACCCCAGGGAAAAGACCTTGCCTATTTACCCTATCCATGCTCCTCACGATTTTATAAACCTCTATAAGGTCATCCCTCATCCTCTGATGTTCCAGGGAAAATAGCCCCAGCCTATTCAGCCTCTCCCTATAGCTCAAACCCTCCAACCCTGGCAACATCCTCACAAATCTTTTCTGCACACTTTCTAGTTTCACAATATCCTTCAAATTTCACATAATTCTCCAAAAATAGCCAAACCAATGTACTGTATAGCCATCGATGGGAGCCTTTGAAACTTTCTTCCCCAGAGACCAGTGAAGGTAAAGTCATTGAATATTGTTAAGGCAGAGGTAGATTCTTGACTGACAAGGGGGTTGATGGTTATCGGACGTGAGTGGGAATGTGGAGCTGAGGCCAACATTGGATCAGCTGTGGTCTTGTTGCAGCAGGTTAGAGGGACCAAGTGGCGTATTCCTGCTCTGAATTTGCATGTTAAGTTGGACACATGCTAAATGCTCCTATTGCAGCCTGATCTTCACTTAGGCAACATGACAGTCACCATGTAGTTTTGCTCAACAGAACAGCTAGGGCATAACTCTGGTTGATGCAAAGCTTTTCAATTCAGTTCAATGCTATCCCTTTACTGAAGTCTCCTGGACAAACACGCAAAGTTTAATAGGAAACAACTGCATATGCAGATCTTTTTGAACAGTAGAAAACTAACCAGCAAAATAATGTGCTGAGACATCTCACTGTACTCATGAGATTGTGCATGATTGTCTGATCTGAAATCATTTCATTAGAGTGGGTGAGTTGCCAAAGTATTTAGGTACTGCTCACTTATGCTGCTAAAGACGTGGTACCTTAAAAGTTACAGAAGCAATTAATGAGCATAATACACATTAGATGCCACTGTAACAATGTGTTTTTTTTGGTCAGGATCCAGTCCGTCTCTGTGTTAATGACACATTGTCACATTCTTTCTACTTCTCCAGATTTCAATCATCTGCATTTGGAACATTTCTGATTCCGTCTCCATCCTTGTCAAATGGGCATTGAACTGTTTTGATGGAGTTGTGGAAGACCTTACAACAAATTCAGCCCTGGCTTCTAAGTAAAATCGCATTTAACACTAGGACGTTAAGCTCCCCTGAATGTTACAATTTTAACAATTTGCTGACTTATACAGTAGAAATGGATACAAGAGAAAAATGAATGTCATCACACTCTCAAACTTCCATTCATCACCAAAATAGCCACTGTTACTCAAGGTTATTCTTTGAAAAGCTCATCTTTACTGTTAGGATGAATGTACCTTAGCCCTGAAACAACTTCTCCTACCCTCACTCTGTTCTTCCAGAGCCTACAGGGCTTACGTTTTCATTTGGGATATTTGAAACCTCTCCTTCAATCCTGGCTAAGACCATTCCTTGGCCTATTATTGCTTTGATGTGGAGGTGCTGGTGTTGGACTAGGGTAGACTAGGTCAAAAATCACATGACACTAGGCCTAATTTCATTTTGTTGATCTTGTTCTGACTATCAGCACATTGACAAATTATTTGATCCTCCTCCACAGTTTCAATATTATATGGGCACAGATAGTTCCATGCTCCCCACCTGAGCACCTCTACTCTGCCTTTCTTGAAACCTTCTCCTATTGGAGATTGGAAAGGACTGATTAAGGATACTTTGTGAACTGTGCACTCACTCTTACTTCCTCCAACAGGCTCAGGCATTTCCCACTTACCATTTTGCATCTAGCAGGTTATCTGCCATGTAAAACATATCCCTCCTCGTTCATCTCTGTATTCATAGAGTCATAGAGATATACAGCACAGAAACAGACCTTTCAGTCCAACTCATCCATGCTGACCAGATATCCTAAATTAATCTTGTCCCATTTGCCAGCATTTGGCCCATATCCCCCTAAACCCCTCATATTCATGTATTCATCCAGATGCCTTTTAAATGTTGTAATTGTGCCCACCTTCACCACTTCCTCTGGCAGCTCATTCTATACTTGCATCACCCTCTGTGTGAAAAAGTTGCCCCTTAGGTCCCTTTCATACCTTTCCCCTCTCACCTTAAATCTTTGCTCTCTAGATTTGGATTCCCCGACCCTGGGAAAAAAAACCTTGGCCATTCACTCTATCCATGCCCCTCATGATTTTATAAACTTCTTTAAGGTCACTCCTCAGCCTCTTACACTCGAGGGAAAATAGCCTTAGCCTATTCAGCCTCTCCCTACAGCTCAAACCCTCCAAGCTTGGCAACACTTACGTAAATCTTTTTCTGTACCCTTTCAAGTTTAACAACATCGTCCCTAAAGCAGAGAGACCAGAATTAAACACAGTATTCCAAAAGTGGCCTTACTAATGCCAAACGGATGATTGCTTCTGTGACACCCATCATTATTCTCGTTTCTTTCCACTTGTGTCTGCATTTCACCAGCAGCTTTCCATATGGGTCAAAGATCTAAATTTACTGTATAACCTTGAATAATAGCTAACTATTTGAGACCGTTTTTTGGCAAAAGTCATGCAATCAATTTTTACGTATGTAATATTTTTGAGGGATTGATGTAAGAGCTTAGTTTCAACCCAAAAAACTGTCACATTGGAACAGAGTAAAAACCAACGATACGAAAGAAGTCATATTCACTTTCCAACATTTATTTAGGCAAGAACAATTTTTCCACAAGTATATACAGTACTTCTACCAATTTAACTTCAATCAGTAAAAGCCCCTTGGCAATCCCTGATTGAGGCATGCTTAGTAACAGCTGGCGTATAAATAGAACTCAGTCTCACAGACACATTATGTGAGACATACAGGAACACAGAAACTAGAATTTTGTTTCAAGAATCTATCTGCCTACAGAGTAAAATAGAAAGTGACAATACCAGTCATTTTTTTTTTTCCCCATAGAGGTGGATTTTCTGCTTGAAAACCCAGTGCATTATTGCTATTGCTTCCCCTTCCCACCTCTACCTATATTCTCGTAAATGACTTATCCACACCCTAACCATAAAACCAATTAATCACAACGGATATAACTCTCGAGACTTCAGCATGTTTGCTAATTACTCAGATGCAAGGCTGTGGGACCAGGTCAGTACTGGGAGATTAACACAAAAAAAAAATCCTCGAGAAAAGAGGAAAGAAAAAAAAATTCTCATCAATGGACTAAGGACTTAGATATTTAACCACACAGATACTGCATATGAAGTTTGAGTTAATTTTCGTGACTGAAAGTACTTACAATGTTGGGAATACACAGAAAAACAATCAGTAACTGAATGTGAAATACAAGGCAGGCTCATGATTAGACATTAAAAGCTAACCTTTTCCTGATGTTGACTGAGTTTTTGAGAACTTCCACTATTTCCATCTTTTTATTTTAGAATTTCCGCTCCTGTAGTCTCTTTCTTTAAACATTGCTGATTATTTTGCTTTCTTCCATGATCTGCAAATCGTCATCAATAGTGAAAGGTAAACTCTCGTTTGTGGGACGTGGGTATCGCCGGCTGGGCCAGCATTTATTGCCCATCCTAGTTGCCTTTGAGAAGGTGGTGGTGAGCTGCCTCCTTGAATCGCTGCAGCTCACCTAAGTAAGAATGCATGGTGTTTCCCAGGCCAAGTATTTCCCTCGTTTTATATAAATTACATGGATTTGGATATAGGGAGTATTATTGTTAAGTTTCCAGATGAGGCACAACTTGATCATTTGAATGGAAATATGATTGTTTCAGATGATGACATTTTGGAATCCAGTCGCCTGGATTAGTTAACAATATGACAGGTTGGTAGGATGAGTACATAGAGCTTGATTTTTTTTTCAGCCAGCAATATCTCTTTCGACCCTGTATAGAGCACTGAATTAATTAGCGTGGGGGGTACGGTTGAAGGCAGGTTATTTGTGAGTTATGAGGCCTGAATCTTTGTTTGAGGCTGATTAGCATTCAGAACCCCAGGTTTCCTGTCTGATAGCAAACATTAAGGTCGAATCTCAGCTCACCATTGATTGTCTATGATATAATTAATGCATGCACAGGGGTATCCCGGCATCTGAAATTCCTGGCAAAGGGGACCAACTTCACTTGAGCCCCTCCAAAATGCATAAATGACCATCTTTAATAGCACTGTTCATTGGGAAGACATATTATGATATTCTACTCTGAAGAGTGCAGGATGGGATTAGTGACTGGCAGGAGAACAGACCTTGGGGTGACACGCACAAATGGTTATGGGTTGGTAGGGTAGTTAAGATGCATGGGGGGTTTCCAAACGTTATGGATTGCAAACCCCAGTGGAAGTTAATCTGAATGCATACAGCCATGGGGCTCATTTACATTGCTCTATATCGTAGAATCCCTACAGTGTGGAAACAGGCCCTTCGGCCCAACAAGTCCACACTGACACTCAGAGCATCCCACCCAGACCCACCCCCTATAACCCACCTAATCTACCCATCCCTGAACACTACGGGCAATTTAGCATGGCCAATCCACCTAGCCTGTACACCTTTGGACTGTGGGAGGAAACGGGAACATCCGGAGGAAACCCACACAGACACGGGGAGAATGTGCAAACTCCACACAGACAGTCGCCCTAGGGTGGAATCAAACCTGGGTCCCTGGCGCTGTAAGGCAGCAGTGCTAACCACTGAGCCACCATGCCGCCCTATCTTCTTATCTCTTCCTATCTTTTATTGATAGCCTAACTGACCAATCCGATTGTTGTTGCAAAACCAAATCTGTGAAAAGAGAGGTAAATTCATTTTATTGTAAACTCTTCAGTTGACATAATTACCACCACTCTGAACTTTTCTCCTCAACCAGTACTCTGCAGCTAAATGCCCAGCCCCTGTCCAAAGTTCAACAGCTAAAGCTACCACTGTCATCTGCAGCCCCGCTCTCCCCCCACCCCCACTCTCCCCCCGCCCCCGCTCTCCCCCCACCCCCACTCTCCCACCACCCCACCAAACCCCCACCCCCACTCTCCCCCCACCCCCACTCTCCCACCACCCCCACTCTCCCCCCACCCCCACTCTCCCACCACCCCACCAAACCCCCACCAAACCTCCTTGGGGTCACATGAAATCTGAGGCATTAAAATGGGATCAAACAAGGAAAATGTTTGGGAAGCAGTGGTTTTAGGGAATGCGTGGTTTTGTAAAGCAGTACAATTAATACCAAAACTTGGGAGATTTGATAAATCTTTGCAAATTTCTGATTATACCTCACCAGAGTTCTCTGTACAACTCAAAGTATTATACTTCATGAAAGATACCAAGAATCAGGGAAGATACAGAATAGCCTTATCAGGTTGATACAATGGATGAGCAACTCGAGTTCTGGAGAGACATGGAGATAGAAGGAATTATTCTGATTTTACCAGAGGAGATTAAAGGAAGAACTAACAGGTAACTGAAATTATGAAGAACGTTCATAGAAGTGGGGAGAAACTGTTTCCTCCTTTAAGATTATCAGAAACTAGAGATCATAACATATTAATAAATGATGTAAGAACTAGAAGAGTAATAAACAAAATGTTTTCTCATTCTGTAGATTGAAAAGGACAGCACTATCTGAAAAAAAGTGGAAGAAATAGTTTCGATAGGAACTTTCTAAAGGCACTTGGACATTACTGTCCCTCAGCAACATTGTCAAAAGCAGACTGTTTAAACTGATGGCACTCAACTGCATCTCACTACCTCCAAATGTTGCTAAATTATCAGACTGCTTCTCTGACCTCCAGTACTGGACAAGCAGAAATTGCCTTCAATTAAATATTAGGAAGACTGAAGATATTACTTTCGATCCTCATTCTCGACTCTGATTCCTGGTTACGGGATCCGCCCCTCTCCCTGGTAACAGTCTCAGATTAAAGCAGTCTATTTATAACTTCAGTGTCCAATTTGACCCAGAGATGAACTTCTGACCACAATTCGTGTCATCACCAAGATCACCTATCTCCATCTTGAGAACACTGATGAACTTAACCTCTAGCATTTAGCTCATCTGTGGAAGTGTACAGTCATTTCATTGATTCCTCGCCATGAGTCCAAAAGAAGAAAATGTCATCGATGTATCTGGTGTATAGTGAAGGTTGGAGATCCTGTGCAGCAAAGAAGTCTTGCTCAAACTTGTGCATGAAAATGTTGGTGTATTGGGTGCCAATTTGGCCCCATGGCTGTTCCATGTTTGTAAAATCTTCTCACTGTTCTGTTTTCATGCCATCACTTTGATAATTTGTTATGATCTCTCTACCTTAATTAGTTTGTACAGTTTTGGATTACTTGTTACTTTGGTTAGACCCCTCATCATGTGACTCTTACACCCATCATGTTATTCCAGCACCATCTTATTTTTGACTTTTCGTAATTATATGTCTGCCTTATTAATCAGATCATAGGTCATCCCTTCACTTGTTATTCAGCTGTTGACATTTTACTCACACCATCTGACACTCTTGATCACCTACAGAGACTTATTATTCAGCCTGTTGACACTCTACTCACACCATGTGTATTATCTTTGACACTCTTAATTACCTGATAATGATCTCTCTGCCTATAAATTCTGTGCCTGTGTGCTCCCCTCTACTTCACCTGGAGGAGCAGTGCTCTGAAAGCT
This sequence comes from Ginglymostoma cirratum, assembly GCA_024137785.1. Lineage (NCBI taxonomy): Eukaryota > Metazoa > Chordata > Chondrichthyes > Orectolobiformes > Ginglymostomatidae > Ginglymostoma > Ginglymostoma cirratum. The sequence goes on along the minus strand of JAHRHZ010000049.1, from coordinate 625,850 downwards.
TGTAATTTCAAATAAACCTGTTGGACAAAACCTGATGTTGTGTGACTTCTGACTTAGCTCATCTGTTGGTGAAACCCCTGTTGATACCTATACTACATTCCTATTTGACTATTTCAATGCACACCTTGTTGGTCTCCCACATTTTAACCCCAGTAAACTTGGTCAAAGTTCTGCAACTTGTCCTCACTCGTACCAGGCCCCATCTTCAATGACCTACAATCAAGCGACATCTTGACTTTAAGATTCTCATTGTTTTTGAATCTCTCCATTTTGATCCCTCCTATTTTTATAATTTCCGACAGCCTCACAACCCTCCACTTATTGAATTCTGGTTTCTTGAGCTTCCCCAATTGTAAATCACACCCTTCAGCTGCTCAGGCTGCAAATGCTTGAATTCCCTCCCTGTACCTCTCTGCTTCTGGATCTATCTTGCTTTCCTTCTTTTAGACATTTCATAAAATTTATTTTTTAATTAAACTTTTGATCATCTGATAATGTCTCCTTCTGTGGTCACTGTAATATTTTCTTTTATGATACTCCTGTGAAGCAGCTTGCTTTTGAAAAAAAAATTGAAAAATGTGCTTCTATCTAATTGGTTGTTCTGTCTATTACTTTTTCTCTGGGTTATGAGGGAAACCTATTGAGTGGCACTAAATTGATTAGCACTTTCTCAGGACTGGCACAAGTACAATGGGCCCAATGGCCTCCTTCTATACTGCATGGTTCTGTAAAGCACTGTTTTGATTGTGAATGGTACAGACATCTGATCTACACAACTCATTCCTTGCTCTGGGATTGACAGCAACAACTGGTGGATCAGCTGCAAAGATATTGCAGGAGCATTCATGGTTCCTGCTTATAGAAAGTAAAAAACTTTCAAATGCAGGTATTTGAAATTAATTTAAATTATGGATATTAAATGAAAATGGAATGAAATAAACTCAAACAAGAAGGATGGAAAAGCACAGGAGATCCACCAAAATGCAAAGAGGAGAAAATACTGATGATCATTTTGTGTCATACGAAGGATCTTGATCCAAAATGTTAGCCTGCCCTTTCTTCTCAGTGGTGTGGATTGAGCTGTTGTACACATGGAACATTTTCTATTTTTATAGAAAAATATTACATCATGCTATTTTCACCAATTCTTCTCCATTAAAACAAGTAAGTCAATTAAGACATTTTCCTGGGGCATTGTACAACTAAATACTATTACACTTCTCATCGCCATGGAATGTTCATGCCACACAGACTAAGTGGACGGCATACAGGCAGTCTGTAATTTCATTCTATAAACCTTGTTCTGTAGGAATATTTGACAAGATAAACAAGAGAATCCAGATGACTACATATCACATGGATGATGTTCAATCATACTGCAAGTGTTTCATAGGCCTGGAGAGCATTACAACCTCATGACTCATTCCAACTGCAGCAATTGCAACTATCATTGTAAAGTTTAACGGAAATCCCAAATCCATTATGGCTGGTGGTGCGAGAAAAGGGTGTCGGTTACTTTGTCACAATAAGATAAAGACATCACTGGGGAAGGCAAAACTTGTGTGAAGATAATTTGCAGGATTGAAAGCAGCAATGACAAAAGGTTCTCTTTCCCAGTATCATCATGAGAAGGATTTTGTTATAACAGGCAGGTAATAAACAGGAAGACCCAAAGGCATACACTGAAACATTTTATATTTTCAATTACATTGCAATTAACTTCTTATCTGGCATGTGTGTAACCCAAATATGTCAACAGTGCATGAATTATCTTAATTATTTGTTCCTTTGTGGGCACATATTACGAAAACTCACTTTCAGAATTAGGAGTTTGTTCTTTTCGAAAATCAGATGAAAAAATATCTTATTTCATGTGGCTTCCAATACAATCAGAATCATGATCAGAATGACACACTCACCATCTCGAGCACTTCACTGTCAATCACAGCATTCAATCATCAACTGTTTTTCACGCCTGTGCTCACAATATGACTGATGAAAAATCTTCAAACCTTTTCAGCTGTACCCAACTTACACTTTGCAGCAAATAAATAGCTGCTTCGGGGTTTCATTGCAGTATATGGTACTGTGAGGAGATCCCAAGACTAATTGCAAATAGGGTCTACACCACCTCAATACCAGTTGCATAAACTCTTACTCAGCTGCTGCGATGTTGTGAAGGTGACTCAGAAAGCTGATTTTGGGGTGGGGTACGAGTGAGGGGATATGTTTGAATAGGAAGTGGTTTCATTCAATCTCATCTTCTGCTACCAAATATATGAAGAGCATTGATATCAATCATAGAATCCTTGTAGTGAGCAAAGAGGCCATTCATTCCATCCAGTTCACACTGACCCTCCGAAGAGCATCCCATCCAGCTGCATCCCCCTACCGTATCCCTGCATTTCTCTTGGCTAATCCACCTGATTTACACATGCCTGGACACTTACAGATGTACCATAGAAAGCATTCTATCCGGTTGCATAACAGCTTGGTATGGCAACTGCTCTGCCCAGGACCGTAAGAGACTACAAAAAGTTGTGTGCTCAGCCCAGACCATCACGGAAGCCAACCTCCCTTCCGTGGATTCCATTTACACTTCTCGTTGCCGCAGAAAGGTTGCCAATAATCATCAAAGACCCCTTCCATCCCGGTAATGCTCTCTTCCCACCTCTTCGGTCAGGCAGAAGATACAGAAGCTTGAACACATGGACCAACAGGTTCAAGAACAGTTTCTTGCTTGCTTTTATTAGACTGCTGAATGGACCTCTCTACCTTCAAGTAACATGGATCTTGCTTTTGTGCACCTCCTGTGCAGCTGTAACCTTGTATGCCCCGCTTTGTCCAAGCACTCTACGATCTGTATGTCCTTGTTTGTTATGATCTGCCTGTACTGCTCGCAAAACAAAGCTTTTCACTATACTTAGGTACATGTAACAACAATAAATCAAATCAAATCAATTTAGCTTGGCCAATCCACTTAACCTGCACATTTTTGGGCTATGGGAAGCAACCAGAGTACCTGGAAGAAACCCATACAGACACAGGGAGAATGTGCAAACTCCACACAGACAGTGGCCTGAGGCTAGAATTGAACCTGGCTCCCCTGTGCAGTGAGGCAGCAGTGCTAACACCAAGCCATCCCAATATCAGTTCTTCAAAGGTTTTAATCCAGATCATCTCAGGTTTGCTGTAGAATAAGCAATGGCAACAAAAAGGCAAAGAGGAGAAACTCAAAGGAGAAGTTTTGTTTTGACAGTATGTTGTCATCTGAAAGTTAATCAGGCAAATATTCACAAACCATCATGGAGGAATAGGACTATTACGGTTAATTTCCTTTTTAAGAATATTTTACTGTAAATTCTGCCCCTATTAATGACAAATGAATGTTCTTGAACCTGTCCTAAGTTTTCAGTGCGATCTTGCCAAATTCTGCAAGAATGCAGCACCTTGCTGTTTTGTTTATTGATTATATACATCAAACAACATTCATTTTAGATCAGTCATAGATGCTTTCAAGATCTGCACTGAAATTCTTATTTTGTCCTGGAGCACAATACAATATCCACCACATTTTCTTTATATCCAGTAATCGCTCCAATATCGTCTGGAGAAATATGTAAGAGCCAGGCAGTCATTTGAACTTATTTCACATTTCTTTAATTGTTTAAACTGTTGCTCTGTTTAAGAAAACATTGGCCTGGATTTTCCAATGACCAGACAGTCATTATTCCAGTGTTTGTGGGAGTTATGCCTGGACGCCCTGCGCAATCCCCAGGATAGCACACTCCAAAGGAATTTATTGGAAAATTACATCGGAGAATTCTTCTTTGTGAGGATCCCTCCATAAGTCTCTATTTACATCTGAGGCTACAGTTGGTTCCAGTGAAATTATGTAAAATAGTTACTCGGAGAAAGTTAGGCTTGTTAGATGCATGGTCTAACTCCTGAAGGGTAGCCTTTCTTGGAAAATGCTGTACACCATTTTCCATACACTGGTATTTGTTTTGATAAAAATATCACACCCACACAATACAAACTTATGGTTTGAGCCAACACACATACATAAGTAAGTCTAACAGTGGTTGTATTTCCTAAAATGACTTAAAGATGTAGCTCATTCCCTTACTTAACAGATGCAATACATGTCAAAAGTAGGCCTAGCAGTAGGCTGGCTCCCTATGCGTATCCCCGTTTATGCTGTGTGAAATGGATGGTTTCTGTGCAATACAATTATTAAAGTAAATATGTAATTACAGATATAATAACCAATGTGGAAGTACTTTTGAAAGTAGAAACACATCTGTCTTTAAAAAAAGATTTACCATACTGAATGCACATTTTTTTTGCCCTTGTGAGGTATCTGCATATCATCCTACAATTGAGTGTTCTTTTCTCCTTGTTGGTGGGAAGAAACTTGGCAGCAACTTGTACTTAACTTTTGAACCAAGCAAGATTATGGGTTACAGATCTACAACCTCTGTTCTCATCTGTTCGCTGTCCCTCAATTCAAGGATGACATCACTCAGGTCCTGTGTTCCTGCTATGAGGAATCTTCTTACAGACACAGTGTGCCTTTAGATCTTCCAGAAGAGCTTCTGATATTCTGCTCATTGGCACCAGTGAAATTCAGGAAGTGTCTTTAGAACAATACCAGGAACTTTACATTGCATTCAGTGATGTGTCAAAGTATTTGCTTTAGTCAATTGCGAGGTTCTGTGAATTGCTCTTCAGAGCTCATTCCGATCCTGTAGCTGCATTCTCACGATGTCACTGCAACTGACTCAAGTTAATATCTACATCAGAAGCTTCTAAATTAGGACAGGTGTCAAGCAAAGCTCTGCAATAATTCCCATACTTTTTACCAGACAGTCATCATTCAAATTATCAAGGACCAACTGCCCTCTAGTGCGATTATTAAAAACTGCCTTGATGGGAAACTCTGAGCTCAATCACTTGTGTGCCATCATAAGTGTACATGACCTGCTGTGGGTGGATGATGGCAGTAGTGTTGCTCACCCTGCTCTGGATTTGCAAGTCGCAACCAACCTTTCTAGTCATGCATACAAGAGACTCAGTGCATCCATGAATATTTCCAAAACAATATGCAAGCCAACAACTTCCTGGAAGATAGATGTAGGGAAATCACGAGTGGAAATGCAATCAAACCCATTCACCTTATCATGGCGACATGGAGATTTACACATAGAAAAGGGAACTATTCAACCCTTCTGTCTGTGCTGGCTCTTTTCTAGAATACTCAAAAATTAAACCCATTATTGTCTGATTTCCATCTTTTTTCCTTGAAAAACTTGTCTTTATAAAATGCAATGTCTTCTCTCTCTCATTCGTTGTGCCAAAGCTTTCCAATGCTTTAACATCCTCTTGCAGAAAAACATTTCTCCCCCATCAATGTTTTAATGATGAAACTTCAGCACTGGTTCCCCAATCAGATGGTATAATGTCTCCCTGAATGCTTAATAAACTGCTTTTAATTACTTTCAAAACCCAAATTAAATCTTCTCTAACTCTGGGAGAATATGTCTAATTATCTCAAGTATTTCCTCATAATTGTAGCTTCTCATCCTCAGTATCAACCCAGCGAATACCAAGGGGATTTTGTCAACGACTTTCACATTCTTCACATAATATTATCTGAAGTGTTGAAACCATGTTGCATTGTAGAGGTTTCTCATGATCTCTTTGATTTCAGTCTTATGCTGTTGACCTTTTACATGATGTTACCTACACCACACACACTCAATTTCAGGGAATTCTGTATTTGAATCCAACATTCATTCACATCTACAAGGTTCTTTTGTTTGAGCAAAAGGCCAGCAGACACAATGGGCCAAATATACTTTCTGTGCTGTAAATGTATTTGATTTGATATTTATTTGGACCTTATAAATTAAATCATGCAGGATAATCTATATCCATAAACTATCCCCAAAAGGTGGTTTACATTAAAGTGTCTTAAATGGCCACTTATTTGTATTCTTGCCAGTACCTTTGTGTTTCTCTGTTTCCCACAAATGTCTTTAGAGTCCTGGTTGTCATAGCCTCAATTACATGTACCTCAGAATGGTGCAGGTTGAGAAATATCATGATTCTATCATGTAGGGACTGACAGTTTGACAGATTGTTTACAATGCCACACAGCACACCCTACTGGTACATCTAGATATTACAGAAAGTGATTACCTGAGGAAATCATTCCATTTGGTAGTAAATGTCCCATAACTTGCTTATAGCCTTGGTTCTTCACCCAGAATGAAAGCCTAGACATGCTATTCAGTGCCTACTTTCATACATCTGCGTGCCTGTGCTTTGCCTCAATTCATATTGGGATAAGAACTAAGTCAAAAAAGTGCAGTCCCAAACTTCAGCATTCTCTTATTGGCATTCCATAATTTATTCTAGAATGACAAGTTTACCATTCAAAAAATGCCTGAAATTCAGAAAGAGCCACAAAAAAACTTTGAAAAATGTTATTTCCTTGAATTGCTGCAAGAATCAACTGGGGCTGCTTGAGTTTCTGATGTGTGCATTGAAAAAGCCAATGAATTCCGTGAGGAATGGATTCAAAAGAGAACATGAAGCTTTTCCCAAAAAATGAAGTAAAAAGCTTTATTGCAACATCAATGCAAAGAAAACACTAATGCAAAACACCTAGGTCAGACTTTCCTAAATTTCTGACATACTGCCCGTACGTTTTTCCCAGAATAATCAAACACAAGAAGTACGGAAACACTTAAACTACTACATTTGGGTAAATTGTAAAACAATACAATAGTAACACTTGATTGAGAACAGAGCAGCTCATTAGCTCATGAGTGACACTTCCACTATGGGCCCCAGACATTGAAAACAGCTTTGTCTGGTGTTAGCTGGTTATATTCCCATGGAGAATGCAGATATCCTCCGAGTCTTCCTCTCACATCCCTGTGAAGGTCATTTAAAAAATTACTATTGCCTGTCAATAGCTCACCAAGATAGTTCACTAATCTCTGCAAAAGTTCCCAAAGATATAGGAAACAAAATCTTATTACCCTAATACATGCAGTGTATGTAAAATATAATTAAATTTAATATAATTCCATGATGAAATACAGTCCCTGATCCACTGCTGCGCATGACAAGATAATTTCCACAATAATTTTCTCAACTACAAGACCCTAATTTCCATATGGAACACATTTCAGACTACTTATGAGCATATTTATGCACTGTTAAATTAGAAAATTACATAATAAACACCATAAAGATCAGAACAGCTTTTCTTTATAATAATTCATTTAGCATTGAAAGTAACAGGAACAGTTTAGAGGGTTATGTCATGAGTCTATGACTCTATAATCGTCCCAAGTTTCTTCACAGGAGCACAGAAAGACAAAAGTTACTAATGAACCGAATAAATGACGACTAGAACAGCCAACGTGGTCAATGAGGTAATTTTCAAGAAGGATGTTGAAGAGAGAAAGAGTTGGAGAGGGTTGGGTCAGAAATTCTAAAGATTTAGTGGCTAAACCACCAATGGCAACCTTGATGAAATGCAGGGGGATGCACAAGAGGCTAGAGTTAGAGGAACACAAATTCTGGAAGGATAGTAAGACTGAAGAAGCTAAGAGAAGGGAGGCGCTGAGGCGTCGGTGAATGTGCAATTAATGTAGATTGGCATATGGTTGACTGGTGAACAGAGTCGGCATTTGCTTGAATGTGGGCAGTATAGTATTGGATGAGCACTAGTTTGTAGGGTGCGGGGAAAATGGAGAGCAGCAGCGTGGCAGAGTGTTTCAGCAAAGATAAGCTGGGGTACAGTCACTTTTCACAGTGAGATACACTAACAGAGAAACCTCTGAATGAGCAAGGCAACTCAGGCATAATTCCTGAACATGTGTTTAGCTGTGCATGTGCAGTCACTAGAAACTGTTGCTAAAGTTACTTGTTAATAACAAGAAGAACCAATAGCCTCATCATTATTTGCACTACAAATCCGAGACTTTATATTTTTGGTCTTTTGTTTGAATTCTTTTCCTCCTGAATTTTAATGAACTGAACAAGAGGTATAATTTCTTGTGGCTTTATATGGCAGATTGCACACACATTGAGATTCTCAGGTAGAGGGAAAGAGCCAAAGTTATCGATTGGCAGAGGGGTTGGGTTCATCCGAAAGAGGATGTGTCAGGAAACTTATTCTGTTCTGCATTCAGACAACACTTGCTTGCTGGGTGACTGTAAGGTACCATGCACACAACATACAAGTTTTCCCCTTTAAGAGATTGACCAAGAAAAGAATGAAAGACACCACCCATTCAGTACAGCATGCATTATAAAGAGAACACTGCTAATAAATCAGAAAAGCTGACTTAACAACAGTTATCTACATCAGGTCGTACTTGACATTCTCCATCACAACTAAACAAAGAACAAAGAAAATTACAGCACAGGAACAGGCTCTTTGGCCCTCCAAGCCTGCACTGATCCAGATCCTCTATCTAAACCTGTCGCCTATTTTCCAAGGATCTGTGTCCCTCTGCTCCCTGCCCATTCATGGATCTGTCCAGATACATCTTAAATGACGCTATCATGCCCACCTCTACCACCTCCGCTGGCAACACGTTCCAGGCACCCACCACCCTCTGCGTAAAGAACTTTCCACGCCTATCTCCCTTAAACTTTTCCCCTCTCACCTTGAAATTGTAACCCCTAGTAATTGAGTCCCCCACACTGGGAAAAAGCTTCTTGCTATCCACCCTGTCTATACCTCTCATGATTTTGTAGACCTCAATCAGGTCCCCCCTCAACCTCCGTCTTTCTAATGCAAATAATCCTAATCTACTCAGCCTCTATTCATAGCTAGCGCCCTCCATACCAGGCAACATCCTGGTGAACCTCCTCTGTACCCTCTCCAAAGCATCCACATCCTTTTGGTAATATGGCGACCAGAACTGTACGCAGTATTCCAAATGTGGTCGAACCAAAGTCCCATACAACTGTAACATGACCTGCCAACTCTTGTAGTGAATACCCCGTGCGATGAATGAAAGCATGCCGCATGCCTTCTTGACCACTGTATTGACCTGCGTTGCCACTTTCAGGGTACAATGGACCTGAACACCCAGATCTCCCTGTGCATCAATTTTCCCCAGGGCTTTTCCATTTACTGTATAGTTCGCTTTTGAATTGGATCTTCCAAAATGCATCACCTCGCATTTGCCTGGATTGAACTCCATTTGCCATTTCTCCGCCCAACTTTCCAACCTATCTATATTCTGCTGCATTCTCCGACAGTCCCCTTCACTATCTGCTACACCACCAATCTTAGTGTCATCTGCAAACTTGCTAATCAGACCATCGGACCTTCCTCCAGATCATTTATGTATATCACAAACAACAGTGGTCCCAACACGGATCCCTGTGGAACACCACTGGTCACAGTTCTCCATTTTGAGAAACTCCCTTCCGCTACAACTCCCTGTCTCCTGTTGCTCAGCCAGTTCTCTATCCATCTAGGTAGTACACCCTGGACCCATACGACTTCACTTTCTCCATCAGCTCTCCATGGGGAACCTTATCAAACGCCTTACTGAAGTCCATGTATATGTCATCCACAGCCCTTCCCTCAACTATCAACTTTGTCACTTCCTCAAAGAAGTCTATCAAGTTGGTTAGACATGACCTTCCCTGCACAAAACCATGCTGCCTATCACTAATAAGCCCATTTTCTTTCAATTGTAAATAGATTTTATCCCTCAGTATCTTCTCCAGCAACCTCCTCACCACTGATGTCAGGCTCACTGGTCTATAATTACCTGGATTATCCTTGCTACCCTTTTTAAACAAGGGGACAACATTAGCTATTCTCCAGTCCTCCAGAACCTCACCCGCGCTCAAGGATGCTGCAAAGACATCTGTTAAGGCCCCAGCTATTTCCTCTCTTGCTTCCCTCAGTAATCTGGGATAGATCCCATCTGGACCTGGGGACTTGTCCACCCTAAAGCCTTTTAGAACACCTAACACTTTCCCCCTCCTTATGCCGACTTGACCTAGAGTAATCAAACATCCATCCCTAACCACAACATCCGTCATGTCCCTCTCCTCAGTGAATACCCATGCAAAGTACTCATTAAGAATCTCACTCATTTTCTGACTCCTCGCATAACTTCCCTCCTTTGTCCTTGAGTGGGCCAACCCTTTCTCTAGTTATCACACTGCCCACCACTATCATCCGGAATAGTCAATAACATCATTGATGAAAGGTGAAGAAAACTTTACATAGTACTGAATAAAAACTGAAAGAACTGCAGACGCTGTAAATCAGAAACAAAAACAGAAATAGCTGGAAAATCTCAGTAGGTCTGGCAGCACCTGTGAAGAGAAGTCAGAGTTAATGTTTCAGGTCTGGTGACCCTTTCTCAGAACAAGAAAGAGTCACCGGACCTGAAACATTAACTCTGATTTTTCCTCACAGATGCTGCCAGACCTGTTAAACTTTCCCAGCTATTTCTGTCTTTGTTCCACATAGTTCTAGCTGAGCTCTGAGCAATACTTGTTTTGAAAAAAGCACAGTTTCTTTAGGTTCATCGATCAACTAAACTAAAAAACTAAAATAAAACTGAAACGTGTTGATTCGTTATTAGGACCGTTTAATCATACTTGTCAAAATAAAAATGAAACTCTGAACGTTGCATACATGCAAGCACCTTTTTCCAATACTTCCCCATCCCCTTCATTACTGTCCTTCAGTGAGAAATCAATCTTCTGCAGTCTATCTGTAATTATTCTGTCTAAATTACCAGTTTTAATATTTACATAACAGGACAAAGATCCATTATATCATGCTAACACACGAGTAAGTTTGCTGTTAATCACCACTCATTAAATCATGTATCAGATCCTGTGTCCAGCACGACAGCAATTTACCACATATCTGGACTATTAGGTCACCAGCTTTTATTTCCTCAGTACTGCCCATCTTTAAGTCAAACTCACTAAACCAACATGGAGACCCTTAATTTTTGTTTCTTTCAAACTTATTTTTGATTCGACCATCATTCCTTACCTGAGGGTAACCTGGTTAAGCCTTCAGGTATCTACCATAAAGCTCAGAAATTAATTCTCCACAAACTTCAATATATTTTGGAAAAAGCAAAAAGCTTCACGAATCCTCACAAAATTAGAACATGCAACCTTTAGTTTAAATCATGAACTTAGCAATGAATTTTGGAAATTCTGCAAACTTCAGATGCTCAGAAGTCAAATATCTGGTTGGTAAACTTTGTCAACCATGTGGGGACAAAGTATCCAACCAAAGCTGAGAGTTTTGAAACAGACAGCAGAGATTTAAGGGAATAATATGATGAAAGACAATTCATTATTTAGATTTAAAGATGCTACTGTAAAGTAGGGGTGCCCATGGGCAACATACCAGAACATTTCATACGACCTAATGTCTACATTACTAATAAATGAATTTGCAGCATATTCATGAGGTTCCCATTGTTAATAACTACATAACCCTACACAAGAAGGATCATCGACCAGAAAAAAAGATGCAAAGTGGAAGTTTATTGGTTTTGATTTTTTTGATATATTTTATCCGAAACCTGAGTTTCCACCTTCCAGGAAGGTGGAAGTGGACAATTTTACAAGAAGCAGCTCTTCCAATCAGAGGCCCTTTCTCTCCCATAAGTGTTAACTGAGAAGCATATCAGCAGCAAATGTGGGAGAGAGCCAGTCTGTGATTGGATCAGCCTGAGGCCTGGAGGCAAGGTGGGGCATCTGTGATTGGGTCTCAGAGCAGGAGGCTTTCACAGAGACATTGACTTGGGGAAGGAGAAGGAGATGAGAGTCATACCACAGGGTGAAGGTAATGAGAGCCTGGGTCACTCCCACTAATTTGTTTTTCATTCCATGTTTTTAAAAAAAAAATGCCTTTTACCAAAGTTTCTCTTGAAAACAAAACTTGGCCACTTTCATCCAATATGGAATTTTTGTTGGTGAGGTAATAATGCTGGTGGCATTGTTTGGAGCACAAATCCACATGAATTATTTTCTTGAAGCTAAAGGGGGCAGAGTAACACAGAGTCAGAGGTTAAGAGAGGGGTGCTAGTATAAAGCGGTGGGAAGAAATGAGAAGAGGGAAAGAGACAAGAGTGTGGGAGTGGGAGAGGGGGGTATGTGGGTGTGACAGAGAGAGAGAAAGGATGGAATCCCAGACTGAAAGTCAATGTACTTCCAACTTCCAACTTCCATGTAAATTCTGCTAAGGCCAGCTCAGAGGAAACCTAACCCCTTAGCTCAGCCCTAGTCACCACTCCCTTCCTGATGAAGAAGAATTGGGGCTGATTCTGTTTTTATCTCTGTTGCTCCACTTCTAATCAAAGAGACCAAAAAACTTACTTTATTATGACGCTTAGCTCTGCTGCATGTTTTAATGGTCCTTTGCATTAATTACCCATTAAAATGATCAATTATTGAATTATTTTCGACAAAGTTCATGTTTACTGGTGTGGCAACCCTCTCTCACTGAAATGTGCTTTCCTGCCCCCAAGGAAGGAGAAACTTGAAATGTGTACACATCCCCAGTGTGAAAATGTTGGCCATTCCTCCTGCAGTTTCTGTTTAAAAGAATTCTTTTCAGCATTACAAATTGCATTACTGTGGTAGAAACTATGGTTTTCTTTTCCCTACCACAAAGCATTGACTGGTATGTTGTAATTGTTTCGAACTTCTTGCATCTGCTAACCATGTCTTTCAGGATTGGTCATCCTTCATAGCAATTATACATTTCTCATTTACAACTTGTGACCCATTTATTTTGCATTCCATTTATTTTCCTACTGAAATACTGCACAGATGCCTGTATTCTGTCACCAACTCACCCTTTGTTTACATGTGCACAGTATGCTGGCTGCAACCAGCCAGCTCAGAGTCTGTCCCTCAGAGTCTGAATCCCCTGTTTATACAATTTTTGTAAATCCCCTGTTTATATTTTTCCTTTTCTTTTTTTCCCTTTTTTTCCCTCCTCTTTATGTGCATGTGCAGGTGTGAGACACACTAAAAAATGCTAGGTTTCCAAATAACTTTATTAACATACCACCACCAGGAAAAACATTCATAGAATCCCTACAGTGTGGAAACAGGCCCCTCAGCCCAACAAGTCTACACTGGCCCTTGGAGCATCCCACCCACCTCATCTATACACCCCTGTATGCTATGGGCAATTTAGCACGGCCAATCCACCTAGCCTGCTCATCTTTGGCCTGTGGGAGGAAACCCACGCAGACACGGGGAGAATGTGCAAATTCCACACAGCCCGAGGGTGGAATTGAACCCGGGGCCCTGGCGCTGTGAGGCAGCAGTGCTAGCCACTGAGCCACTGTGCCACCCACTGTGACCTAAGAATCAGTATCAAGCAAAGACCCTGGGGGAAAGCCTACGTGAAAGAAAATAGTGAGGGGGTGGGATGGGGATCAAATCAAAATAGAGTTTGTGGGGGAAAGAAAGCACTCCACACCATGTGATGTCCTCCTCTCCCAAAAGGCATCAAGAGCGACTGTGCACACCGCGTGCTCCTTCTCCAGCGACAGCTGGGCGTGGATATTAGCCATGGAAGAGTGGCAGGCAGTCAGCCACAATGACCCCCTCCACGGCCCTCTGGCCAGGAATCCCCTGTTTATATTGTTCAGCCAGGGCTCCTGACTGTCTCAGGTTAACAGCCCCTTTCAAGGACCTCATTTCAATTAGATCTACCTGGTTCCAATCACCACACCTACCTTGGTAGTTCTGATCAGCTCGTGTTTGAATTTGAAACTTGTGTTGAAGAATTGCTGAGATAGGACTGTATGTTGACAAACTGTGATGCAAAATTTGACTCAGCAACTAAGATTTGGCTGGACATGAAGTTGTTTAATAAATTATAGCTATCTTTGAGTCTTCATGAAAATAATTCCCGTTTACAAGTAATCCTTAACTACCTCGTGGTCATTAAGATTTGAGAACTACATTCTGCAACAGATGTAAATGGTAGCGATGACAGCTCCCTATGAATATACGAAAATGTGGAAGTCGAAACAATTCTAGAAATTCAAGGCTCCCAATTGATAGTTTGAGTTAACTGACCATTTAAAACTTAAAATCTGATCAAAGGCCCCATTAGAAATAATCAAGACTCGCAAAATATTTGGATTAATGAGTCAGAGATAAAAGGTACTGCAGATGCTGGAGAATCCGAGATAACAAGCATGGGGCTGGATGAACACAGCAGGTCAAGCAGCATCATAGGAGCAGGAAAACTTGACGTTTCGGGCCTAAACCCTTCATCAGAAATGGGGGAGGGGAAGAGGGTTCTGAAATAAATAGGGAGAGAGGGGGAGGCGGATAGAGGATGGATAGAGGAGAGGATAGGTGGAGAGGAGGCAGACAAGTTGAAGAGGCGGGGATGGAGCCAGTAAAGGTGAGTGTAGGTAGAGGGGTAGGGAGGAGATAGGTCAGTCCAGGGAGGACGGACAGGTCAAGGGGGTGGGATGATGTTAGTAGATAGGAGATGGGGGTGTGGCTTGAGGTGAGAGGAAATTCTTTTCATAAATGGATATTACGTTTGTAAGGAATGAGAGTTTTACATGCAAAATGCTGAAACCAGTATTATTTCAATGGGCTTTGAAAAATTTGTTCAGAAACGAACAACTTGTGTAAAGGCCTCTTCTGGTTTTTATAAAAATGGGAGGAGGTACTGCTTTAAATCAAGGAAACTGAGTGAGGTGATGTTTGCAATTTTAAAAACTACTGGAACACATTGTGAGTTGTATGTACGATGTTGCCGAAGTCGAGCTGTGAGGGAGGATTACAGACAGAACGAGCGTGTGTGCGTGTTCAGGGCACTTTTGCCCAGAGACAGTCTTTTGATTAGCTTTTCAATTGGGGCCAATTGTTGTGAGCTCAACATCACAATGGCTCCTTGACTGGTTCCTGGGCAGATAGCTATAGCCTTAGATAAGGGTAATACAGTAGAAACATTCCCCCTAAGAAGGGAAAGCATCATCTTCGTCTCTCTCTCTCCTTACTGTGTGGAAAAGTCGAAGAAAATCCCTAAATAAATACCTATTCTCTGAAAACCTTCAGTTAAAAGACAAAAAAGCAAAATCTCATTCAGGGATGAGATTCTCAATCATTGAATGAGAATCGGTGATTCTGCACCTTGCATTGTTAGAAAACAGTTAGAAGGAATCCAAATAAATTGAAAGCAAACAGCTCATCAACGTTTGTGATCCATGCTGATGCCAGAATGGTTCTTCTCTAACTTTTTTAATCCCTTCCTTACACAAAATATTTGTCTCTTGTATTGTCTCTTTGTGTGTCTCTTTTGTATACATTTGAATTTTAAGGGTTAGAGTTTAGATTATAGAAATACGGATTAGCAATTCAATTTGTCTACATTTTGCCATTGGGTAGGAACAGTTTGATTACAGTAAATGGTTATTTTCTTGTTAATGAAAAAAAGCTGGTGTGCATATTTTTGAACCCGAATCAGACAGTTGGCTAAAATTGTGCAATTTTCTGGTTTAATCAAATCTTCACATTTGTGACGGCTCTGGAAATAAGGTTGCTTATTTTCAGCACACTACCCCAGTGAGTCAGGACATTCGGGGAATTATCTAACAGCCAGGTGAGATATAACAGGCACCCAGTGCAGACATAATGAAGGATTAATATCTTCATTACTGTTATATTGGAAAGTCTGGAACATTTTCTAAAGAATTACCAGCACCTGGGTCACAATAATTTCACTAAAACATGCCAAATTGCTGTTATAGTAGTTTTGTGGTGTAGAACATGTTCTTGTGCAGAAGCATGGAATTCTATGAACGACATTCCAGCATCTATTCTATTTTTGGACTGAACCCAACACGAACATTTACCAACAACAAAAAAATCTTAATGTGTATATTAAGGTTCTAAGATTGACAACCACATTATCATGAATTCCTGATCGTTGACAGCCAGCAATGTTTTAAACAATCTCTGTTTGAACAAAATGTCTTGTTTTAAAATCCATACTTCATCATATGGAACTATTAATTATTCAGATTTCTGATACATTATCAAAGAACAAAGAACAAAGAAAACTTACAGCCCAGGAACAGGCCCTTTGGCCCTCCAAGCCTGTGCCGATCCAAATCCACTGTCTAAACCTATCGCCCAATTCCTAAGGATCTGTATCCCTCTGCTCCCCACCTACTCATGCATTTGTCCAGACGCACCTTAAATGAATCTACCATGCCTGCCTCTACTACCTCTGCTGGCAACGCGTTCCAGGCACCTACAACCCTCTGTGTAAAGTACTTTCCGCGTGTATCCCTCTTAAACTTTTCTCCTCTCACCTTGAATGCGTGACCCCTCGTTATTGAATCCCTCACCCTGGGAAAAAGCTTATCTCTATCAACCCTGTCTATACCCTTCATGATTTTGAAGACCTCAATCAGGTCCCCCCTCAATCTCCTTTTTTCTAATGAAAACAATCCTAACCTACTCAACCTCTCTTCATAGCTAGCACCTTCCATACCAGGCAACATCCTCGTAAACCTTCTCTGTACCCTCTCCAAAGCTTCCACATACTTTTGGTAATGTGGCGACCAGAACTGTACACAGTATTCTAAATGCGGCCGAACCAAAGTCTTGTACAATTTTAACATGACCTGCCAGCTCTTACACTCAGTACCCCATCCGATGAAGGCAAGCATACCATGTGCCTTCTTGACCACTCTATCCACCTGTGCAGCCACCTTCAGGGTACAATGGACCTGAACTCCCAGATCTCTCTGCTCATCAACCGCAAAGCAAATGGCTCAAGTGGCCCTGCCATACCACTCTTCTAGCCTTTCTCCAGTTTTGCTGTGGAGAAGAGTAAAAGTTCCTTCCTCTAAAACCCTAATTAAGTATCCCACAGAATATCCTCTTTTGAAAAAACAAAAAAAATCTGTTATTCATCATTCCACAAATGCACTAAAGAGTCACAGTACTTAATTGGCTAAGGACAGATGGCCAGAAATAGCCTGATAGAATGTATGAGTTATGTATTTAGCTACACAACAGCCCAAATACATTGTGATACAATCAAGAGAGCTGCTTCTGATTAGATTCAGTACTTCAGAGCAGGCTAAAGATTGCTGTACAAGGTCATTACTGGGTTAATTCAGATAAAGAGAGCTGTTTATGAGTAGGAGCTCTGAGCAGTTAGCTTTTGCTACGCTCTATTTCATTTTTCAGCCTTTGGGACCAAATTTCTTGGCTCGCCTGTAAACTTGTTTTGCACGTCTTGGGGTTGGGTTTCCAGAAGCGATTTTGATAAGATGCTGCCATCAAAATGTCTGGCGAGCAGTCTGCGCTATTAAAACTACATGTATTGCAAATATGAAATTTAACAATTCTTTATTATCAACTGAGTTGTTGCTGTTGCATTATACCAAACATAGACTGAAAGCCATGTAACCTTTTCTAAGAACAAAACGTACACTCAATTGGCATTGCACAACAACTCAACATTTATTCAACTACAAGCAAAATTCCTACATTTCCTGCCAGTCTCTCCTGTCCTGTCCTGAAAGGTCACACACTTCCTCTAACAAGTGTGTTAACTGCTCCCAGGCCTTCATCAACATTGCTTTGAATCATTAACTAGGAAGCCCACATATCAACTCAGTTACTGCCTCCTTACAGAAGCACGGCTTTCGTCAGGAAATTTGACAGGCAGGAGGTTGAAAATAAATCTCCTCCCCTCCAGTGGTGTGTTTCAACAGGAGGATAGAACATTACTCCAAAAAATGTCCATGCATAACTCAGCATGATTATGAAAGTTTATGAAAGTTAACCAATTCATTACATTTCAAAGCATTTACCACTGTAGTCAAGGGAGTTCCAGTTTTCAAAGTTGCAATTCCATTCCACATTATCCCATCCAAGTAATAAAATCCCAAACTGCAAAACAGAATAAGCAGTAAATAGAAGTAGAAGAGTTGACTAAGTGAGATTTGACATGAATTTTGAAGAGGAAAGAAGTGCCAAGTTTTAAGGAGGTTGGTATAGGGGTCAAATCTGGATAGTTGGATGCTTAACACAAAATAGGTAATATCAAGAAAGGAACTGGGATCAATGCAAAGATATCTAGAAATGTACACTGTCAACTCAGTCTTTGAGACAGAAACGATGACAGCTTTCTGTGTGATTGGAGTTTATTAACTACTCAGTCTTACAACTCTTTCCATACACCAACCTCAACTTTTACACCTTTACATCTACTCAGTCAGCTAATTAAGCTACTAACACCCGTCCCCTGCTGAATTACTCACTGTATTAACAGCTTCCCATCTTTAAATAAAAGCTTTCAGAGACATACAAACAAAATTAATGAAATGTACACAGAAGAATTTGTTCCAATTCTACATCTTACTTTTGTTACTGGAATGTTGTGTTATAAAGTATATAAATTTTCTTCATATTCCATATAATGTAATAAACCTCCAGACACGAACTTTAATCACAAAGTGACCCAAATTAAAAAGTGATTTTTTTTCCCCCCATTTTTACAACTCCAAATAACACAAGGCATCACTCCTTGAGGATCTTCAATCATTTCTTGAACCGGGCACCTTTTTCATGAAACAGTCTGACAACTGGTCACTTGCACCAACCTACTTTTCTTTAGAAATCTCTTTGCTTTCTAACCTTTCCTTTATGCTAGCAAGATCAATCTTTTTCTCAGTATCATCCTTTGCCAATGAGTATGGTCCCAAAAAGAATGGTTACCCATAGGGCATTCTTTGGGCCAACTTCTATCGGATTTCCTTTAGAGGTCTGGATGAATACAGCCCCTGTATCTATAGCTTGTACGCACACTAATGTTTCAGCAGCCAAGATACCTCTAACTATCCTTTTTAATTTTTTGGCATTCCAGGCCAACCAACAACTTTCATTACATTTTCCACCAAGAATATGATAAAGCCTGCCATATTCGAATAATTATCCAGAAGACCGGTAGATGAAGTATTGCTGCAAAGGGCTCACTTCTTATCTTCTCAGTCACCTCCGGCTGGAAACTTGAGTGTGCATTTTCCTGAATTCAATCACTTTAATACTTTATCTGCCAATTAGATTTCCCCAGCAGTAGCATGTTCCATCATAGTACCCATTTCTGATCATTTGTAACCAGCATCAGGTCTACGCAGAGTGCACGGCCAGTTTATCTGTCCAATCAAACTCTTGTCTGTTTCTTCCGTGGATACAAAGTCTTCTTCTTGAGAGGGTCTGGCCTGATTTACCAGAATATGACAACACTTTCCAACCCCTCTGATACGGTTGATCAAAAGACACAGCTGGCTTATTCGGTTTAATGTCAAACCTTTTACCTTTCAAGACCCCTAAAGCCTAACTTCCAAGCTTGAATTCCCATTTTATTTTACCTATCATACGTTAGCTCAAATTTCATAGAACTTCTCCACAGAAAATCATTGATACACATCAAAAAGGCGCTTGCCAGTTTGTCTCTGGGATAGCAGTAAAATATTGCTGGATCTGTTGTATGCTGAATGTACCTTCATTGAATCATGAAGCCCATAAACACACTTGCTTTATTTCCATCGCTTCCCTTCTATATCATCTGCTTTTTTTGGGTGGTTTTAAAGACACTTGCCTTTGAAATTTTCCACCCTGCGACAATGTGGCTTTCACATCATTTAAGTTACACTCCCAGGAATATGTCGGTAAAAGAGTTAAGATAACCTCCAATGTTACTATCCCAGTAGTAGGAGAATCTACACTAACTTCACTAAGTTTTTCTTTGGAACCGCAAATTACTAGATTAACTTTAGCCTTATATTCCCATCAGGATGTACCTTTTCTGTGCACATCTGTATGATAAGGCTGGCTGACTTCTATCTGGTGCCTGAGTGAATACATCAAATACTTTCCAGCTAATCGGCCCTTTTTGTTTGTCATCCTTTATTAACTCACCTTCTAATTTTTCATAGAAAATAAAATATCTCAGTCATAAGAGGCTGTACTTCTTATGGTATTCCCAGCCTGTTCCATAGTCACTGTTATTGTCAAATAATGATGTCAACTTACCCTCCTATCTCATTCTGAACTACGACGACTACTACCAGCACTACAACAAGATCTTCAAGTCCTATGATCAGAATTCCTTTCTAAAGTTCACAATATTTCCAAGGGCCATGCTCACTTCCAGGTCCACTTACAAATTTTGTACAGGAGTCTAGAACAAGGCGGCATTACTCAAAAGTCCAGGATGTTACCTTAGGTCCAAGGTATTATTTTACTCAGAAGGGTTGTGAATCTTTGGAATTCTCTATCATAGAGCGCTGCGGAAGTTCAGTCTTTGAGTATGTTTAAGGTCAAAATAGACAGAATCCAGATTACCAACGGTTTCCAGGATTATGGGAATGGGGTGAGTAAAAGGCAATGAAATGTTCAATCAGCCATGATCATGTTGAATTCGATGGGCTGAATGGCCTAAGCTGTTCCTAGATGGTGAGAGGTTACAAAGTATAGATGCTTAAAAGGATCTGGGTGTCTTTGTCCATGACTCACTAAAAGCTAGCATGAACATGCAGAGAGCAGTTAGGAAGGCAAACAATATGTTGGCATTCACTTCAAAGCGATTTGAGTACAGAAGCAAAGATGTTCTGCTGCAGTTGTATAGATCCCTGACCTCCTTTGGGGATTATATACAGTTTGTACAGTGATTGGCACAAGGTCAGCTAGGTGGACCTCATAGAATGAGTTTCCTGATTGGTGCTGTTAATCTGGTCCAATCAGGGCGCCCTGACTGACAGATATAAACAGGATTGTCAGGGGTTCTGTTCACTCTAGGAGCTCACTCTGTGCTAGCTGTGACACTTTCATGTACTATGAATGTGTAAATAAAGAGTGACTTGATGATGGGATACCAGCCCTCTTGGAAGTATTTCAGTTTGGTCTCTTTATCAAAAGGAGGATATACTTGCTAGAGGAAATTCAATGGAATTTCACCGGATTAATTCTTGGGATGGTGTGATTGTCTCTTAAGGCGAAATTCAGAAAACTGGATATGTATTCTCTAGAGCTTTTTTAAGAATGAAAGGCTACCTCATTGAAATTTAGGGTTAACAAGCATGGGGCTGGATGAACACAGCAGGTCAAGCCCCATGCTTGTTATCTCGGATTCTCCAGCATCTGCAGTACCTTTTATCTCTCATTGAAATTTACACAGGTTGGTATAGATAGGATCTTCTTCCTGGCTGGTGACTCAAAATCAGGGATATAATCTCAGGGTTAAGGTAGTCCATTTAAAACAGAGATGATCAGGAATTTCTTCATTCAGAGACTGGTGAATTTGTGGAATTCTCCACCCCAGAAGACATGTGGAGAATGTTCAAGACCGAAATTGGTAAGTCTCTGGAGATTAACGACATCAAGGGATTATGGAGATAGTTCAGCAAATTGGCATTGAGACAGACCAGGCATGATCTAACTAAATGATATCAACTTGATGGGTTGAATAGCCTAATCCTGTTGCGTTTCTACAGACAAGCTCCGGGTTCAAGGTTCGGCCTTTGGGCTGTGTTGATTTGGTATTTTCAAATAGCTTCTTCAGGAGATGTTATTACACACTGCTGGACCAAGTGGGACTTGAACGGAGGCCACCTGGCTTGGAGGTAGAGTGCGATACCACTGCACCACTACAGTTCTGGTCTGTGCTGAGTTTGCTAATCTCACTCAGGGTGATTACCTGGGATTTGCAAGTGTCTTTAGCACAAAAGGAATCAAACAAGAATGGGCAGTGATTCTACGTTTCATCACTAACCACTTACTCATGCTGGAAATTATGCAGTATACAAATTGGATGAGGACTGGTGCAGACACTCAAATGATCAAATGAAGCCCCACAGGACAATATCCTGCCAGCATTAACTCAGCTTAGAAAGGAAAGATATTCACTTGGTGAGGTACCGCAGATATTTACACATTTACTCACACTCAATCAGCATCTTCAGGAGCAGACAAAATTTAGAAGAGAGACACAGCACCCTAACTTGAATTCTAATGCCCCTGAAATAAAACGTTAATCAGGGGGAATGTTGTTACTCACTACCCTTCAGTCATTTATCACCACAATTGCCTTCCTGTATCTACCCATAGTGGTGAACTAATTCCGGTAACAAAATGTAGAACTCTGTAATCACAGGTTAATCTCCATTTCCACAACATTAAAACTGATTTTGTTTTGTAAATTGGTGGTATTTCCGTTCTGTTAGGTTGATCCTTGAATTATATCCCCTCTCACAGATTTAGTCTCCAGTTGCTTGGGGATAGCCCATTAGAAATCAAAATTGCATTTAATACCAACACCAACTAAAATGTTTCCAATGTTTCTTCCTCTTCCCTCTCTCTTTCTGTTCCTTCATACCTACCCTCCAAAATTTTAGACCCTTTTCAAGTAATCCTTCCAAGTCCTCTTCTTCTCTAAATCATATTTAATTCCACCTACAACAGATTAAGTGAATGCAGTAAGTAGACCTTTTGCAGTGTAATTTTTTTTGCTTTTAAGGTGATTTATATGTTTTGTCAAGCTTCCCTGAACATTCTGTGACTGACAGTTTGGGCTGGAGGACTGTGTAACCTTCTACCAGTGTTGCTTTACTAATGGCCACTAGGAGGCACATAAGAGCAGCCAGATGACCTGACAGAGATAGTAGGAACTGCAGATGCTGGAGAATCTGAGGTAACAAGGTGTGGGGCTGGATGAACACAGCAGGCCAAGCAGCATCATAGGAGCAGGAAAGCTTGACATTTCGGGCCTAGACCCTTCATTTGCTTTTTAACTTCCCTAAAAGGCATCTATCTGTGACTAGTAGTTGCTCAATGCAATCAACATACAGATAGCACGGATCATAACATGTAAAAATATGGCTTTATTTCTGATCACCATAAATTATGCATTTTTACCTTTCATTAGGGTCAGACTCCGCAGCACCAAGATTTAAAATGGTGTTGTCACACGAGGAATTAATCCATTTTTGTACATGAAAGAGAAGTGCACGTCAAGGAGCAGAAAGTTAAAAGCTACTTCTGGAGTTAGCTGCCAAAATTCTCTGGCCTTCACCTGATTTTCCAACAGCAGGAAAGGTCGAGAGGGATATGGGCCAACTGCAGGCAAATGGGACCTGTTCACTTTAGGAAACCTTGCCAGCATGGATCAGTTGGGCTGAAGGGCCTGTTTCTTTGCTGTATGACTCTACAACTCTATGGCGTTAAAATTCAAAAAGAATAGGCAGAGTCTAAGAGAAGGCACAGCCAAGAAAAATTACAATCCTCATTCACACAATAGGCTAGAAGAGAAAGGTGCAGGAGCAGGCAATTTCTTAAGAAACATAGAATCACAGTGAAATAACTCCAGAGTGACTGGTATCTGTCACCGTTTATCTACATATGGAGAGTGTGTGACACTGATCCAGCTCCCTCAAAGCTAGCTCTAAGAGTGTCAGGAAGTCTGACATTCCTGTTCATATCTGTCAGCCAGGGCTCCCTGATTGGAACAAGTTCACAGCCCCAATCACAGAACTCATATTCCATGATGTCCATCTGGCTGTCTTCGTTATAATCACTACAGATACAATCCCTACAGTGCAGAAAGAGGTCATTCAGCCCGTCGAGTCTGCACTGACCCTCCCAAGAGCAAATGACCCAGACCCAGTCCCCACCCTATCGCTGTAATCCCGCATTTATCATAACTAAATCCACCTAGCTTGCACATCCTGGATACCATAGGGCAATTCAGCATGGGCAATCCACCCAACCTGCACATCTTTGGACCCCTCCAGCCTGTTCCTTCACTTAATAAGAACACAACTGATTTGACTGTAACCTCAACACTAATCCCCACCCCTGAAAATTGCTGCAAATTTCCAAATAAAAACCAAAAGAACTGCGGGTGCTGTAAATCAGAAATTTAGTTCCAACACTTGCTTGTGTTTCAGAGCCCAATTTTAAATATGAGGAAAAAGTGAAAATTGAAGGGGTTTTCCAGCACCATTACCTGTTTTTACTGATCCACTAACCGAAATAATTCTGGAAATTTATTACAGGAATTAGGCAAAATGTCTTTAAATGATCATAGGTTATTGTCCACCAGATGATGTTGGAATTCTCCTGTTTGCAAGATGTAGCCTATCACACGGATCCCTGAAGAGCATCCCAACCAGACCCATAGTCCGTAGCCTATCCCTGTAACCCTGCCTTTCCCACAGCTATTCCACCTAGCTTACACATCGCTGGACACAATGGGCAATTTAACATGGCCAATCCACCTAACCTGCACATCTTTGAACTGTGGGAGGAAACCCACGGAGACACAGGGAGAATGTGCAAACTCCACACAGACAGTCGCCTGAGGATGGAATCAAACACAGGTTTCCCGGCACTGGGAGGCTGCAGCGCTGACCACTGAGCCAACTGTGCTTCCCTGAGATCAGTTTCTTAAAGGATATGAGCTCAAAGATAACATGGTGGGTGGGCAAGCGGTGATTAAACTAAAGAGAGCTAGGTGATCAGAATTAGGGTACAGGAAGCTGGAGGTGATGAGTAACACTTAATGAGCAGCGTAAACATGGGAACAGCAGAGGCACCTCAATTAGACCGTGTCAATCCTGAACAGTACATCGACAGCTGGGGGAAGGTGCCGGAAGACTGGAGAGCTAATGTGGTGCCATTATTTAAAAAGGCTGTATGGAAATGTTACAGTACTATAGACCGGCAAGCCTTACGTCAGTAGTGGGTAGGTTGCTGAAGGGGATTCCGAGGGACAGGATTTACATGCATTTGGAAAGGCATGGACTGATTAGAGATAGTCAACCTGGCTTTGTGAATGGGAAATTGTGTCTCACTAACTTGTTTGAGTTTTTTGAAGAGGTGACAAACAAAAATCGATGAATGTAGAGAGATAGCCGTCTATTCGGACTTCGGTAAAGCATTCAACAAGGTTCTGTGTGGTAGACTGGTTAGTAAGGTTAGATCATATGGAATCTGGGGGAGATAACCAATTGGATACAAAACTGACTTAAAGGTAGGAGACAGAGGGTGTTGGTAGAGGGTTGTTTTTCAGGCAGGAGGCCTGTGACCAGTGGTGTGCTACAAGGATATGTGCTGGGTCCGCTGCTTTTCTTTTATATAAATGATTTAGACTTGAATATAGAAGGTATGGTTAATAAGATTGCAGATGACATCAAAATTGGTGGCGTTTTGGACAGTGAAGAAGCTTATCTCAGGACCTTAATCAGATGGGCAAATGGAATATAATTTAGATAAATGTGAAGTGTTGCATTTTGGTATAGCAAACCAAGGCAAGACTTCTACAATTAATGGTAAGACCCTGGGAATGTTGCTGAATAAAGAGACCTTGAAATGCAGGTTCATAGTTCCTTGAAAGTGGAGTTGCAGGTACACAGGGTAGTGAAGAAGGTGTTTTGCATGTTTGCCTTCATTGGTGAGAACATTGAGTATTAGAGTTGGGATATCACATTGTGGCTTTACAGGACATTGGTGAGGCCAGATTTAGAATTCTGCATACAATTCTGGTCACTCTTTGATAAGGAGAATGTTGTTAAACTTGAGAGGGTGCAGAAAAGATTTACAAGCATGTTGCCAGGACTGGAGGTTTGAGTTATGGGGAGAGGCTGAATAGATTGGGGCTATTTCCCCCGGAGCGTCGGACACTAAGGTGTGACCTTGTTGAGGTTTATAAAATCATGAGGAGCATGGATAGGGTGAATAGTTTTTTCCCCAGGACAGGGAAGTCCAAAACTAGAGGGCATAGTTTTAAGGGAAGGGGGAAAAGATTTAAAAAGGACATGAGGGGCAACATTTTCACACAGAGGGTGGTGCGTGTGTGGAACAAGCTGGCAGAGGAAGTGGTGGAGGCTGATACAATTACAATATTTAACAGGCATCTGGATGGGTATATGAATAGGATGGGTTTAGAGGGATATGGGCCAAATGCTGGCAAACGGTACTAGGTCAGATTGGGACGTCAGGTCAGCGCGGATGAGTTGAACCAAAGGATCTGTTTCAGTTCTGTACAACTCTATGACTCTATAACAGTTCCGCAGCACGTGGTGTACTCTGGGCATGGATAAACCATTGCCCATGGGTCACATTGAGCTGTACTGCGAGGCCATCCACTGGGTCCATGAAATATCCTTGAATCAAAGAATCTGAAAAGGGAAGGAACTCCGATTACCTGCTTTTATCTGGATAATTAATGACATCAACAGGTAATTCAAAATAAATGAAGCAGTGGCTGGAGGGTTAGCTTATGATTGCTGATCGAATCCAACTAATTAACTAACCTAAGAAGGATTGTTCATACAATGAATGTCACAACAATTTTTCATGGTGGCCATTATAAATGGAATTCATTTTATGTAGATGGATATAGAAAGTTGACCAAAGTTTGTTAAATAACCCTGCAGTCCAAATACTTGCCCACCTCCCTCCAACACAGTCCTTTTGCACGCCCACCCCAACACATGTACACATATATGAATTGCAACAGTGAAGTTGTAGACATGCTTGCCGAGCCAGTGTGTTTGGTCACAAGTGTTTCATCACCCTGCTAGGTAATATCATCAGTGTGCCTCTAGTGAAGCGCTGGTGTTCAGTCCCGCTTGTCATTTATATGCCTCGGTTTCCTGCGGTGGTCGGTATTACATCCGGTTTTGCTTATCAGTGGTTTGTACACACGGTCTAATTCAATGTGTTTGTTGATGGAGTTCCGTTTGGAATACCAGGCCTCCAGGAATTCCCTATCCTCTCCTCTATCCATCTTCTATCCGCCTCCCCCTCTCTCCCTATTTATTTCAGAACCCTCTTCCCCCCGCCATTTCTGATGAAGGGTCTAGGCCCGAAACGTCAAGCTTTCCTGCTCCTATGATGCTGCTTGGCCTGCTGTGTTCATCCAGCTCCATACCTTGTTATCTCGGATTCCCTGGCGTGTCTCTGTTTGGCTTGTGCGATTATGGATGTGTTGTCCCATTCGAATTTGTGTCCCTCGTTGTCCGTGTGTAGCGAGACAAGTGAGAATTGATTGTGTCTCTCGGTGGCTGGTTGGTGTTCATGCATCCATATTGTCAGGTTTCTTCCGGTTTGGCCTATGTAGTGTTTCTCACAGTCCTCGTTAGGTATTTTGTATATTACCCCAGTTTTGGGGTGTGGGATTCTTTATATGAACATACGATACACAAACACCAAATAGTCACCAAGAGACACGACCAATTCTCACTTGTCTCACTACACACGGACACTGAGAAACAAAACCGAAAGTAATACCGACCACCCAAGCAAACTGAGGCATATAAATAACAAGCGGGACAGAACACCAACACTTCACTGGAGGTGTACTGACTATGTTACCTAGCAGGGTGATGAAATGTTTGCAACCAAACCCCCGGCTCAGTGACCATGTCTACAACTTCATCCACAACCCGAGCTACAAATCTTCTCGAAAACTTTAAATTGGAATAATATTGCCAGGAGATGATAGAAAGGAACCTTCTGCCTTATTGGGTGGCGAAATTGGCTGGGTGTCTTTCAGGAAATAAGGGAACTACTCAAAAAAGAGGTTACACATGTTAAATAGTTTAAACTGATTATTATAAATATCATTTGCATGCTTTATCTTCTTTGTTTTCTATTCTCACAAAGTGAGCAAACTAAAATGACATATTTTCACTGGTACTGAGCTCTAATCTGTGGAATTAGTAAGGGATTAAATTTTAGACACACTTAATCAGGAAATTCTTAACAACCATGCCCTTCCCATTGCTCAGTAGGATCAGCTGGCTGTGTGTTTTTTTTAGGGATACAGGGGAAATTGTGCAAAATATCATTTCACTTTTTATGCAGATAAACACTGAACAGTTGCATTATTTGCAACTCTTTGTGCTCACAGTCCTTCCTGTCGACACTCGTGAGGAATCTCATTAAACCAACAGATCTTAAGTGTAAGATCCTACATTAAGAAACATCATGAGGAAGTGCTGAACAATTTTCTTTCATTTAATAGGGATCAAAAAGCAGAGCATACTTTTAGCACAAAGGTGACAGAAAAATGGGTATTAAAATGAATGCATCACTTTTTTTGCTGTATTATCTTCAACAAAACAGGCTTTAGTCACAATTAGGTAAATTAGGAATTGTCAATTCACATGACATTACTTTTATATTGGAACGCAAAGGTTGAAGGATGAAGGAAAGACTAATTGTGTCAAAAAGCCTTAAGAAAAAATAACTTACATCTGGCCTACACAACAAGCATCCAGGGATGAGAGAAAAGGTCGGTTTTTCTAAAAAAAAAATGTTCCTGGGATGTGGGTGCTACTTGCTAGGCCAGCATTTTTTGCCAATCCCAAGGTGATGGTGAGCTGCCTGCCTAAGCCACTGCAGTCCATTTATCATGGGTAAACGTGCAATGCTGTCAGGGAGGGGATTCCAGGATTTTAACCCAGTGACACTGAAAGAACGGTGATATATTTCCATGTCAGGATGGTATGTGGTTTGGAGGTGAACGTGCAAGAGGTGGAGTTCCCATGCATCTATTGCCCTCATCCTTCTGGGTAATAGAGATTGTGGGCTTGGCAGTTGCTGTCTAAGGAGCTTTGGTGAATTTCTCCAGTTCATCTTGTAGATGGCACATGCTGTTGCTAATGAGTTTAAGTGGTGAAAGGAGTGAAAGTTCAAGGTGATATATGGGGTACCAATAAATAGTTTGCTTTGTCCTGTGAAGCTGCACTCATCCAGGCAAGTGGAGGGTACTTCGTCAAGCTCTTGACTTGTGTCTTAATAATGGTGATTAGACATTGGGAAACAAGAGGTGAGTTACTTGCTGTAAAGTTCCCAGTATCTGACTGCCGCTTGTAGCCATAGTATTTATAGTTCAATTCAGTTTCTGGTCAGTTTCAGTGGAGAATTCAGCAATTCACTCTCTCCATAACAGCACTGTGGGCCTACCTACTGTAAATGGACTGCAGTTGTTTAGGAAGGCAGCTCACTATCACCATTGAATGTCATGGGGTGATGGTTTGATTCTCTCTTGTTGGGAGTCATTCCCTGGCACTTGTGTGGCACAAATGTTATTTGTCATTTAGCAGTCCATGCCTGTATATTGTCCAGGTCTGAAGTAGTTTGTGTCTACAAACGGTTTTATCAATGATTTTCCCTTCATCACGAGGTCAATTGTGAATGGGTCTGAATATTGTGTAATCATCAATGAACAAGGAATCCCACACTCTGACCTTGTGATGGAAGGAAGGTCATTGGTAAAGCAGCTGAAGGTGCTTGGGCCGAGGACACTGACCTGAAAAACACATCTGCAATTTCTGAGAAACTGGACACAATGTTCCATGCTGGACCGATTTTGAAGTAATCGATAATTAAGACAAACTAGACTATGAGAGTGACTGAAAATTGGAACAAGGGAAATTACCCTATTAGGTGACAGACTTTTGCTTGTATACTGACCAGGAATATGAGGGACATGGTAGAAGATCCTTTTCAGATATGAGAGTAGTTATTTCTTCATGTCTTGGAATAAGTTAGGTTTTCTTGAGGAAAAGGATGCGCTGATTGGAAAGGAAACGTTTGACACAAAGAAAAGAATGGAGAAGCATGCGAACAGGGTTAACAATAAATAATATTTGTGATTTAGTCAGAGGGGTGGCCTACAATGCCTAAGTATATTTATTTTCAAAAAGGGTAAAGTAAAGTGGCATTAACAGTACCCTGAGAGAAAATGGTCACCCTGGCAATCGAGCAGCCAAATTGGATAGCATAAGAAATTATAGAACAGAATTACTTTCAATTTGAAGATGATTGTATTTCCATTTAGCTCCAGGTTCACATTCAATCAAACAGATAACACCTTGAAAGAATGAATAATTCAGTGCACCTCCCTAGTGCTATGCAAGCTGAGAGAACTGTAGCATTCAGAATAACTTGCATGGCCAAGACCCTTAGTTTATAATCTTTGTACAAATATCTACTGATGACAATCTCCTTAGAACCCATGAGAGGCACTGTTGTATCACAATCATAAAAGTTCCAATGTTGCAATTTCCTCCAAAGAGAAAGAAAGCAGTTTTGTTTGGTCTTCTGATGGAAGTGAGGAGTCATACAAACCTTTTGGGAATGTAGTGGAACTGCGTTATGCATTTATTAAATAAATAGTCTGCTTTTAAGAAGTGCGTAAAAGCTAGATAGCTTCCATGAGACATCAACAATTTTTTTATTCATTCACAGGATGTAGGTGTTGCTAGCTCCGTCAGCATTTATTGCTCGTCCCTAATTATACAAAGATTTTGAAACACAACTGCAGTTCTTAAATACATTTACAACATGTTAAAATGATAGTTTTCCCAAAATAATTAATCCTTCAGCCTAAGCTGTTCAAAAATATTATGCGGGAGCTATTTTAATACACAGTAAATAAAGGTAATTTACGAACAGATTTTTGTTAAGGAAAACAATGATGTTGTGCCTCATTATGTATCAAACATTTCAAAGTATTTCTTACTTGGAATTTATGTTTTGAAAGCCACATATAGGCCAACGGAAAGCTCAGAATAATATCTTCTACTTCCATTATAATGTAAATGTAGGCAATGGATATTAGCATGAAATGCCTACTTGCCCACATAAAGAACTCACTGAAATAGGAACATTCTAGCAAACTGGTTTGACAAATCTGAAATAAAAGAGGAGGTTTCCTATTACTCAGCAGTTATCCATTGAATCAACTACTTGGCTCATGACTTTATTTCACCTGCACATTGCGTTTTATAAAAGGCAAATTAATACAAGTAATTAACTTGACAAATATTATTTTACCAGACATTAAAACATTCAAAAAATAATATGAGCTTAATTAAAATGTTCAACTTGCAGAGTAAGTGTGGTGTAGGCGGCACAGTGGCTCAGTGGTTAGCACTGCTGCCTCACAGCGCCAGGGACCTGGGTTCAATTCCACCCTTGGGTGACTGTGTGCAGTTTGCATGTTCTCCCCATGTCTGCGTGGGTTTCCTTCAGGTGCTCTGGTTTCCTCTCACAGTCCAAAGATGTGCAGGGTAGGTGGATTGGCCATGCTAAATTGCCTGTTGTGGTCAGGGGTGGGTTATAAGACCATAAGACATAGGAGTGGAAGTAAGGCCATTTGGCCCATTGAGTCCACTCTGCCATTTAATCATGGCTGATGGGCATTTCAACTCCACTTACCCGCACTCTCCCTGTAGCCCTTGATTCCTTGCAAGATCAAGAATTTATCAATCTCTGCCTTGAAGACATTTAACGTCCCTGCCTCCACTGCGCTCCGTGGCAATGAATTCCACAGGCCCACCACTCTCTGGCTGAAGAAATGTCTCCTCATTTCTGTTCTAAATTGACCCCCTCTAATTCTAAGTCCTAGTCTCCCCACCTAACAGAAAAACTTCCAAGTGTCCACCCTTTCTAAGCCATGCATTATCTTGTAATGTGTTATGTGGGATGGGTCTGGGTGGGATGCTCCAAGGTTTGGTGTGGACTTGTTGGGCCGAAGGGCCTGTTTCCACACTGTAGGGATTCTATGATTCTAGTATAACTGATAAAATAGTATTCTGTAATATGCCTCTACACTAGGCATAACCTGTGCATCCAATCCTCAGACTTTAGGCCACTATGTAAGACACTCACTGTGCCTGAGTCTAAGGACACTGAAGACTTGCACAAAGATTTTGCTGAGGAAGTTTTACACAATGCTCACAACACACTCGGGATTATCAGAGCAAGGCTCGTCTGTTTATCTTCAATCTTAAGCTTGCTAACTGGCTCCCTGATGTAACAACAGTGACTATGGGGAAGATCTTCATTGGCAAATCTTAAATAAGCAATTTAAGTAGGCTTAAATATTTTTAAAAATATGATAGGCACAGAAAAATACAGCTAATTTCAAAACTATCACTGATGAATTTAAACTAATCAAGGTGCTAATTTGATCCAGTCACCAACATGACACAAAGCCACCTGCTTTATTACTGCGTACGGTAAAGTTTGATGTTGCACCAACACTTGTTGCAGGTTGTAAATTCTCATGATCACTTTGCCTCTGCGATTTTACTCAGTTCAGGGCAAACGTTTAGAATCATAGAATCCCTACAGTTTGGAAACAGGCCCTTCAGCCCAACAAGTCCACACCGAACCTCAGAGCATCTCACCCAGACCCATCCACCTATAACTCACCTAATCTACACCTCCCTGAACACTATGGGCAATTTAGCATGGCCAATCCACCTAACCTGCACATCACTGGGCTGTGGGAGGAAACCGGAGCACCTAGAGGAAACCCACGCAGACACGGGGAGAATACGCAAACTCCACACAGACAGTTGCCTGAGGCTGGAATCAAACCCTGGTCCCTGGCGCTGTGAAGCAGCAGTGCTAACCACTATGCCACCCTTAGTTTTAGTTCCTTGACAGTCTTTTTTATGTGGATGGAGACTTAGTTCCAAGAGGAGTGAAAGGCTTCCATTGACCTTGTTCAAATGTCAAACTTCAATACAAGAGTTAAATTCAATGGGAGCTATGTTCATAACGTACATTACAATTAAAGGCTTCTGGTTGAAAGGAAAACATGGATCTTATAACTGAATTATTTTCAAGCTCCCTCATGTCACTTCTATGTAAATTTTATGTGCAGCACACGTTACGTAATCTCCCATAATGCAAAGGGACATGGATATCCTGGTACTGGGGGATTACACAGGCATTTATTACAAGCACATAAGTATCCGGGCTAACATTAAGCCAGTAGTTTACAACAGAGGAACAGGCTTTTAGTACAGTGCCAAGCTTCAAGTGATTCAATGTAAGATACAGTACAAGATCCCCATACCCTCACGTCATATGATGCAGTGATGGTATCACAAATGTGGCTAGGAAAGGCACACTGAGGTACTGACTGTTACACATAAAATTGTTCATTGTACATTGCATTAAGGTTTGAGAGTCACTAAAGTGACTTTGTTACATTCTTTTCGTAGTGCAACTCTGTATGTAATTTCTTTGACCAAAATCATTTGTCTAACAACATGCATTATCATCTGGATAACTGGTGTTTAAAGTTTAGTTACCGCTCCAAGCATTCTTGTTCAGAAGCTATTTTGATAATGTGGAAGATTGGGAAAAAAAAAGGGAAAGACTTCCTAGACGGTTAAAGATATACATTTTGATTAACACAGCCAAACAAACACACAATGCAAATCAACTCGTGTCAGCATTTATCAGTACAGGCACAGAAATTTTGCACTGTGTGGGTTGGGAAAAAATCCCAACACTTTCAAAGTCAGAACATTTTTTCTCCTCTTAAATGCTTTTCAGCAGTTCTGATCTGTCAACTTGCCACCCACTCATCTGCCATTTCTATAGAAAATAGAAGGTTGACTCATGTGACAGTTGCTTCTTATTGTGTCGCCTGCTGGCAGCATAATACCACAATACCAGTGTATACATCCATTTCAAAACTAATGGCCAATCTTACCATTTGATGGCCCAATTGTATTACCAATTCAGGGATACTGCTTTTTATGATTCACATTAACATAAAGCCCACACCATTACATAAGACAGGTTATCAAACTGGCAGCACTCTGCACTTTGGCAAAAATCATATGACTTGTCTCAGAAACAGACTTGTTACTTTAAGTATGGGCTGCCATTGAAAAATTTTAAAACTGAATGCTTAACTCATAACTGCCTGAATCCACGTTTAATCAAGTGCAACCAGATAAAATCTAACAGCCAGAGCTTTCTAAATCTGGATCAGTGCATTAAGATTAACAATACAATTGAATGGAAACAATGCCAGGTATCATATTGTCCAATCTACATGAAATACCTCTATCTAAACAATATTGAATTATGAATAGACACTAACTCAGAATTAACCCTAAAGTGGCTCATCCATGTGCAACTTCTCAGCCACAATAGTTGAATTCCAATTTTTTTCATTTCATAAACAATTCAATCAAAATCTATTTGTTGGAATAGTAAGAGACAATCTAAGTACCAAACAACTGTTATTGGGCTTTTAGTTCAGGTTCTGTCCCAGCGCTCTGTAAGGACATGTATTTGCCCTGTCTGGTTACCACTCGGGTGATGATTGTGATGCTGACTGCGAATAATTCCTTCACGTGTTCCAAAATCTCCATTACAGAGGTTCCATATTTAATCACTGCAGAAAGCTTTCTTTAAATGTTTGGATCAGTTGAACTAAAATGTTGCTTTCAGAAGTAATTCTTACATCAAGTGCGGGAGACAACATCTTTTCATTTTTGGACAACAGACTGAAAATGTGAAAAATAGATACTACTTATAAAAAGGAGAGAAGGTACAAATAGTTGTTGCTGCTTGAAGAAACAAGTGAAACTAACTGATCCATACACAGAGATAGCAGGAACTGCCGATGCAGGAGAATCTGAGATAACAAGGTGTAGAGCTGGATGAACACAGCAGGCCAAGCAGCATCAGAGGAGCAGGAAAGCTGACGTTTCGGGTTTAGGTCCTTCTTCAGAGAGGAACTATAACCTGGTGTCACATGACTTCAGAGAAAGGAAAGACAGATCGATTGACACAGCCATCCTCTGGAGGTCCAGAGGAAGGGTCCAGACCCGAGACGTCAGCATTCCTGCTCCTCTGATGCTGCTTGGCCTGATGATACATATGCAAATTTTTACCTTTTAGTGACATTGAGCCCAGACAAACTGGCACAATTTGTGTTGGATCTAGAGGACTCAGCCTAGTAACCATTCTGATTGGTCAGGTTGGTGTTTAAAACAGACACTGTGAGAGGAGAGCAGCAGAGAAAAGTAAGGAGCCCTCCAGAGGATGAGATATCAAGGTGTAGAGCTGGATGAACGCAGCAGGCCAAGCAGCAGAGGAGCAGGAAAGCTGACGTTTCCGGTCTGGACCCTTCCTCTGGACCTCCAGAGGATGGCTGTGTCAATCACTCTGTCTTTCTTTTCTCTGAAGTCATGTGACACCAGGTTATAGTTCAACAGATTTATTTGAAATTACAAGCTTTCACAGTCATTGCCACTATCTCTCTGCACATAAATTCTGTGCCTGTGCGCTCCCCTCCACTTCACCTGACGAAAGAGCAGTACTATGAAAGTTTGTGATTTCAAATAAACCTGTTGGATTATAACCTGGTTTTGTGAGACTTCTGACTTTGTCTACCCCAGTCCAACACCGGCACCTCCACATCATGGCTTTCCTTTCTCTGTAAAGTTACTCACTCCAATTTTCTGTTGGAATAGCAGCAAAACTACATTCAGAGATTCTGGTGAAAAAAAAACTTTAAAAACCAAAGACAATCAAAAAGCCCCCGGGATAAACCAAACAGCCAGTGAACTAAAAACCACAGACCATAATGTGATATGATCATGATGACTTCCTATTACCGATCATTTCATTGGGTTGCTTCTGGCAGCAAAGATGGGAAAGAAGCTGTAGGACAACACCACCGTAACTAAGTTCAACTAATAATTCTCTTACATTCTTAAAATGCAAAGGCTTCCCTTACATACGAAATGTCTCTGCCAACTATTTCCTTCCTCTACTACATATTCATTTCTTGTTGGACTGCAGTTTAGTAGCACATGGAGATTCTTCAATGCCAGTCTGGTCAGCTTGAGTGTTGGCCTTAGGAGTGATCATTAATGGATTATGTTACAATGGGGGCATCACAATCCAATCTCAGCACCCATACAGTTTTGATGACTGTTTATTGGACTGTGCTAGTTTGCTGTTCCTGGTTAACTTTTCTCTCCATTGCTCAAGAGTGCTGAAGTCAACTGCTGCAGTTCCACTGCTAGTTCAGCTCACATCAATCTTCCAGGCATGGATTAGGGAAAGAACATCAAATATAGTCCTGATCTTTGGAACTCCCTCCCTAAATCTCTTCACTTCAGTTTGGTGTTGGAACTCAAGCATGCAGAATATGTGCAGAGAAAGGACACATCCTTCAAACAAAACTCTGAAAACAAAAAGCTAAAAACACTTCTTTACTGCTTGCTTCCTGAACTAAAATAATCTACACCAGCAACACCAGCATAGTTGTTATAATTAATGTGGTGAAGAAATTAAACTACAAATTTCACACTTACATTGAAGAAAACTACCATCTAAAAATGTGTGGAAGAAATTGATGCACTTAAGGCAAGTTAGATAAAGTTAAGGCAAGTTAGATAAAGTTGGGAGAGCTGAGAAACAGATGATTGTGTTAACCGCATTGTATGAGGAGGGGTAGCAAAAATTAATTCGAACCATAAAATCCCATGGGCTTGGTCTGTTTCTGTGCTGTACAAACTCTGGAATTTACCAAGTAATCTTTCTGGCAGCAAATATCCACGTCACTCACATCCATTAAAACAGGCCGACCAAGTTCACATTCACAACTTACAGGACTATTTTTTCTCATCCTTTCGTCAATGAATGGAACACTGGCCGGGTGGTATACCATTTATAGCTACGAGACAAGACACAGACAAGGCTGAGTGTGGAATCCCATCAACGGCATGACACTTTCCAAACACAGGCTCTCAACCCTAACGGCCCCGTGGCTGATTGGATAATCTGACTCTCCAGATGCCCAGTTCCAGCTGTGAGACCGTGAACTTGCTGAAACAAACACATACCAGCTCCAGCAACTATTTTAATGAACTGACTGAGAGAAGAAATAGAAAGGAATGAAATGCTGCAGTAATGCAGTCACTAACGAAAAAAAATCATTGGACATAGATGTATCCCCAAAATACTGCTTCACAATTTGGACCGATTTGATCTATGGCTATGTATGAGATTAACAGAACAAATCATCTAAACATGAAGAGATTTTAAACAAAATGCCTGTACAATTTGAAAGGCAGGTCCATGGGTCAAATGACAACAATAGGAAGTAACTATTGAGAACTAAGCAATGTTTTTATTTAAAATGTTACAAGAAAAACAATCTACATCAGATCACACTCACTTGATTCCACTTGTAATCTAATATTGGCTCAAGATGTAAAAACAACTGAATCAGAGCTCAACATTTTAGATCAGAGCAGAAGATAAATACTTTGAGCAGGGTATAAATATTAGATTTGGAAAATATTCTGGAGAGAATCTTTAGATTCAAAACACTGACTTTTGCTCTTGCCAAAGATGCTGCTAGATCTGTTTAGTTTCTCCAGCATTCTCTATTTTAGAATATATTGGAAAATATTCCAATAATTTGTCCATTGCAAAATCTAATGATTAGCACAGATTGACTGTTACAGAGAAGTGAAATGAAGGATCCTCCTTGTAGGGTATTGCAGGAGTCTAGTTTAAGGAGGAACAAGAGTGTATGTAGCTAATGTTTTGAAAGCTGTGTTCCCTGTGTTCGTTATGTTTTTATTTTCCTGATGAACATTGAATCTAGTCCCAGATTTCTGATACGCAGAAACACATGCCACTGATCTGGTTTAAAAATACCCCTTTACCTTTTCATGCTACTGTCATTGAACCTTCTTGTCCCATCCCCAGTTTGATTCCATTGAGAAGATGAATTGGGAATAAAGTCAAGGCCCCTTTATCGTCATGAACTGAAAGCAGGTCCATGACCCAAACAGACTTTTAATGCATCTTTATTTGTTAGCTCCCCACTCCAACCCCATACACTTGTCACACCTCAGCCTCCTCTGGGATCTGGGAGTGCTGGTCCAGGATTCTCTAAAGGTTAACTTGCAGGTTGAGTCTGTGATTAAGAAAGCGAATGGAATGTTGTCATTTATCTCAAGAGGGTTGGAATATAAAAGCAGCGATGTGCTTCTGAGACTTTATAAAGCTCTAGTTGGGCCCCATTTAGAATACTGTGTCCAATTTTGAGCCCCACACCTCAGGAAGGACATACTGGCACTGGAGTGTGTCCAGCGGAGATTCACATGGATGATCCCTGGAATGGTAAGCCTAACATACGATGAACGGCTGAGGATCCTAGGATTGTATTCATTAGAGTTTAGAAGGTTGAGGGAAGATCTAATAGAAACTTACAAGATAATGCATGGCTTAGAAAGGGTGGATGCTGGGAAGTTGTTTCCGTTAGGTGGGGATACGTGGACCCGTGGGCACAGCCTTAGAATTAGAGGGGGTCAATTTAGAACGGAAATGAGGAGACATTTCTTCAGCCAGAGAGTGGTGGGCCTGTGGAATTCATTGCCACGGAGCGCAGTGGAGGCCGGGACGTTGAATGTCTTCAAGGCAGAGATTGATAAATTCTTGATCTTGCAAGGAATCAAGGGCTACGGGGAGAGTGCGGGTAAGTGGAGTTGAAATGCCCATCAGCCATGATTAAATGGCGGAGTGGACTTGATGGGCCAAATGGCCTTACTTCCACTCCTATGTCTTATGGTATTATGGTCCTCCACCTCTGTCACTGCTCAACACCCACCGACAACGCCCACACCCATCATGTGAAAATAGTACAATCCATGACCAAGAAAATGCAACCCCACTCTTCCTCCACACCCTGCAATGCCCATTGAGCAAATATCAACAAACACCTCCACTTCTGAACTTATAAGGGAGGGAAGGTAATTGATGAAGCAGCTGAAGTTGGTTGGGTCTAGGACTCTACTCTGAGGAACTCCTGTAGAGACGTCCTGGAGCTGAGATGACTGATCTCCAACAACCACAATCATCTTCCTATGTGCCAGGTATGACTCCAACCAGTGAGACATTTTCTCCTGATTCCCATTGACTCCAGTTTTTCTAGGGCTCCTTGATGCCACACTTGGTTGAAAGCAGCCTTGATGTAAAGAGCAGTCGCTCTCACACACTGTGGAATTCAAGTCTTTGTCCATATTTTAACTCAGGCTGGAATGAGGTCAGGAGCTAAGTGGACTTGAAGAATCATAGAGGTAGTAAGAGCTGCCAATGCTGGAGTTGGAGACAACACATTGTGGAGCTGGAGGAACACAGCAGGCCAGGCAGCATCAGAGGAGCAGGAAAGCTGACGTTTCAGGTCGGGACCCTTCTTCAGAAATGAAGGGCCCGAAGAAAGGTCCCGACCCGAAACGTCAGCTTTCTTGTTCCTCTGATGCTGCCGCGCCTGCTGTGTTCCTCCAGCTCCACACTGT
The DNA here is from genome assembly GCA_024137785.1 of Ginglymostoma cirratum. NCBI lineage: Eukaryota > Metazoa > Chordata > Chondrichthyes > Orectolobiformes > Ginglymostomatidae > Ginglymostoma > Ginglymostoma cirratum. The sequence goes on along the minus strand of JAHRHZ010000049.1, from coordinate 586,611 downwards.
TATCTCTGACTCCAGCATCGGCAGTTCTTACTATCTCTGAGTGAGTTATAAGCCCACTGCGAAGCCTCTTCAAGGGATGCGCACATTGAATAGGTTATCCTCCTCCCTCCTTGTAGAATTGTAACTGGGCATCACTGAGCAGGCTGCTGTTGAGTGAAACACTGTTGACAATACCTGCCAGCACTTTACTGATGAATGAGAGTAGACAGTTGGGACAGTAATGGTGAATAGCATGTAACTGAGCAACTTTCCACGTTATCTAGTTGATGCCAATATATTAAGAATACGAGAATAGCTTGGCTAAGGGCGAAGATGGTTTCGGAATACAAGTCTTCAGTACGATAGTCAGAGTGCTCTTAGTGCCCACAGTATCCAGTTTCTTCAGCAATTTCTTGATATCACCTGGAATGAATTGAATTGGCTAATGGCAGGCCACTGTGATGCCGGGGACCTCGGGAGCAGGCCAAGATGGATCATCCATTTGGCTCTCTGGCTGAACATTGTAGGAAGTGCTCCAGCCTTAGAGCTTCAGCTCCAGCTATCAGAGAAAACAGTATGCTAGGCTCCCCCCAACAAAGAAGTCGGGGATTGTTTTGGAAACTCCTCCTCCTCCAGCAAGTTGTTTAATTATCCACCACTGGTTATGACTGGGTGTGGTAGGACTGCAGAGCACAGGTCTGATCTACTGCTTTTGGGATCACTTCATCAGTCTATTGCATGCTATTTATGCTACCTGGTGTGGAAGTTGTCTTATGTTGCAGCTTTATCAGGTTGACAGTTCATTTTCACGTGTGCCTGGTGTTGCTTCTGCACACTTTATTGAACCAAGGTTGATCCCCTGGCTTGGTGGCATGGGTAGAGTGGGAAATACGTCAGGCCAAGAGCTTAGAAATTGTGCTGGTGTACAACTCTGCTGCTGTTGATGGCCCACAGCATGAATGCCTCATGGAAACCCAGTCTGGAGTTGCTAGTTCTGTTCAAAGTCTGTCCTATTTGGCACAGTGTTATAGCCACACAACACGATAGAGTAGCCGGGGGTGTTCATCAGCAGGAGGTTTCCCTTCCCATGTTTGACCTGATGCCAGAAGGATTCATGAGGTTTGAAGTCAATGTCGAGATGACCTGAGGCAACTCCCTCCTGGCTGTACATCAGCATGTCACCACTTCCAGTGGATCTGTTCTGTCAATGAGACAAGATGTAGCACAGATGGTAACTGTGGTGTCTGGGACACACTCATTCTTACAGAAGCAGACTTTATAGACAATGGGAGGCTTGATAAATTTGTGGGGCAGCTCTCATAGTTCTGGCACAAGCACTGAGATGTTTTTAAGGAACATTTGCAAGGACAACAGGGCTGTGTCTAGGTCCAGTTTCATTCCTTTCATCAGACTTTGCAGTGGTTAGGTACAACTGAGCAAATTATTAGGCCATTTCAAAGCATATTTATGAAACAACCATATTGCTGTGGGCCTGGAATCATATATAGGATGTGAGTCATAAGGAGAGGCTGGATAGCCAGAACTTTTCTACTTGAGAATAGGATGTTGAGGGATGACCTTATAGAGGTTTACAAAATCATGGGTGAATAGCAATGGTCTTTTCCCTAGCGCAGGGGATTCAAAACTAGAGGGCATTGTTTTAAGATGAGAGGGGAAATATTTAAAAGGGACCTAAGGGGCAACTTTTTCACACAAGGGTAGTGAGCATATGGAATGAACTACCAGAGGAAGTGGTAAATGCCAGTACAGTTACAACATTTAAAAGACATTGGGCAGGTACATGAATAGGAAAGGTTCAGAGGGACATGGGCCAAATGCAGGCAAATGGGACTAGTTTAGTTTGGGAAACACGCTACGTTGGCCATAACAGGTGAGGAACGCAGATTTGTTTTCCCTCTGTGCATTAGTGAACCAAGTAAGGATTTATGACAATCAAAATGGTTTCCTGGTAATCACTGGACTAGCTTTTAATTAAACGTTTATTAATTTAATTCATATTTTACCATCTTCAGTGATGGAATGAAAACTCATGTTCCCAAGAGCAGCAGGCTGTGTCTTTGGATTACTAGTTCAGCGAAAATACCACTATACCACTACCTTCCCACGTTATCCCGACAGTTTTTGCATTAGATGGCCACTCTTTTTGAAAGCTTTAATGTATGATCATCCTCAAATAAGGCATTGCTTCATAATCTTTACCTTTATGACAACTTTCCTTGTCAAGAGACACCGAAGAGTAATTCAATCAAAGCAACCTACTGTAGATGTGCAACTGCTGTCTAGCACTGTGTAGTGAACAAATCAGTGACCGAAATGGTGTGGAAACCCAATGCATTAGGCAAGAGGGTTACTAGTTGGTGTGAAAGAGAAAGAGAGATGTAAAATAGGTTTAAATTAAGGTGTGATAACAAGGGGTAGAGCTGGATGAACACAGCAGGCCAAGCAGCATCAGAAGAGCGGGAAGGCTGACGTTTCGGGCCTAGACCCTTCTTCAGAAAGATCAGTGAC